>JAHYIQ010000040.1:1015000-1557081 GCA_030673865.1 Melipona bicolor | reverse complement strand
GCGGTTTATTCAGAAAGATTTCAATTGGGAATATCTCGATAACCAGAGTATGTACAGGTCTGAAATTTCTACCATTGTATTAGGAGCATATGACCATCGAAGAGGTGGCACGACAAGTTCCCGCCAAAAGCGGATCTCCTGATACAGTGGCTTATTCAAAAATTTTTCAATTGGGAATATCTCGAGAGCCAGAGTATGTACAGCTCTGAAATTTCGACCATTGTATCAGGAGCATATGACCATGGAAGAGGTGGCACGACAAGTACCCGCCAAAAGCGGTTCTCCTGATACAGTGGCTTATTCAAAAAGAATTCAATTGGGATTATCTCGAGAAGCATGAGGTGTATCTCGCTGAAATTTCGACTAATGTATCAGGAGCATATGACCATTCAAGAGGTGGCACAACAAGTTCCCGCCAAAAGCGGTTCCCCTGATACAGAGGTTTATTCAAAATGATTTCAATTGGGATTTTCTCGAGAACCGTGAGGTGTATCTCGCTGAAATTTCGACCAATGTATCAGGAGCATATGACCATTCAAGAGGTGGCACGACAAGTTCCCGCCAAAAGCGGATCTCCTGATACAGTGGCTTATTCAAAAATTTTTCAATTGGGAATATCTCGAGAGCCAGAGTATGTACAGCTCTGAAATTTCGACCATTGTATCAGGAGCATATGACCATCGAAGAGGTGGCACGACAAGTTCCCGCCAAAAGCGGTTCTCCTGATACAGTGGATTATTCAAAAAGACTTCAATTGGGATTATCTCGAGAACCATGAGGTGTATCTCGCTGAAATTTCGACTAATGTATCAGGAGCATATGACCATTCAAGAGGTGGCACAACAAGTTCCCGCCAAAAGCGGTTCCCCTGATACAGAGGTTTATTCAAAATGATTTCAATTGGGATTTTCTCGAGAACCGTGAGGTGTATCTCGCTGAAATTTCGACCAATGTATCAGGAGCATATGTCCATTCAAGAGGTGGCACGACAAGTTCCCGCCAAAAGCGGATCTCCTGATACAGTGGCTTATTCAAAAATTTTTCAATTGGGAATATCTCGAGAACCATGCGGTGTATCTCACTGAAATTTCGACCAATGTATCAGGAGCATATGACCATCGAAGAGGTGGCACGACAAGTTCCCGCCAAAAGCGGATCTCCTGATACAGTGGCTTATTCAAAAATTTTTCAATTGGGAATATCTCGAGAGCCAGAGTATGTACAGCTCTGAAATTTCGACCATTGTATCAGGAGCATATGACCATCGAAGAGGTGGCACGACTATTTCCCGCCAAAAGCGGATCTCCTGATACAGTGGCTTATTCAAAAATTTTTCAATTGGGAATATCTCGAGAGCCAGAGTATGTACAGCTCTGAAATTTCGACCATTGTATCAGGAGCATATGACCATCGAAGAGGTGGCACGACTATTTCCCGCCAAAAGCGGATCTCCTGATACAGTGGCTTATTCAAAAATTTTTCAATTGGGAATATCTCGAGAGCCAGAGTATGTACAGCTCTGAAATTTCGACCATTGTATCAGGAGCATATGACCATCGAAGAGGTGGCACGACAAGTTCCCGCCAAAAGCGGATCTCCTGATACAGTGGCTTATTCAAAAATTTTTCAATTGGGAATATCTCGAGAGCCAGAGTATGTACAGCTCTGAAATTTCGACCATTGTATCAGGAGCATATGACCATCGAAGAGGTGGCACGACAAGTTCCCGCCAAAAGCGGATCTCCTGATACAGTGGCTTATTCAAAAATTTTTCAATTGGGAATATCTCGAGAGGCAGAGAATGTACAGCTCTGAAATTTCTACCATTGTATCAGGAGCATATGTCCATACAAGAGGTGGCACGACACGTTCCCGCCGAAAGCGGATCTCCTGATACAGACGCTTATTCAAAAATTTTTCAATTGGGAATATCTCGAGAGCCAGAGTATGTACAGCTCTGAAATTTCGACCATTGTATCAGGAGCATATGACCATGGAAGAGGTGGCACGACAAGTACCCGCCAAAAGCGGTTCTCCTGATACAGTGGCTTATTCAAAAAGAATTCAATTGGGATTATCTCGAGAAGCATGAGGTGTATCTCGCTGAAATTTCGACTAATGTATCAGGAGCATATGACCATTCAAGAGGTGGCACAACAAGTTCCCGCCAAAAGCGGTTCCCCTGATACAGAGGTTTATTCAAAATGATTTCAATTGGGATTTTCTCGAGAACCGTGAGGTGTTTCTCGCTGAAATTTCGACCAATGTATCAGGAGCATATGACCATTCAAGAGGTGGCACGACAAGTTCCCGCCAAAAGCGGATCTCCTGATACAGTGGCTTATTCAAAAATTTTTCAATTGGGAATATCTCGAGAGCCAGAGTATGTACAGCTCTGAAATTTCGACCATTGTATCAGGAGCATATGACCATCGAAGAGGTGGCACGACAAGTTCCCGCCAAAAGCAGTTCTCCTGATACAGTGGTTTATTCAAAAAGACTTCAATTGGGAATATCTCGAGAACCATGCGGTGTATCTCGCTGAAATTTCGACCAATGTATCAGGAGCATATGACCATTCAAGAGGTGTCACGACAAGTTCCCGCCAAAAGCGGATCTCCTGATACAGCGGTTTATTCAGAAAGATTTCAATTGGGAATATCTCGATAACCAGAGTATGTACAGGTCTGAAATTTCTACCATTGTATTAGGAGCATATGACCATCGAAGAGGTGGCACGACAAGTTCCCGCCAAAAGCAGATCGCCTGATACAGTGGCTTATTCAAAAATTTTTCAATTGGGAATATCTCGAGAGGCAGAGAATGTACAGCTCTGAAATTTCTACCATTGTATCAGGAGCATATGTCCATACAAGAGGTGGCACGACACGTTCCCGCCAAAAGCGGATCTCCTGATACAGTGGCTTATTCAAAAATTTTTCAATTGGGAATATCTCGAGAGCCAGAGTATGTACAGCTCTGAAATTTCGACCATTGTATCAGGAGCATATGACCATCGAAGAGGTGGCACGACTATTTCCCGCCAAAAGCGGATCGCCTGATACAGTGGCTTATTCAAAAATTTTTCAATTGGGAATATCTCGAGAGGCAGAGAATGTACAGCTCTGAAATTTCTACCATTGTATCAGGAGCATATGTCCATACAAGAGGTGGCACGACACGTTCCCGCCAAAAGCGGATCTCCTGATACAGTGGCTTATTCAAAAATTTTTCAATTGGGAATATCTCGAGAGCCAGAGTATGTACAGCTCTGAAATTTCGACCATTGTATCAGGAGCATATGACCATCGAAGAGGTGGCACGACAAGTTCCTGCCAAAAGCGGTTCTCCTGATACAGTGGATTATTCAAAAAGACTTCAATTGGGATTATCTCGAGAACCATGAGGTGTATCTCACTGAAATTTCGAACAATGTATCAGGAGCATATGACCATTCAAGAGGTGGCACGACAAGTTCCCGCCAAAAGCGGATCTCCTGATACAGTGGCTTATTCAAAAATTTTTCAATTGGGAATATCTCGAGAGCCAGAGTATGTACAGCTCTGAAATTTCGACCATTGTATCAGGAGCATATGACCATCGAAGAGGTGGCACGACAAGTTCCCGCCAAAAGCGGATCTCCTGATACAGTGGCTTATTCAAAAATTTTTCAATTGGGAATATCTCGAGAGCCAGAGTATGTACAGCTCTGAAATTTCGACCATTGTATCAGGAGCATATGACCATCGAAGAGGTGGCACGACAAGTTCCCGCCAAAAGCGGATCTCCTGATACAGTGGCTTATTCAAAAATTTTTCAATTGGGAATATCTCGAGAGCCAGAGTATGTACAGCTCTGAAATTTCGACCATTGTATCAGGAGCATATGACCATCGAAGAGGTGGCACGACAAGTTCCCGCCAAAAGCGGATCTCCTGATACAGTGGCTTATTCAAAAATTTTTCAATTGGGAATATCTCGATAACCAGAGTATGTACAGGTCTGAAATTTCGACCATTGTATCAGGAGCATATGACCATCGAAGAGGTGGCACGACAAGTTCCCGCCAAAAGCGGTTCTCCTGATACAGTGGCTTATTCAAAAAGAATTCAATTGGGATTATCTCGAGAAGCATGAGGTGTATCTCGCTGAAATTTCGTCCAATATATCAGGAGCATATGACCATTGAAGAGGTGGCAGAATATGTTCCCGCCAAAAGCGGTTCTCCTGATACAGTGGTTTATTCAAAAAGATTTCAATTGGGAATATCTCGAGAGGCAGAGAATGTACAGCTCTGAAATTTCTACCATTGTATCAGGAGCATATGTCCATACAAGAGGTGGCACGACACGTTCCCGCCAAAAGCGGATCTCCTGATACAATGGTTTATTCAAAGATATTTCAATTGGGAATATCTCGAGAGCCAGAGTATGTACAACTCTGAAATTTCTACCATTGTATCAGGAGTATATGTCCATACAAGAGGTGGCACGATAAGTTCCCGCCAAAAGCGGTTCTCCTGATAGAGTGGCTTACTCAAAAATTTTTCAATTGGGAATATCTCGAGAGCTGGAGTATGTACAGGTCTGAAATTTCGACCATTGTATCAGGAGCATATGTCCATACAAGAGATGACACGACAAGTTCCCGCCAAAAGCGGTTCCCCTGATACAGTGGTTTATTCAAAAAGATTTCAATTGGCATTTTCTCGAGAACCGTGAGGTGTATCTCGCTGAAATTTCGACCAATGTATCAGGAGCATATGTCCATTCAAGAGGTGGCACGACAAGTTCCCGCCAAAAGCGGATCTCCTGATACAGTGGTTTATTCAAAAAGATTTCAATTGGCATTTTCTCGAGAACCATGGGTTGTATATCGCTGAAATTTCGACCAATGTATCAGGAGCATATGACCATTCAAGAGGTGGCACGACAAGTTCCCGCCAAAAGCGGATCTCCTGATACAGTGGCTTATTCAAAAATTTTTCAATTGGGAATATCTCGAGAGCCAGAGTATGTACAGCTCTGAAATTTCGACCATTGTATCAGGAGCATATGACCATCGAAGAGGTGGCACGACAAGTTCCCGCCAAAAGCGGATCTCCTGATACAGTGGCTTATTCAAAAATTTTTCAATTGGGAATATCTCGATAACCAGAGTATGTACAGGTCTGAAATTTCGACCATTGTATCAGGAGCATATGACCATCGAAGAGGTGGCACGACAAGTTCCCGCCAAAAGCGGTTCTCCTGATACAGTGGCTTATTCAAAAAGAATTCAATTGGGATTATCTCGAGAAGCATGAGGTGTATCTCGCTGAAATTTCGACTAATGTATCAGGAGCATATGACCGTTCAAGAGGTGGCACGACAAGTTCCCGCCAAAAGCGGTTCTGCTGATACAGTGGCTTATTCAAAAAGAATTCAATTGGGAGTATCTCGAGAACCATGCGGTGTATCTCGCAGAAATTTCGACCAATGTGTCAGGAGCATATGACCATCGAAGAGGTGGCACGACAAGTTCCCGCCAAAAGCGGATCTCCTGATACAGTGGCTTATTCAAAAATTTTTCAATTGGGAATATCTCGAGAGCCAGAGTATGTACAGCTCTGAAATTTCGACCATTGTATCAGGAGCATATGACCATCGAAGAGGTGGCACGACAAGTTCCCGCCAAAAGCGGATCTCCTGATACAGTGGCTTATTCAAAAATTTTTCAATTGGGAATATCTCGATAACCAGAGTATGTACAGGTCTGAAATTTCTACCATTGTATTAGGAGCATATGACCATCGAAGAGGTGGCACGACTATTTCCCGGCAAAAAGCGGGATCTCCTGATACAGTGGTTTATTCAAAAAGATTTCAATTGGGAATATCTCGAGAACCATGGGTTGTATATCGCTGAAATTTCGACCAATGTATCAGGAGCATATGACCATTCAAGCGGTGGCACGACAAGTTCCCGCCAAAAGCGGTTCTCCTGATACAGTGGCTTATTCAAAAAGAATTCAATTGGGATTATCTCGAGAAGCATGAGGTGTATCTCGCTGAAATTTCGACTAATGTATCAGGAGCATATGACCATTCAAGAGGTGGCACGACAAGTTCCCGCCAAAAGCGGATCTCCTGATACAGCGGTTTATTCAGAAAGATTTCAATTGGGAATATCTCGATAACCAGAGTATGTACAGCTCTGAAATTTCGACCATTGTATCAGGAGCATATGACCATCGAAGAGGTGGCACGACAAGTTCCCGCCAAAAGCGGATCTCCTGATACAGTGGCTTACTCAAAAATTTTTCAATTGGGAATATCTCGAGAGCCGGAGTATGTACAGGTCTGAAATTTCGACCATTGTATCAGGAGCATATGTCCATACAAGAGGTGGCACGACACGTTCCCGCCAAAAGCGGATCTCCTGATACAGTGGCTTATTCAAAGATATTTCAATTGGGAATATCTCGAGAGGCAGAGAATGTACAGCTCTGAAATTTCTACCATTGTATCAGGAGCATATGTCCATACAAGAGGTGGCACGACACGTTCCCGCCAAAAGCGGATCTCCTGATACAGTGGCTTATTCAAAAATTTTTCAATTGGGAATATCTCGAGAGCCAGAGTATGTACAGCTCTGAAATTTCGACCATTGTATCAGGAGCATATGACCATCGAAGAGGTGGCACGACAAGTTCCTGCCAAAAGCGGTTCTCCTGATACAGTGGATTATTCAAAAAGACTTCAATTGGGATTATCTCGAGAACCATGAGGTGTATCTCGCTGAAATTTCGACTAATGTATCAGGAGCATATGACCATTCAAGAGGTGGCACAACAAGTTCCCGCCAAAAGCGGTTCCCCTGATACAGAGGTTTATTCAAAATGATTTCAATTGGGATTTTCTCGAGAACCGTGAGGTGTATCTCGCTGAAATTTCGACCAATGTATCAGGAGCATATGTCCATTCAAGAGGTGGCACGACAAGTTCCCGCCAAAAGCGGATCTCCTGATACAGTGGCTTATTCAAAAATTTTTCAATTGGGAATATCTCGAGAACCATGCGGTGTATCTCACTGAAATTTCGACCAATGTATCAGGAGCATATGACCATCGAAGAGGTGGCACGACAAGTTCCCGCCAAAAGCGGATCTCCTGATACAGTGGCTTATTCAAAAATTTTTCAATTGGGAATATCTCGAGAGCCAGAGTATGTACAGCTCTGAAATTTCGACCATTGTATCAGGAGCATATGACCATCTAAGAGGTGGCACGACAAGTTCCCGCCAAAAGCGGTTCTCCTGATACAGTGGATTATTCAAAAAGACTTCAATTGGGATTATCTCGAGAACCATGAGGTGTATCTCGCTGAAATTTCGACTAATGTATCAGGAGCATATGACCATTCAAGAGGTGGCACAACAAGTTCCCGCCAAAAGCGGTTCCCCTGATACAGAGGTTTATTCAAAATGATTTCAATTGGGATTTTCTCGAGAACCGTGAGGTGTATCTCGCTGAAATTTCGACCAATGTATCAGGAGCATATGTCCATTCAAGAGGTGGCACGACAAGTTCCCGCCAAAAGCGGATCTCCTGATACAGTGGCTTATTCAAAAATTTTTCAATTGGGAATATCTCGAGAACCATGCGGTGTATCTCACTGAAATTTCGACCAATGTATCAGGAGCATATGACCATCGAAGAGGTGGCACGACAAGTTCCCGCCAAAAGCGGATCTCCTGATACAGTGGCTTATTCAAAAATTTTTCAATTGGGAATATCTCGAGAGCCAGGGTATGTACAGCTCTGAAATTTCGACCATTGTATCAGGAGCATATGACCATCGAAGAGGTGGCACGACTATTTCCCGCCAAAAGCGGATCTCCTGATACAGTGGCTTATTCAAAAATTTTTCAATTGGGAATATCTCGAGAGCCAGAGTATGTACAGCTCTGAAATTTCGACCATTGTATCAGGAGCATATGACCATCGAAGAGGTGGCACGACTATTTCCCGCCAAAAGCGGATCTCCTGATACAGTGGCTTATTCAAAAATTTTTCAATTGGGAATATCTCGAGAGCCAGAGTATGTACAGCTCTGAAATTTCGACCATTGTATCAGGAGCATATGACCATCGAAGAGGTGGCACGACAAGTTCCCGCCAAAAGCGGATCTCCTGATACAGTGGCTTATTCAAAAATTTTTCAATTGGGAATATCTCGAGAGCCAGAGTATGTACAGCTCTGAAATTTCGACCATTGTATCAGGAGCATATGACCATCGAAGAGGTGGCACGACAAGTTCCCGCCAAAAGCGGATCTCCTGATACAGTGGCTTATTCAAAAATTTTTCAATTGGGAATATCTCGAGAGGCAGAGAATGTACAGCTCTGAAATTTCTACCATTGTATCAGGAGCATATGTCCATACAAGAGGTGGCACGACACGTTCCCGCCGAAAGCGGATCTCCTGATACAGACGCTTATTCAAAAATTTTTCAATTGGGAATATCTCGAGAGCCAGAGTATGTACAGCTCTGAAATTTCGACCATTGTATCAGGAGCATATGACCATGGAAGAGGTGGCACGACAAGTACCCGCCAAAAGCGGTTCTCCTGATACAGTGGCTTATTCAAAAAGAATTCAATTGGGATTATCTCGAGAAGCATGAGGTGTATCTCGCTGAAATTTCGACTAATGTATCAGGAGCATATGACCATTCAAGAGGTGGCACAACAAGTTCCCGCCAAAAGCGGTTCCCCTGATACAGAGGTTTATTCAAAATGATTTCAATTGGGATTTTCTCGAGAACCGTGAGGTGTATCTCGCTGAAATTTCGACCAATGTATCAGGAGCATATGACCATTCAAGAGGGTGGCACGACAAGTTCCCGCCAAAAGCGGATCTCCTGATACAGTGGCTTATTCAAAAATTTTTCAATTGGGAATATCTCGAGAGCCAGAGTATGTACAGCTCTGAAATTTCGACCATTGTATCAGGAGCATATGACCATCGAAGAGGTGGCACGACAAGTTCCCGCCAAAAGCAGTTCTCCTGATACAGTGGTTTATTCAAAAAGACTTCAATTGGGAATATCTCGAGAACCATGCGGTGTATCTCGCTGAAATTTCGACCAATGTATCAGGAGCATATGACCATTCAAGAGGTGTCACGACAAGTTCCCGCCAAAAGCGGATCTCCTGATACAGCGGTTTATTCAGAAAGATTTCAATTGGGAATATCTCGATAACCAGAGTATGTACAGGTCTGAAATTTCTACCATTGTATTAGGAGCATATGACCATCGAAGAGGTGGCACGACAAGTTCCCGACAAAAGCAGATCGCCTGATACAGTGGCTTATTCAAAAATTTTTCAATTGGGAATATCTCGAGAGGCAGAGAATGTACAGCTCTGAAATTTCTACCATTGTATCAGGAGCATATGTCCATACAAGAGGTGGCACGACACGTTCCCGCCAAAAGCGGATCTCCTGATACAGTGGCTTATTCAAAAATTTTTCAATTGGGAATATCTCGAGAGCCAGAGTATGTACAGCTCTGAAATTTCGACCATTGTATCAGGAGCATATGACCATCGAAGAGGTGGCACGACTATTTCCCGCCAAAAGCGGATCGCCTGATACAGTGGCTTATTCAAAAATTTTTCAATTGGGAATATCTCGAGAGGCAGAGAATGTACAGCTCTGAAATTTCTACCATTGTATCAGGAGCATATGTCCATACAAGAGGTGGCACGACACGTTCCCGCCAAAAGCGGATCTCCTGATACAGTGGCTTATTCAAAAATTTTTCAATTGGGAATATCTCGAGAGCCAGAGTATGTACAGCTCTGAAATTTCGACCATTGTATCAGGAGCATATGACCATCGAAGAGGTGGCACGACAAGTTCCTGCCAAAAGCGGTTCTCCTGATACAGTGGATTATTCAAAAAGACTTCAATTGGGATTATCTCGAGAACCATGAGGTGTATCTCACTGAAATTTCGAACAATGTATCAGGAGCATATGACCATTCAAGAGGTGGCACGACAAGTTCCCGCCAAAAGCGGATCTCCTGATACAGTGGCTTATTCAAAAATTTTTCAATTGGGAATATCTCGAGAGCCAGAGTATGTACAGCTCTGAAATTTCGACCATTGTATCAGGAGCATATGACCATCGAAGAGGTGGCACGACAAGTTCCCGCCAAAAGCGGATCTCCTGATACAGTGGCTTATTCAAAAATTTTTCAATTGGGAATATCTCGAGAGCCAGAGTATGTACAGCTCTGAAATTTCGACCATTGTATCAGGAGCATATGACCATCGAAGAGGTGGCACGACAAGTTCCCGCCAAAAGCGGATCTCCTGATACAGTGGCTTATTCAAAAATTTTTCAATTGGGAATATCTCGAGAGCCAGAGTATGTACAGCTCTGAAATTTCGACCATTGTATCAGGAGCATATGACCATCGAAGAGGTGGCACGACAAGTTCCCGCCAAAAGCGGATCTCCTGATACAGTGGCTTATTCAAAAATTTTTCAATTGGGAATATCTCGATAACCAGAGTATGTACAGGTCTGAAATTTCGACCATTGTATCAGGAGCATATGACCATCGAAGAGGTGGCACGACAAGTTCCCGCCAAAAGCGGTTCTCCTGATACAGTGGCTTATTCAAAAAGAATTCAATTGGGATTATCTCGAGAAGCATGAGGTGTATCTCGCTGAAATTTCGTCCAATATATCAGGAGCATATGACCATTGAAGAGGTGGCAGAATATGTTCCCGCCAAAAGCGGTTCTCCTGATACAGTGGTTTATTCGAAAAGATTTCAATTGGGAATATCTCGAGAGGCAGAGAATGTGCAGCTCTGAAATTTCCACGGTTGTATCAGGAGCATATGTCCATACAAGAGGTGGCACGACACGTTCCCGCCAAAAGCGGATCTCCTGATACAATGGTTTATTCAAAGATATTTCAATTGGGAATATCTCGAGAGCCAGAGTATGTACAACTCTGAAATTTCTACCATTGTATCAGGAGTATATGTCCATACAAGAGGTGGCACGATAAGTTCCCGCCAAAAGCGGTTCTCCTGATAGAGTGGCTTACTCAAAAATTTTTCAATTGGGAATATCTCGAGAGCTGGAGTATGTACAGGTCTGAAATTTCGACCATTGTATCAGGAGCATATGTCCATACAAGAGATGACACGACAAGTTCCCGCCAAAAGCGGTTCCCCTGATACAGTGGTTTATTCAAAAAGATTTCAATTGGCATTTTCTCGAGAACCGTGAGGTGTATCTCGCTGAAATTTCGACCAATGTATCAGGAGCATATGTCCATTCAAGAGGTGGCACGACAAGTTCCCGCCAAAAGCGGATCTCCTGATACAGTGGTTTATTCAAAAAGATTTCAATTGGCATTTTCTCGAGAACCATGGGTTGTATATCGCTGAAATTTCGACCAATGTATCAGGAGCATATGACCATTCAAGAGGTGGCACGACAAGTTCCCGCCAAAAGCGGATCTCCTGATACAGTGGCTTATTCAAAAATTTTTCAATTGGGAATATCTCGAGAGCCAGAGTATGTACAGCTCTGAAATTTCGACCATTGTATCAGGAGCATATGACCATCGAAGAGGTGGCACGACAAGTTCCCGCCAAAAGCGGATCTCCTGATACAGTGGCTTATTCAAAAATTTTTCAATTGGGAATATCTCGATAACCAGAGTATGTACAGGTCTGAAATTTCGACCATTGTATCAGGAGCATATGACCATCGAAGAGGTGGCACGACAAGTTCCCGCCAAAAGCGGTTCTCCTGATACAGTGGCTTATTCAAAAAGAATTCAATTGGGATTATCTCGAGAAGCATGAGGTGTATCTCGCTGAAATTTCGACTAATGTATCAGGAGCATATGACCGTTCAAGAGGTGGCACGACAAGTTCCCGCCAAAAGCGGTTCTGCTGATACAGTGGCTTATTCAAAAAGAATTCAATTGGGAGTATCTCGAGAACCATGCGGTGTATCTCGCAGAAATTTCGACCAATGTGTCAGGAGCATATGACCATCGAAGAGGTGGCACGACAAGTTCCCGCCAAAAGCGGATCTCCTGATACAGTGGCTTATTCAAAAATTTTTCAATTGGGAATATCTCGAGAGCCAGAGTATGTACAGCTCTGAAATTTCGACCATTGTATCAGGAGCATATGACCATCCAAGCGGTGGCACGACAAGTTCCCGCCAAAAGCGGATCTCCTGATACAGTGGCTTATTCAAAAATTTTTCAATTGGGAATATCTCGATAACCAGAGTATGTACAGGTCTGAAATTTCTACCATTGTATTAGGAGCATATGACCATCGAAGAGGTGGCACGACTATTTCCCGGCAAAAGCGGGATCTCCTGATACAGTGGTTTATTCAAAAAGATTTCAATTGGGAATATCTCGAGAACCATGGGTTGTATATCGCTGAAATTTCGACCAATGTATCAGGAGCATATGACCATTCAAGCGGTGGCACGACAAGTTCCCGCCAAAAGCGGTTCTCCTGATACAGTGGCTTATTCAAAAAGAATTCAATTGGGATTATCTCGAGAAGCATGAGGTGTATCTCGCTGAAATTTCGACTAATGTATCAGGAGCATATGACCGTTCAAGAGGTGGCACGACAAGTTCCCGCCAAAAGCCGATCTCCTGATACAGCGGTTTATTCAGAAAGATTTCAATTGGGAATATCTCGATAACCAGAGTATGTACAGCTCTGAAATTTCGACCATTGTATCAGGAGCATATGACCATCGAAGAGGTGGCACGACAAGTTCCCGCCAAAAGCGGATCTCCTGATACAGTGGCTTACAAAAAAATTTTTCAATTGGGAATATCTCGAGAGCCGGAGTATGTACAGGTCTGAAATTTCGACCATTGTATCAGGAGCATATGTCCATACAAGAGGTGGCACGACACGTTCCCGCCAAAAGCGGATCTCCTGATACAGTGGCTTATTCAAAGATATTTCAATTGGGAATATCTCGAGAGCCAGAGTATGTACAGCTCTGAAATTTCTACCATTGTATCAGGAGTATATGTCCATACAAGAGGTGGCACGATAAGTTCCCGCCAAAAGTGGTTCTCCTGATACAGTGGCTTACTCAAAAAGATTTCAATTGGGAATATGTCGAGAAGCAGAGCATGTACAGGTCTGAAATTTCGACCATTGTATCAGGAGCATATGTCCATACAAGAGATGACACGACAAGTTCCCGCCAAAAGCGGTTCCCCTGATACAGTGGTTTATTCAAAAAGATTTCAATTGGCATTTTCTCGAGAACCGTGAGGTGTATCTCGCTGAAATTTCGACCAATGTATCAGGAGCATATGTCCATTCAAGAGGTGGCACGACAAGTTCCCGCCAAAAGCGGATCTCCTGATACAGTGGCTTATTCAAAAATTTTTCAATTGGGAATATCTCGAGAGCCAGAGTATGTACAGCTCTGAAATTTCGACCATTGTATCAGGAGCATATGACCATCGAAGAGGTGGCACGACAAGTTCCCGCCAAAAGCGGATCTCCTGATACAGTGGCTTATTCAAAGATTTTTCAATTGGGAATATCTCGAGAGCCAGAGTATGTACAGCTCTGAAATTTCTACCATTGTATTAGGAGCATATGTCCATGCAAGAGGTGGAACGACAAGTTCCCACCAAAAGCGTTTCTCCTGGTACAGTGGTTTATTCAAGAATTTTTCAATTGGGAATATCTCGAGAGCCAGGAGCTGTACCTCGCTGAAATTTCTACTTTTGTATCAGGAGCATATGACCATCGAAGAGGTGGCACGACAAGTTCCCGCCAAAAGCGGTTCTTCTGATACAGTGGTTTATTCAAAAAGATTTCAATTGGGAATATGTCGAGAAGCAGAGCATGTACAGGTCTGAAATTTCGACCATTGTATCAGGAGCATATGACCATTCAAGAGGTGGCACAACAAGTTCCCGCCAAAAGCGGTTCCCCTGATACAGAGGTTTATTCAAAATGATTTCAATTGGGATTTTGTCGAGAACCGTGAGGTGTATCTCGCTGAAATTTCGACCAATGTATCAGGAGCATATGTCCATTCAAGAGGTGGCACGACAAGTTCCCGCCAAAAGCGGTTCTCCTGATACAGTGGCTTATTCAAAAATTTTTCAATTGGGAATATCTCGAGAGCCAGAGTATGTACAGCTCTGAAATTTCGACCATTGTATCAGGAGCATATGACCATCGAAGAGGTGGCACGACAAGTACCCGCCAAAAGCGGATCTCCTGATACAGTGGCTTATTCAAAAATTTTTCAATTGGGAATATCTCGAGAACCATGCGGTGTATCTCGCTGAAATTTCGAACAATGTGTCAGGAGCATATGACCTTCGAAGAGGTGGCACGACAAGTTCCCGCCAAAAGCGGATCTCCTGATACAGCGGTCCTCCTGATACAGTGGCTTATTCAAAAATAATTCAATTGGGATTATCTCGAGAACCATGAGGTGTATCTTGCTGAAATTTCGACCAATCAGGAGCATATGACCATTCAAGAGGTGGCACGACAAGTTCCCGCCAAAAGCGGATCTCCTGATGCAGCGGTTTATTCAGAAAGATTTCAGTTGGGAATATCTCGAGAACCAGAGTATGTACAGGTCTGAAATTTCTACCATTGTATCAGGAGCATATGGCCATGCAAGAGGTGGCACGACAAGTTCCCGCCAAAACCGTTTCTCCTGATACAGTGGCTTATTCAAAAATTTTTCAATTGGGAATATCTCGAGAGCCAGAGTATGTACAGCTCTGAAATTTCTACCATTGTATCAGGAGTATATGTCCATACAAGAGGTGGCACGATAAGTTCCCGCCAAAAGCGGTTCTCCTGATACAGCGGCTTATTCAAAAATTCTTCAATTGGGAATATCTCGAGAGCCAGAGTGTGTACACCTCTGAAATTTCGACCATTGTATCAGGAGCAAATGACCATCGAAGAGGTGGCACGACAAGTTCCCGCCAAAAGCGGTCCTCATAATTGTTTGACAAATTTATGGTAGAGAATTAATTATTTTACAAATTATAGATTGGAAAGGAAATAATGTAAGCATATTATAATATTTAAATAGAAATTTTATTGTTAGACGAATATTACCTATGTACATTCAGCAATGTATCGTATCATATTACGGTAATTACTAGACAATGTTAACTATTAAAGTATGTCTTGTTCGACTACGATTCAATGGAACTCGTACTATTCAAATTATCGTGATCAAGTATTAATCCAAGGAAACCAAACCATGCAACTTATCGATCGTTGAAGTCAGAATTTTGGATCAAAGTTTGGTTGCGTTGGATTTGATTATTTTGCTTCCGAATTTCTTAAATGCATCTGCTAATGCTTTTTTTCTCAAATTCTCTTCAGCAATATGCGTTAGATCACAGTCCACAATCTCACAATTAACCTACTTTTATTACTTTTATCACATTCACTTCCAACATTTTTAACATTCTCTATATATTAGATAATGTTTGAACAACTAGAATATTCAAAAATATTACTATTTAAATTCAGTTCTAATCGATGCGTACGCGACGAAAGTTCAATTCGTAATGAACTCTTGTCTTCATATCTATCGACATTTGTACGGTCTTTCGGTCGTTAATGATGCGATACAGATAATGAAAATGTCTTAGAAATATATTAGTGGCTCGATTACTACAAACGATTAATTAGAAATTTTAAATGGTACTTGGAAATGTTATAGAAGACAATTTATTGTTATAGAAGGGAATTTATTGTTCAATTGTTACAAATAAATTATTACAAATATTAGATAATGCTTGAACAATTAGAATATTCAGAAATATTATTTAGAAATTCAGTTCGAAAGTTTAATCGATATGTACACGACGAAGGTTCAACTTATAATGACCTTTCTCCCCACTCGACTTTTATATAAAGCCAGTGATGCGCAACAGATAATCTTTGTTAATACTTCCAAAATCACTTTTTCTATCACAATAGTCAATAATTTTACAGTTTTTAGTTAAAATTTAAATACAGATAATGAAAATTTCTTGAAAATGTATTAGTGACTCGATTACTACAAATGATTAATTAAAAATTTTAAATAGTACTTGAAAATGTTATAAAAAAAAATTATTGTTCAATTGTTACGAAATTATATTATAATTATAAATATTACATTATAATTATAAATTATCTAATTATTATTCATTATAATTATTAAATTATTTAATAATTTCTATATTTTTCTATGTAATTTCTATATTTTGTTATATTTTTTACAAAATGGAACTACGTTTGCAACTACGTTATAAGTTATTTTTTAACTTATAATTCTGTTGACATGCATTAAATGCTAATCTACAAGTTTGTGGCATATAATGCTAATTTAAAAAATAATTATATTATATTTAAATATTGAGGTGGTTGCCTCGTAAGAATAGTTGCAAGTAAAAAAGCGTTCATGTTCAATTCAATAAATAATTTTCAATGCAGACGTAACAGCATTATTTATATTTCCTGCTTTTAATTCCTATTATTAGTAGTGCCGCGGTGTAAAACCTGCCTAATCGATATGATAAAGCGTGACATGAAAATGTAAAACAAAATATGGGACACGGAAAAGCATTAGATGTCTGATCTATCCTAGTTGGTCAGTGATATAATATAATATTTTTAAATTGTTTTTATAAATGACGTAATGTTTATTGAATATTCATCGTCAGAAAAGTATTACAACATATGATTATGATAAATGAATGAATAAAACAATACATAGTCGTAATTTTCTGCATATCACACATTTGGTAGCAAGATTTAGCGATTACTTGGCCCACATTCAAATATCATGATCAAATTTTCTCGATACGTCTTAATCTCGGAATTTTATTCCAATCGGCACTCTTTTCGATCAACGTTGAATGGCCAATCACAAATATTGTCCTTTGTGTTCCAAATTAAGTTGTTGGGGCACGTGAACTTCACTGGTATTCCGTGAGCACATTCGTAATACTGTAACAAAAATTATATACATATATATGTACGTAGGTACACGATGTATTAAATTTTTCAAGTTTATGAAATTATTTATAAATTATTAATAACTAAATTTTATTAAATTAATATTACATTAAAAATATGTTATTAAATATAAATATATATTATTAAAATGTATTACTGAATAAAACTTTTTAATTATATTCTCAAGCGTTTGTACTTACAAAGTGGCAATCTTCAGACGGAATGAATTCATTAGTACTTTTACACTTGATATTCTCCGCTTCGCCATCATTATTTGTCGGTTGTTGAGTAGATTCGGATTTATCTGTCTCTTCCGCAGTGCAAAAAGGTTTCTTCGTAGATAAGGTAGACTGAGTATTTTGAGTAGGGTTCTTCGTAGGTAAAGTAGATTGACTACTAGACTGAGTATTTTGAGTAGGCTGTTTCGTAGATGGAGTAGATTGAGTACTTTGAGTGGGGTTGTTCATTGATGGAGTAGATTGAACAGTAGATTGAGTACTTCGAGTAGTCTGAATATTATCTGACGACGTGGTACTCGGTGGTTTTGCCCAGTCAGGCTAAAAAAGATGAACGTTGTAATAAAGAAAGTGTAAAGAAAGCGTAGTTTACAATATTATCTAGTCATTTGTTTTATTTCAAATCTTTTTGTCGACGATATGCATATTATTTCGATCCTACTACGATCCTTCTATACTATATTGAATTTCTGTTTAAATTTATTCACTTTTAAAAATAAAGATTATAATAATTTTATATTTTAATTTTTATATTATAATCTTGCTCTTATTTCAGTAAATAAGTAAGAAAATTAAAAAAAAACTTTAAATATAGAATTCGAGCGGAAAATCGTGCATACCAATAAAACTTCTTCTATACGTTCTTGTTAAAATATTACTAACTTGAAAATGATAAAAAGAACGTAGCAAAGTTAATCATTCAAGAGTGATAAACATTTATAAGAATAGAAACGTTAGTAATCGATTACTTGTTAATCAACAATTTCGTGTTTTGGTAGTAATTGACGATGTTTGTAAGGATATATTAGATTACAAATTAAATGTAATTGAATTATTATTGTTAACACGTCGAATAAAATAAAATAATTATTTACTGTAGGAGTGGTATGGAAGTCTTTGTCTGTTACGGTATATCCTTTCAAGGCTTGGTAAATGATATTCAACAGAGGATTATTTTGACCGCAAAGTCCCTGAAAATCGTCCATGTCGATGGCCCAAACCATGGCGCCACCATATCCAGAATTCTTTAAGAAGTCGACTTTGTGTTTCACACTTTCTTCGTTTTCGTAACCAACCCACTGTGTTCCTGTCGAAATTATTGGCGATTAAGGATTATCAATATTATTTACTTGCAGAGAGTTGCTAATTGAACGATTCTCAAAGTTCTTATCAATGAGAATTTATTAATTAACCTAATTAATTAATAAATTGTATTTATTTCAACATACATCGATTTATATTGTAAAATAATACCAATTGTTCATAGTGAACAGTTAGAATATTTTTGTGACTCACGTACATATGTACATACCTTGATACATGTATGGAACTTTGCCAATATTGTCGAATTTTTGGGTCCAATTACTACCTGGAGCTTGCAGATTCTGACAGATCTTCAAACGGATATTCTCGATTATTTTCGAAGAATAAAATTATAAGAAATGTAATAGTTGACATTGATTGATCGTACTTCGTAATAAGAAAGGAATCCCTTAGCTTGCGTGTAGTTCCCAGGATTACCACCCCCAGCCTCTTTGTTAATGTAAGTGCCTGGCTCGTAATTGGTGTTACTTGAACTGAGGGTGAATGTACGTCCATATAATGGAATTCCAAGGATCAGTTTTTTAGCAGGACAGCCTTTTTCCTCCCAAAGTCGAAGACCATCGTTCTAAGGACGAAAGTCATACAACTGTAGATATCTTTGGGAAATTTAAAAATGTAAAAATTCACAGAATTCATATAATATGCAAAAATATATAAAATATCTAAAATATAGCACACCTTTTTATTTACAAGATTATACGGTGAAATGATTAAACTGTTAAATTTAACCTAATAAATTGAAATAAAATATAATCGAAAATGTATCTCCCCTTCTGCACTAAATGATAATTGTTTCAGTAATAAGAAAATTAATTCATTAGAATGCGATGTCGATTTCTTAAAAAAATATCTTTTTTTACATGATACATATCCAACATATAAAGAAAAAATCTAGGTACTTCCAATATTTAATAATTAAATTGTAAATTTTTATGTAAATTCATATTCTTGAGCATGTAATTAAAAATCAATGAAAAATTGTTTTATATACTAAATATTATAGAAAGTATATTTTAAAATATAAAAATTATAAAAATCCTAGTGTATTTTAATATTTTATAAAAATTCATAGTCTATTGATAATTGAAACGAATTATATTTCTCTAGAAAACATGAAATTAGATAAATATTTGTAACAGACATGGTACATGTACATTAAATTTAGCTTCTACAAGTAAATGCGAAAAGATTTTTTGCTTTGAGAAAATCTTGAGCTTCGGTATCTTATCAATGATGTGGATAGATATCAATTTTAATAGTAAAAACATATATCTTTTGAAATTCTTACCACATTCAATTTCTCGTATGCCCATTGATCGTGCGGTCGACGATAAAGTGGACTGTGTACATCAGCGAATCCAGCCCAGTTGCCACGAAGATCGTAAGCCATTACATGGACAGCGTCCATAAGTCTATGAAAATAGTCTTTTACTTAAACGCGATAATATAAATTTTATCAATTCGCTTACTTGCATAGTTCTGGTACATGGTATCCTTCGTCTAGTCGGAATTTTGCCAATGGTACTGCTATAGTCAGCTCCCATCCCTTGTGTTCTTTGTCAAAAGCGCGTCTCAATTCTTCGACAAAGTAGAAGAAATTGTCCTTGTCGGAGAATCTGCCACCTCTGTCAGAGGCGCCAGGATATTCCCAATCAAGATCCAAGCCGTCAAAACCATATTTATCTATGAATTCTGATAAAAAAATTATATTATAATTATATTATAATATATTATATTAGTATTATAATACTATTGGACATTACTTTCATGTTTTATATTTGTGTTTCCGAAAAGAACTGATATTAACCTTTTTTATGGTTGTTAGCTATACTTGCAAAAAGTACTAGGGATATTATCATTATATTATCGTTGAAAATGACGAGTCATTGAATTATTATTTATTAATTTTTTCAAACACAATAGCTTTTAAATTTTTAATTGTCGTTTAAAACTAAATTTCATCATTTTTTTCTAAAACTATATTAGTTCGGTTCAACACTTTTCGCTCAGGATTTTTCTTTTTTTTCGATACTAAAGGGATTCATTATTTGTATGTATAAAGTATTCGATTATATTTTTATCGAATTTGGTTTCTAGCAATAAAGAATTTTATCACGAGCAAGTAGAAATATAGAGGTTTGTGTTATGTGGCATTGTGTTTAATTGATCTATTTTTTAATTTTGGACATTTTATATGTTTAATTTATACGTTTAATTAATTGTAACTACATATTTATTCCACATTCAAATCTAAAATTAATAATTGTTATAAATAGGTCATTCAATATTTTTCTAATGTATCGATGAAATAGTAAAGACGGTAACAGAAATAATTAAAATAAAATTTTTGTACAACTTGAGATTTTACTTACCAACTATACTTTTGACGAAAGTATCGCGCCTTTCTTTTGAGCTGACCAAAGCACTGTATTTTCTGCCACCTTCTCCCCAACCACCAATGGCCACGGAGGTTTTCAAATGAGGATACTTAGATTTGAGATTGGTGAAGGCTAAGAAATTGCCCTTGTTAATGTCCAGTTCTGGATCCAAGACAAATACCTCCCAAGTGACATTGCTAACACCGATAAATGAGTAAATGAGGTGGGTACACAAATCAGCGGGAATATCGTCTACTTTGTAACTGCCGACATCCGGACGATAAATGGCCCAGTTACTGAAGTAACAGACTATCCTAGGAGGTTGATTTGCTGAAACTTTTGGAAATCACGTCACTTATTTTATTTACAATGAAGGGCAGTATGGAAGATTCACGTAAATCTTGTATACATGTCACTAATTCTAAATATCTAATGCTAATCTAAATAACTTTTCAAAGTTACAAATATTTTTTATTTACAATATTAAAGCATTGTTAACATTAGTTTTAAGCACACAATATTACATTTATTTTCTGTCTACTTTAATATTAACGATAATAAAAAAGGATTTATATAAAATACTACGATTACTGGTTTAGTTGTGCTTTTCACTATAAGTGCTTATCTCGAACATTAAAAATGTTTCTATAGCTTTATCAATATCTTTATTACGTGAAACGTAATGATGCGTTTACCTGTCGTATAGCTAAGAACCACAAGTAATAAGGGAAGTACCAGAAAATTCTTTCCTAATGACATCTTGAAATCTGTAAAAAGTTCAACTGAATTAGTAATTTATTACGTTATTAGTAAACTGCAGAGTTTTATATATTTTAAAGTTCCAAATTGCATAGAGTGCACATAATGTAAAAAAATTTTATAATAAGATTTGATAATTTATATAATTATATTCTCAAAAAATACAAATTTGCATAGATTCGTAGTATATTTATAGAATCCGTTGTATATTTATTGGCAGTGATATTTCAGACAATATTCACTTGGCTTCATTAATTTTGCTTCATTTAAAAATATTTAAATACAATTAATAATTGGATTTCATTTTGGAAAACGGTGCGATTTTATTTTGAAAGATGGTCACTAATAATCATGTTATTATATCACCAACTACCCAAAAACTGATAAATTTCTAATGATATTTCACTGTTGGTTTGCCTCACTTTGAAAGATTTAAACTACAATAGAAAATTAAATTTCACCGTGGCAATTTCTCGAATTGATCAATACTTCGTCAAAACGTCCCAATATCTCACTCACTATACTATAACAATACACCAATTATACTAAATTAAATTTTTAATATTCTTCCAGCAACACGTTATCCAAGTATTGAAAATTGCAACTTGTTGGAAACAAGTTTCGCGTGTTAATCGGCGCTTGGCAGTACGAACGTCTATTAATTCTGTATCGAGACGTCTCTGAAAGACGAACGATCTACCGGTCGGTTGATTAGTTGCACCGGGTGGTGGGCAAAGTGACCGCTTCATCGAAACACGTCGTTCTTCAAACGGTGAACGATCCGAGAGGACCGGTTTCCAGCAAAGCAAATACCGCAATATCTTCGTGAAATATTTTTTTCCGAACAATCTCGCGTTATTCCCGTTGTTCTTGTACCGAGAAAATTACCATGTCGCGACCCAACCGAACACGTTTTGTTGATTTTGATCTTGATCTTGATCTTGATCTTGAACTCCTCGGTTGTTTGCGCGAGGAATCTCGTTCGACAATCGAACGGATCGCGTCTCGTTTACTAAATTCGATTCGCTCGCTCGGTTAGTTCAATACTGTTATGTTGGCGTGTACCGTTTTCTTTTACGTTTGGCGACGAGCTTTGAATAATACTCTTACTTCGTTCGTCTTCCAATTACGTTGTTTAACTTAGCTTCTCTAAATTTTGGCCTAATTTTTTTGAATGTGAACAATTATTTTGTTTTCTAATATTGCATTCTTGAGCCGAAATTTGCTGAATTAAAAATGACAATGATCACATCCTAATTCTATTTATGAAAATTTGAATTTGCATTAAATGCCTACAATATTTAATAACAAAAAGAAACTTTTGCTCGGGCTTTGTTTCTTTAATTATATTCATACTGAATACCGTTTGGCAATCTAATAGTTATTTATAATTAATTTACTTATTTTCAAAAGTTGTTTAACAGACAAAATATTTACATCGAAAAGAATTTATTCTTCCAGATTCTAGTATATGAGAGAAAAGCCATCTTGTTTGAAAGGAAATTTAAATCGTCAGTGCATCAATTTTTTGTAATTAACTACGAATTTTTAATAAACATATATTAATTATAAATACAATTAATACGCCTGTAATTAAAAAAATGGAAAAATTATTTTATATCAAAAAGTGTTTGATTAAATATTTGATATATTTTTCTATATTCTATGCATTTTGTTGCAATAATGCACTTTTAAAATTTTTTATACACGCATAAGAATTCGTCGAGCCACATCTTCGTTCGCATTGAGACGAAAACAAGTTTGCAAGAGGCTCGATGTACAAAATACTAAAAGTTCAAGCACCTTTTAAAATTTCAAACCCGAGGACCGAAAATTATGACGACATTATGCGATGTCCATGTCTGAAATGGTTCGGACTATAAAAAAGTCACATATTCTTTTTAAAGTCTGCTTTGACGATAAAAGTCATTAATGTGAAATCAAGTTACGGAAACGTGCTCGTAAAAACCTAAGTTCACTTCTTTGAATCTTTAGTCGACACCGAGGACGTTGCAAAATAACGAACGAATAAAAATTTTCTGAGAAATCTTCGAAAATGCTCTATATTACAGTTAACTCTCTAGAACTAAAATTTTATTCACGAGGAAAGAAATTACTTTATCAAAGGAAAAAGAGTTGTGTCTATTTAATATTTGGGAATTAATAATTATTATAAATAGTAATATTTTCGAAATATGCACTATCGTGAATAAATATTTGGACAATTGCAATTGAATTGTTGCAGATATATCAAATACGACTAAAACGAATGTTTTTAATTTAATTGTAAAATGTACAGTAGAATGGCTAATATCAATTATAAATGAAAAAGCAATAATTTAAAGTGACTGAAGAGACACTTTAAGTACGCTTGTTCAAGGTTGAAACATTTTTTAGAAATTTATGGAAATCTCATAAAATCAGTCCGCTATTAATTAAAAATGAATGACAAAACTTGAGTTTATGCTCTTTGTTTCAGACTAAATTTAGCGGAATATTTGAATTTATCATAATAAAATGTAGAAAATTAATTTAATTTAATAGGAAAAATCTTTGATTGCACCAAGTGCCCAATTATTTATGCACCACAGAGTATATGTATATAACTTTCAGATTCCACTATATTATAAATTATAAATCACAGAGGATTAACTATCACCGGTAATAAAAATCCGATTCTTCACCGTTACTTTGCGAGAATTATTTACAACTGATTCACGATCAAATCAACTGTTTTCAGAATTCAGACCATTGTCTCGCTCTTGTCGGTCGCAAAATAACAATTGAACATCGAGAGGTAGAAAAGTTGCAGGACGAAGAACGAGGAACAAATATAAAAGCGGATCAGAGATCGTCCTTGGATTTGAAATGAAAGAGCTAGATAATGATCCTGGACTGCGAAAATAAAGAAAGATACCGGAGGTAGAACCGCGAATTAAAATGCTGGCTGCATCGGGTCCTTCGGCTACTATTCCACGGACTGTACAACGAATACAAACGCCGCGGACCCGTACCCGGTGAATCTTCTTTTTCACCGAGATAATAACTCGTATTGTTAACGTTCCGCCGGTCTTTTTGTGATACTTTGTTCCTCCTGGAACCAATGGCTTAAGCCGTTTCGCGATAACATTTATTATGTCGGTCTTTTTTGAAAGAATTCGGGAATCGCAGGACTTTTGTCTCTTTTTGGGTGAGTGAGAATGTAAATATTGTGTGGCAGAGGTGGTCAGATTTTATTGCGACTAGACTGCGGATTTTTATGTGGTTTTTATATTTTGACGGAAGAAATGAAAATTATGTACAAATTAATTTCATCTGTTAAATGATGGTCACTTTTCATGGAAATGAATGGTTTTAAAAATTCGACTTGATTTAGTTTTGGGTGGTAGATAATAAAGTCACCAAAATCTCAATTCAATTTTTAGATATGCCAAGCAAATCATTAAAAATACAAAAAATTAGTTATGACTTATTCTGTATTTTACATTGAACATAATAGAGATTAGCAATAAAATTCGATCAAATTAAAAATTCTAAAACCATTTATATTTTAACTCTAAATTGTCATGATCCAATGGTACAACAATATCAATAAAATAAGTAATTCAAGTGGTGCATTTTCATTAACGATCGCGAATCAGTAGTCTAGGAATGAATCGAAGAAGAAGAAACTAAGTTATTTTTCCTATTCTTTGTCTCGCGAGGTTCTTCCTGTTCTATATAGGTACGTATGCAGCAAGTTAGGTATGATGTGCACTTTAGATACTGTGCTTCGTCGATATGATAGCTCACAAATCTATAGGCGATAACCTTCTGCTTAATTTTACGTGACCGACATTCTCAGCGATATCTAATCGATTGATTCCAAGTCCTTGTTATTTAATACAAAGCATACAATAGCATTACGACAACAATGATTAATACGTTGACAATTAGACGAAATTTGTACGTTTTATTTGTGGGACGAAATTAATAAATTCGCTGTTAAAAATACTACTGACAAGTCGAAAATGCTCTGTATCAAACAACTAATAGAATAGAAAATAACAATTGAATTTTGCCATCTTATTCTTAGGTTTCTCGAACATGAGACTATTGGAAATTTTTCGACTCGCCCGAACCCTACGCAGGTTGACCTTCGAGTCGCGGATCGGCGAAAAGAATAAAAGAAAATGGAAACGAAGGGAGAGAACTACAGACCGTGTGACGTGTCAACGATCGCGACGAAATTCCAGGGACTTCGTGCAAATATCGCTCAAAGAGATCGTTGAGAATACAGGGGAAAAGTTGACATAAATATCCGTCCATTTTTGTGCGCAGTCGAACACTTAGTTCGCTGGTAGAAGTGTTTGCAGTGTCTGTTCGAAAGAAAAATATCCCATACTTTGAAAAAGTAGTGACGAAGATTTTAAGAATGTGACTTTGGTTGACTAGACATGGAATTGCCTTGGAAGTATTTCTCAAATCGTGACTTGATTCAACTGTTGATTAATTTACAAAGTTTCAACGAAACAATAGATGTTTTCATGAAGATTCTAAGTATTTCACTTGATTGTCTTCTTCTTGATTGCTTTACAAAATTGTAAGAAACAACTCTTTTTCCAATTCCGTGTTCCATTTATTGCGATAGATTATCCGAAATAATAATTGATAACATTTTATCGTTAACTGGAATTACTATAAAGCTATATAAGTTACACTTCATTTAATGTAACACAACGTGAGATAACGATGACAAAGACTATAAAGTTTTAATACTCGAAGCATTGATCTAATTATCAAACTATGAAAGTGAATATTAATTACCACTGCAACGCAAAATTCGTATGTTCTATCTATGGGATGAAATATTTAATTTTCCTAAAAAATTATGTTACAATATAAAATATTTTATAACGTTATCTAATTGTTTAGTTGTTTAAAATTCTGCTATCGATGATCTCTTATTTTATTTATTCTAAAATGCGGATAAAAACATCAATTATCGGTGACTATCAGCGTTATAAAAATTGAATAGATATAAAATAAGTTAGTGATAATGTTACCCAGTATTCGCCAAAATCGCGGCTTTTGTCAAACGACGAATATAGGACATATTAACAGCAATGTGAGAGGTGAACTGATTAAAGTGACGTTGAGAGAGAAATAAAAAAAAAAAAAATAGAAGGAGGACTCACCTTCACGACAAGCGGGTAACTCAGAAAAATCGTGGCTTCGACTGAGGTTAAGCTCTCATATATACCCAGATGAACCTCATTAGAATTCAGGTGCAAGGGGCCTGGCACGATTGGTTGGTTCGTCGACCCTCTGCCTCCCGACAACTGCGAGGAGGATGATCGCGCGACGATCACGATCTATCACAATTGATATCTCGCTTCTCATCAGAACTGACTCTTTCGACTCCGATTCGTCATCGATCCCTTTGTTCCGATGCTCTTCCCTATCCTTAGATCCGCTTTCGTTCTTCTCGGTTTATGTCTTGTCAACTTATAATTCACTATACAGATCGACGAGAGTTTTACTCGTTTCTTTCTCGAGATTACGGTTCATTTCCATTCATTTCCATCCACGCGTGAGCGTGGTGATGATCATTTGAATTCCAATTTCGAAAAAAATTCAATGGTTTTCAAGATTGTGAAAACTTTTGAGTAGGATTCGATATGCGTTTTGAAAGTTTGATAATCCTTGAAAGTTTTAAATTTATAAATTTATAATCTTTGAAAGATTTGAAAAGATCTTGAGAGTTTTGCAAGTTTTGATAGCCTTGATAGTTTTGAAATCTTTGAAAATCTTGGTTACTTTGATAAATTTTGTAAGCTTGTGCAAGCATGTTAAATGCAATCAGCATTTAATTCAAACAGTATCATTAATATAAAATATCAGAAAAGATCTTTATAATTTATTTTAATTAAATTTTATAGTTTACATCATACATATTACACATTGATTGCGTAAATGTTTTGTAAAATTTTCAATCTTTTCGAAATAAGATTTTATCAAAATATTCAAGATTTCGAAGATTACCAAGATTATCAAGATCATCAGGAGTTTCAAAGCTACTAAGATTTCAAGACTTCAAGTGATTCGAACTTTTTAATTCAATGAATTGATCAAGTGATTCAAAATGCTTGATAATTCATCATCAATCATATGTATAAAATTGAAATGAATTTCTAGCAAAAAGATAGTTCAACATTACTTTCTTTCTTCGTTTTTTGCGATTTGATCCCCTACCAGTAGATTCTTATCTCAAAATCAATATTTCATTATGATACGTTATCAATTGCATAATTAATTAAATTTCTTTTCGACTGTATGCCATGTGTAATATTAATTAACATTAATTAATATAGAAAGTTATAGAATTTTGCTTCTAAATGTATTTTCGTAACGTAGATATTAATAGACAATAGTATATTAATAGTATCTCAATAAAACGAATTGACAGTGAAGTTGAACAGAATTAAAAATTAATTAACTTTTAATTGGAGGATTATAGCAATTTATTAATAAATTATTTAATTTCGAAATTTTTAATTTAATTTTCTAAAATACAAAATAAAATCAAAACATCCCAAATTTTATTAATCTAACATAAATTATTACAATCGTTTATAATCCAATGGTATTATCTTTTTTTATTTTAATCAAATTTTTCTTTAGATAAATTCCTTTTTTAATAAATTTATGCATCGAACATTGTGCAATAAAGTGTCCTTCAAGTGTGTACATACGTACTCTCCTGATCTTAAAATATTTCTTCCACAGATACTCGAACTAAAATTCAACCGATCAAATCGAAGCTGAATCAAGCAAATCGTACATGAAAAGTGGAAGGAAAATTTCAGCTCATGTAATATGGATTTTATTTTATTCGTGTAACAATAACAGTTCCTGTTTCCACAGTAGTTTCCTTTTACAATAGTGTTTCGGTGTTCGCTTGAACGACTCGCTTGGCGCAGTGGCAACCGCAGAGAGCAACCCTCTAACAGGTTTCTCAGGTATCACGAGCCAATCGAGGACATCGAACGAGAAGTTCGTAGCAACCAACGAACGCGTCATCGTTTCCTTTCAATCTTTCGCTTCACTTCGATACTCGCGACAATTCGCGACGAAGGTTGAGGAAAGTTCTCAAAAAAGGGCACGATGCTACCGATTGCTGAGTGAAACGGCTAAACCTCACGAGCTAAGCTCCTCTCTTTTTCGATCTATTTCGCTGCCATCGCTCGTTTCGCCGTGCATTCTACGTCGTACACGGGTCATCGTATCGTACAAAATTATTCCTAACACGTGGATGCCTATGGACCGAAGAGTTCTCTCGTATAATAGAAACGCGTTTCTACCATTAATTATAGCATGATAATGAGCGAGATACTTTTTTTTTTCTCGGGGTTGACAGTCATCAGAGGGGAGATCCTTAACGTTAAACCGTTTTGTGCTGCGCGTTAGACTCGCCGGTTTATTTTCTTCTTCTTCTTCTTTTTCTTCTCTTTCTTTAATTGACGAGCAGTGATCGCGGCGTTTCGCGACCGATCTGCTTTTGGGTGCGTAATTTGGCACTCTTCGATTTCGTTCGAACGCTCTCGTCGTTCTAACGTCCAAGAGCATTTTCAACAGACTACAACCATGTAAGATAGTGTAGAAACACTCGCGTACTTTCGCGACGCTACGCGTCTGAACGCTGGCGGCTTCGTCTTATTGTTAGTCCTTTGAAGTGTCGCAATCGGCGATTTCCTTCCACTTTTTCCCGCACTTTTTTGGTATATCATAGAGATCCTGCTATTTGTATAAATTATATTCTATTAGACTGCAACACACGTGAAATGTCCGATTCTTTCTCTATCGATATTTTAAGACTTTTTTTTTCAGTAAATATTTAGACCTTTAGAGACGTCCTAAGCGCAGACTTTCTTTTCTCTGATTCAGCCTTCATTTGTTTTATACATTGCTAATGTACTTTTAATCGTTCTACTCTTAACTTATTTTTATTATCTCGTTATTTTATCATTATTATCTTTTTAAATATCTAAACAATTTCCTCAGTGAGAAAATATTTACAAATCAACAGACTGTTGGAAATGTCTTTAAATACGAAACCTAAATAGGAAAACCTCAAACTTTTACAAAAATAAAATATAATCAAAAATTTTATTTACACCAAGAAAAATTATACCAAATTAATATAACTGAATGATGAATTAAGAAATTTACAAATTTAGTTTGGAAAAAGTGTGTAGATTATAATACTTCCTCTTTTTAAAGTTACATTTATATTCTAATAGTTTAAATTACCATTAAAAATCGGACATTTCGTGTAACAATAATTAAAACGCGGACTTTTGTGCATTTCCATGTTTTAACGAGCATCATCGAAGATGTAAGAAATCGAAATAGAAATTCGTTTCATGTACTAAATATTATAACAAATATCCCATTCTGGATATTCTATATATTTTTGCGTATTCTATGCATTGCAGCATTTTTTTTTTTTTTCAAATTTCCCACAAATGCATAAAAATCCGCAGACCAATGACGATCTAAATAAAATTGGCGAATTTAAAAAATCCGCTAAAGGAAAAGGAAGGTCTGGCCTTTCGACCAGAATAATAACAACAACGAATGCAATTCCCGCTTCAAAGAACCAAGTTTCGATTATATCGAAGCTTACGTTGACGATCGATCTCCATTAAATGGATACGATGTTACACGCTTTTTATAGAATTTATCTAGTCGCACCTTTGAAGTCTTTTTTTTTCTCATATTGTTAAACAATACGAAAATCTCGATTGACAGACAACGAGAATCGACTTTCGGGAAAACATAACACACGCCGCTTCGAAACCGGCGAAAACGATCGACGTAGAACGATATTACAGGACGTTTCTAAAGCATACATACATGTTACGTGTTTTTCCTTAAATTACAGGTGATCCAACGTCGATCAAACGTACGTATCTGTATGAGAAGAGTTCGTAAGAAAAGTGTCGATTAGGATGGCGAGTGCTCGAGTGATCAGTGCGTCATATTATCAGATCTGTGCGTTTGATCGCGTTGAAGTTGGAGCAGATTCACTGATGGAAACACCGATCAAACGTGCAAAAGTTAATGATAATGTTGCGTTTGTTTGCCAAAATACAACGACACACAATCTGTATTTTAGTGTAGCAAGATTAAAGAAATTATTGGTCAAATTGCGGAAATTTATTATACTTCCATAATTGAAGAGATGGAACTTGAATGGAGATTTGTTTCATTTGTTAAACGTTAAAGTATTTTATATACTTTTGCGTATTGTGTAAAATAAATTTATTGACGTTCCATTAGCAGATTTCCGAATACAGTTGTACTTCGACAACTTGAATCTACCAGAATTAATTTTTCAATTTCTGAAGACGTAGAACTCATTTTATTATTAGAGTATAAACAATTGACAACTATAATGTCAATGATCGTATTGGATTAATCGTTGACTTATAATTTGTCACGAAAGTATTTGAACGCTTATAAGAACATTTTATGAATATTTAATGTGTGTTACATAAAATATTTTGACATTTCATATATACTATAATGAGAATCGATTGTTATACTTATATCAGGTTCGAATCTAAAAATAAACATAATATGGAAGTTACAAGATATTTAATACAAGTATATATTTCGTAAAGATTAAAAAATTTATACAGTCATGATTAATGAGCCTCGATATTCAACGGGACCATTTTTAATCATATATATACTTTCTTTTTACTATATACTTAAAATGTTAAAAATTATTTCATGCTATAGACTAATTTTTTACTACATGTATGTTTGCAATAAATGGTACATACATTTTCAGATTGGTTTGAAATCATACCCGTCATCTCTCATTTAGTATAGTAAGTATTAATCAAATTTCAAAATATTTTACAGAACACTCATATATATATCTATAATATAAAATTTCTTTTACGATAAGTATTCAAATACTTTCGTGAATCACTGTGTATGCGGATGCAAACTTTGACTTGCAAAAGATTTCCACATTCAAATTTTTAATACAAATAGAAGTAAAATACATGGTAATCGCGTGACAAATAATTCGACAGAAGTTTATTTTCCAAAAATTATAGAGTGGAAGAGAATGAAAGAAATTTTTAACTTTTGAAGATTTTCGAGTTGCAGAGGCTCGAGTTACCGAAGTTCAACCATATTAGTATGTTTAATCCTTTCACTTTATTTCATGACTGTTTCGAAGTAAAAAATTTGGACAATTTGATTTAGCATTAAGAAACGTGTTGTTTAATTTATCAGTCACTTCTTACATTATTTTTTGATTGGAACAAGTGTTAGACAAATTGCTTGTACGGCACTCACCCATTCTGAATGTGATAACAGTGTTGACAGTGAACACATTGTAACATCATTGCATCGATTCAAACATTATCTTGCACGCTTTGAACAAATTATCGAGCATACACAGATGTTCGAAGAATATATTTAGAATTTCATGTACCCTCGATCAGTGTTTTACACCGCAAATTCACTCGCGTCTCAGTCAGTTCAATTCGATCATTATAGCGATCTTTATTAATATTTTGACTATGTTGCGTCGTTCGTAACACCTACCGCAAACGCAACCTTAAACTCTACCTTATTCCTTGTATCTTATCGCTAATGTATTCGTTTCTCTTACGTAAATCTGCCGATGACTTAAACCGATGATTCCCAAACTCGTTGCGGTATGTACAGACACAGTAGATACAATAAATTATTTCTGTAAATGTAAACTTAAAGAAATACTTCTCCGGGTCCACTTCTCCGTTATTAATAATCAATTCGTAATAATAATAATTATTATAACTAACAAATATGTTTATAAATGAAGGATCCACGAGAAAAAAGGGAAATTTCAATTTTGAGTTTAATATTCCTTCGTGTTCTTCTATTTAAAAAAATTTCGCTATGGTTATATTTGGATCCAACATTCGTCCTACACGTTGCTCAAATCATCGTTCGAGGGTTAATGAACGTTGAGAGAACGAGTTTGCGACATACGACTTTGTGTAACAGATAAATTTCACTGAATTCGACCAATGTAATTATTTATTCTATTCTCTGTTAACGAGAAAGTTATGTAAAGAGAATAATTTGACCAAAGAAGAAAGATAATAATATGAGAACTTAATCATTTTTATCTAATATACGAAAATCAATGATCGTTCAGAAACCATGTTGATCAATTTTGTGAATAAAAAAACGCAATAATGACATTATAAACCATCACTTGTTTACCATTTAAATCATTTGTTCCTTAAAAATTGAATATTAATTTTGCATTTGTGCAATGAAACGACGAAATTAGTTGCTAATACATTCAACGAATCTAACATAAAATGTACTTGATTCTTCTAATTAATTACCATTAGCCGAACTCAGTGGTCAATCGTATCTCTAAATAACGACATTCGCACGAATTATTAATTAGAGGAATTCGATTACAGTCATTTGCTAAGTGAGCCGCACTGTGCGATCGCTGCTTCTTACTTTATTATTTATTGCTAGTGATAGAAACTCGTGGAAGCATTCTCTTCAAGAGGAAGAGGAAACGTCGAGGCAGAATGGCGTCAAGCGACACGCGACATCGGAATATTTATCGCTAGAATAGTTTACGTTGGAGCAACATTTACGATTACATGGTATAGGCCACGCAGTTAGTCTTTAATTTTACGACGACAGAATTTTATATGTTTCGCGTGATTATTTCGTTAAAAAACGTACAAGACCGAACGGGAATATATCAATCGAATACAAATGTCTCGCGAAATTGTTAGAATGTTAATCTTAATGTAGGATTGAATAATCCGATGAATGGACAATGATTAAAATCTTAGACGAATCGAAGACTTGAAACCATCCTGTCTCGACGTCACGATTAAACGATATAACGTTTTGAGTAGAAAATAGTAAATGGAAATTGTTCTGCGTTAAAAGTGGAAAACAAAAGTCGATTGAAAGGAGAATAAATAATAGAAAATTAACCCTTTGCACTCTAGCTACCAAGGTATATTTATGGTACTTTCGGCGAACATTAATTATTCAAGTTATTACGTCAAATAATTATACATTTTTAATTTTGTCACATGTTTGTTAGCTTAAAACTTCTTAAGAATTAATTAAGAAAAGTTTGTATTTCACTGTTTTTCTTCTTCTTAACAGTACTTTTTTACTATCGCTGCTTCTTCTTGGAACAATTTCATTATAATCGATTGCAGTTTTCGTTCGATTTTTATATACATCAAACTCAAAGTCATCTTCACTATCAAAAGATTTCCATTTTTTGGCCACGAAATTTTTTCAATTGTTGCAAAGTGCAAAGGGTTAAAAGTTTCTTCATTTTCGAGACAAAGGATCAACATAAACTCTCATTCGAATTTACTATTTTCTCCTATAAATATCGTTCGCCTAATTCTGTTCGACATCCATTATATTACTAGTTCTTATCGACGATCCAGAGAACAGCTATTTATTATCAATTTATTTATTTATTTTTTTTAATCCATGATTATGTACAATATTTACGCAAATAAAATGAAAAAAAAAAGAAAGAATCGTTTCCTTTGTCATTAATATAATCGTGATAGCAAGTTATCAGACGACTCGTTCGTTATGAAATTTCAAAAAACGTTACACGAGGAAAGATGGTTTTGTTTCTCTGTTGTTCCGGGCTGGCAGTAAAGTTTTCTTTTTGTGCTAAAAGGATTTAGTTTCTCCCGTGGCTATGTCCGAAAGACATTGACCTGGATCATCTTACGAGTAATAATTCTCTCTCTGTTGATAGAGAGGTAACGGCGTTACCGGCGAGAGATCCTCGTCTTCTAAGCTCGATTCGGTCTTCAATGGAAGAGTGGCCAGTGCTTTTACTGTCGATGTAGAGAAGTTAATGTCAGGTCAACGTGAAACGTTCGCTGGAGAATTGTTTTACATTTTAGACTCGAGCTTTTCGTCTTTCACAGTTTGAAATTTGTGTACAGAAATTCTATGTACTTTCAGAATTCAATATGGAAAGATTCGATATTTTCAGAATTTAATATAAAAATTTTACGAAATCAAGAAATTTATTTCCCTCTCCAACGAACGTCAAATCAATTAAGAGAGAAAATCACTGCAAAAATGGAAATTAATCGAGAAAAGGATGTATGAGAGGAAATGTAAAAAAAAAAAGAAAAAAAATGAAAGAAAAATATAAACAAACCTGAGAAACGATAATATGATGTGCGTGTCCTATATGGGAAGATGGAGAAAGCATGTCAGTCAGTGTGCCTGGTTACCTATACACAGCATAAACAATCCAAACAACACTCACTACGTATGATACAACTATATCTTACATCGATTGGACTCTCGGCGAGGAAATTAATTACATGAGTAATCGAAATTAAAAATATTCACGATGATGCATGCCAATGAAAAATTCTTCGAATATCTTGCGTTTGGAACTGGAGACATTGCTAATTTCCAATAAAAAAATGCATAATTAATTTCAATGTGTAGATGGCGTAATTATGCATAATTAATTTCGATATCTACCAGTTCCGATAAGATAATAAGTAGACTGCGAATTTTCATGCATTTATGAGATGTTTAAAATACAAAAATATAAAGAATATTAATTTTCATATTATAATAATATTAATATAAAGAATATGAAACATAAAACATTTTATAATTGTAATTATTAATTATATAAGATATTTTAAATATATCAATTAAAAGATGTTATTTAATTTTAATTATAAAATATTTAAAATAGAATAAAATAGATGTCGCTCAATGAAACAAATTTGTATATACAATAAATTCTATTTTTCTCGACCAGTTTATAAAAAATTTATGACTAGATAAAAATTCGCAGTCCAATAGCAAGATACTATAAAATAAAATATACGATGAAGAAACTGAACAAGCGCAAGCCTTCTGCACTAAAAAAGCAGAAGGCACGAAAGCTTTTCTAAACATTGGTCATGCTATCACACCACTAAACACTATATATTAGATTCATGCAAAATGAATCAAACCGATAAAATTATTTTCGCTCGAGAAGTCGAAATGTTTAACATACCCGCCACCATCTTGCTCTTCTCCATCACTTGCTTCGCCAAAATTTGATTTAGCTGTAGAATATGCTCCCTTTGCCGCTTCTCTTCCACTACTTTTCTCTTCAAGCTGTCTGATTGTTCGATATTAATATTGTCGTCTGAAAAAGATAACGATTCGATTTAATTATTTAATATTTACTTAACAAGTGATTTGTCGATGTACAGCCCCCGGTTAATGTATTAGGATCACTTCTAATTTTCAATGTTCGATTCTTTCGTTGGCTTATATATTTCTTTCATTTTATTTGAAAAATGTTACAGTTAAATAACATATAATTTTCTACATTCTTTGTATTTATATAAAAATAAGATTTTTGACGAACTAAGGAAAACACATTAATAGTAGATATTTTAAAATACAGATACTCGTATCCAATACTTTGATGGTTAATAAAACTTGAAATTAAATTTTGTTCAGCGTTTTTTGTTTTACTAGAATCATGTGAAACACTGAGAATTCAACGAGTAATTTTTTAATGTAATTATGTTTCGTAGACACATACCGCTTCCATCCGGTGCAGTCACGGTTGTCTCCGACAGCATCTTCCTTATCGCTTCCGCTTTCTTCAATCGGTGCTCCTGCTCTTCCGCGGTTAATTCTGGCGTCTGGAATACAATTTTGTTCCAACTTTGTCATACTGAAACATGAATGAAATAGCAAAAAAAATCCCAATTCTCAGATATATCACCTGTTCAGGAATATATCTCTCAGGAATCACGATCTTGTTAGGCGTTCCCAACAACTGATCAATAGTACTCTCGTTGTACTTCAGTTCCTTGTGGCTCAAAGTCGATCTCACGACATCCGGCGCGTTGATCCTCGGCCTGAGTGCTCGTTCCATATCCAGATCATCTCTGGCTCTTCCCATTCCCTAAGAAACACCAAAGAAACACTCATTCAATATACTCGTCGCCTCAATATGTTTTACTTTCAACAACTCGTTACTCAAAATACAGCAAAGCGACGCCAAGTGAAACGATACGACAAAAGGATAGAACAGAAAAGGAAACCAAACGATAACGATTACACGAATCGGGGATAAACGAAGAGAAATTACGAAAACATAAAATACAAGAAAGAAAAAAAAAAGAAGAAATGATACCATCTTGGAGAAGGTGTCCTCTAGATCGAGGACGGGTTTGCTACTGGACACGGTATAGTGTCGCCTTTTCTCGCGAGGGATCTGTCTGCGCCTCGGCCCCTCCACCTTTTTCTCCGTCATCTCCTTGATAATCTGTTTCGCTGCCTCGCTCTTGAAAACTGGCGACAGCTGCGGCGAGTTTGACGCGTTCACAGTCAACGATGAGCCAAACTGTCTCTCCTGGCCTTCGAGACTGGTCGGTGACAATAATTCTGGACTGATTGGCTCTGTCGTGTTGTCGTTCCTCATCGTAGGATTCTCATAGTGTCTGTACGGTGGGTAATATGGTTGTTGATGATGGCTTGATCTAACTGGATAATTCTGCTGGCTGGGGCTGTAGGATGGGCTGGTTGAGTAATTTGGCGAGCTCATAGGCAGGTGCGAGCTCGAGGCTAGGCTCTCCGTGTACGGTGAAAGAGTACTGTCCGAGCTTCCGTCCTGGGTTTCGAACTGCGTCGATCGGCAGGCAAAATAATGGAGGGCATGACGAAGTGAGGGCCGAACAAAATAAGGCGTCGCGGGATGAAAGACGAAACCAATGAAAAAAGAAGAAAGAACAAAATGTATGAAATAATATGCGTGTCTGATGTGGTTGATTGGTTGGTTGGTTCGTGACGTTTGTTTCGGTGCTAGTTGTGCCGATGCGCTGAGTATGGGGGATAAGTTTTGCACAAAGTATCAGGCTTTCGTCTCCATCTTAAGAAATCTTATGACGAACATATATAATATTTGATGATCCACATTTTAGATTTTGTACCAAAAACATTACGTGCAAAATATTTTATTAGGTATATATATTTGAGGGTGGTTCAGTAATTATCTACAAGTGATATTTTTTGTTATATAATCTTTAAATATAGAAACATTGATATTTGCCAGTCTTCATTTATCATAGTTTTACAGATTTTAACAAGATTTATTAATTTAGTCTATTTTTTTTGTACTATGATGGATTATTTTATGTTTAATAAAAAAAAGTAGCATGCTGTTATTCAATTTTTATGGTCTGAAGGGATACGAGGAAATCTATAGAAGACTTACGGTACGAGGGTAATGATTTTCTTTATTCTAGCGAATTGAATTAGTGATTTTTCACGAAGTGAACTTACACGAAGATGGACCAAGCGTTGACAAGCAAAGGCACCATAAAATAATCTTGTCGTATAAATTTCGGATAATTATTGAATCACTCTCGTAAATTAAATTATTATTTACATCATATGAAAATACAAATATTTTGTTAGTACATGTAACAAAGAATTCTTCAAAAAGAAAAAAATAGACGCGAAGAAATTTTATCAGTTCAATCAATTAGCGCATCGGTATCGAGATACAGAGATAGAAAATCAATCGGTAAATTGTCGTTAGCTCACCCTGACTTTATTTCGTCTGGCCAGCATAGTTCTCAAGGCGTGCATGCTGTCGCTCCTGGGAGGAGGTACCACCGGAACCTGATGAATCTCGGGCTGCTGTTGCCGCTGTCCGCCAAAACCTCTTGGTAAGGACATGCTTCTTTGGAACTGCACATCGTCCAAATCCGCCAGCTGGACTGTGCTTTGAGCGTGAATCATCGGCGACTCTTCTACCACCTTTCCTAATTGAGCCTTCTAAAAATAAATTGATTGGAAATAGAGTAAAATAAAATTGAAGCTGCGACAACGTTGATCGCTTTGACGTAGCTGACCACTCGATTCGCGCTCGAAATAAATTGACCGATTAATTATAAAAGATAAAAGTTTGAGTATTAAAAAGAAATGGACTTGCGAAATACAGTAGAATTGGTATTCAAGTAGAAATCTGTTTCATACATTAAACATTATTACTGTACTCATTACTTAAACAAATATATAATTATTTATTATAAAGCAATTACTACTGTTAGTTATTGCTAGTTTATTAATATCATTATTACTATCATAATATTACTTATTTAATTATTGTGTACCAATATTCCAACAATTATTCATTACAGATTAATACCTTGTTTACTTACTTAAGCTCGCAAGTGAATAAATTAAAAAATTCAAGACTATATGTGTTAAATAAATTTTTAAACTCGCAACTTTCGCTTGCGATAAAATTACAATCTAACTATTCGGCGTAGTCATTTTTTTTCAATAAAAAAAAAGAAAAAAATTGCCAATTTTTTATATACATTAGAAATCACGGAGAAATTACCTCGAATTTCTGAGAACCTCCTAAATCATCGTCGCACAATCTCTTGGCACCTCCAGGCGCCTGAAGCCCGTTCGTTAATGGAATTCCAATGTTTCCAGTTCTGTCTCCTCGATCTCTTTGCCGTCTTTCCGATTCCCGTTTCACGATTCGCACGGTCTTAATCTCTTGTTTCTCACGGTTGTGAATCAAGCCTTGAAAACGCCATTATCAAGAATTACCAATCGCTATTGTGTATGACTAGTTGCGTTATTGCTTCATTTACCGGCAAACTTGTTGTCCTCGTTCTGTCTGTAATTATCGTTCAGTAACGATTCCTCGGCCAGAGGTGGCGGCGGAGGGGGAGGAACGTATTCCGGTGGAGGAATCGTGCCGTTAGTCAAATGTTCATCCTGCTTATTGTTCTCTAAAATGGTTAAACATGTTTAACGTTCTTATTTGCTAACCATGAACATTTACATATTTAATAAATATATAAGTTTAACATCTTATTGGATGTATCGTCAGCTTTTAATTGATTTTACAATTAAAAAGATTTTACAAAATACGAATCAATTTTACGATTTATACAAATCATTAATCAACGATATTTAACGATTTTGTTTTCAAGATGTCGAGACTTCCTCGGTAAGCTGTTCGGCAGCGATGTTTCTTTTCGAATCATTCAGTGTATTGATCTCACTTCTGTGCTCACCTGGAATCCTAGAATCCGTGTTGACGTATAACGGAGCGACGTTCGCTTGCATCAGGCTTCCTTTTCCCTGCATCTGATCCTTCAAAAGCTGTTGCTTCAGCTGATGCTGTTGAATCTGTTCGCGCAACTGAGGCGAGAGCGAGGAAATGTGATTCTGAGGGTACGATTGTAGGTTCGTCTGCTGACGATTCGTGGGCGAGGAGTCTTTGATCTGCGCCGGTGAACTGAAATGAGGATACGGTCCACCGTTCTGCTTGCCACGAGGCGACGAGGACAGCGCGGGACTCGATGGTGAATCCAAACCGTGGTCCAAAGTTATCCCGGAATCGAGATCAGTCTCCAACCAAGAGTTTTGTGTCCGCTTTTTTGGCTGGTGCACTTGGGGAGCTGCGTTGGAGTTAAGTTCAATAATGAGAACGTTATTAGGCAATTGCATCCAAGTGAGAATTAATCGACTAATTAGCGACAACGGCAATAAAACTTTTAAATATTATTTTGTTCATAATTTATACTTGAGACAGAATTCCATAACTTTGAACAAGCTTGTTTGATTTAGAATCGTTAGTTTTATATTTTTTTAAAGTTAAATTTAAATAAAAACGAAAAATGAAATTGAATAAAATTAAGCAAGTGTGTTCGTTTGACTGAAGCAACGTATGAAAGTTTGATTAATATTTCCAAACAAATTTCACCATTTCATCTACAACAATTTGACATAACATAAATTTTATGAGTATTCTAAGAGTCTAAGATTCTATTCTAAGGTGTACAAATAAAATATTAAGTACAATTCCATTTCATAAAATCTCGTCCCACTTGCTTTCCAAGCATTCTTTTATCCACCGCTGGTTGAAGGTAATCAAATAATCTTTCTTTCGTGCCTTGCAAAAATAACAATATCGACTCACCAGATGTAGGTTGCGGTCGGATCTGCTGCACCAGATTGTGAGACTTCTCCGTTAGCTGTCTAACTTGAATGCTCAATTCCTTTCGTTGTCTCTGCAGATCTCCGACCAATTGTTGAACTCTTCTCAACTCGGCTTCGAGGGGGCCAGTCGTGGCCGAAGTGTCTCTAGTCAGATTCCCTGCATATCTTCTCGATGCCTGAAGTTTCTGCCGCAGTACGACCAGGTCTTGTTCCAATCTCGCATTCTCGGCGACCGTCTCCTCGAGTTTCTGTAAGACAAAGATACGGGGGAGCGTTATTCGCGCGTTTTTGCGAGGTGGTCGATAAGAAGCTGATGTAAGAACGCCAACGAACAGAAACGGCCAACGAAACGGAAATTTATCTATTTCTGTGCTTTGATTGATTTACCTGGAAGAATACCGGCTTCACCTGGAAACAACGAATCGACGATTAAATCGTTGGGCAAATCAGTTCCACGAGAGAATGAACTGTGCTATTCTCTTCTACTCAAAGTGAAGAACATGACTGAAGTACTAATCCTTTCTTAAATATGAAGCATATTAGAACTTCGACAGAAATTAACCTTCTAAACTAAATGAATATTTTATATATAGTGCTATTTTTTTATATATATATACTAAATATAAATAAATTTATTAATATCAATAAAATATTAATTATAAGACAGAAATAATTGTGCAAAATGTCTCCCCATTGTGTATTTTTTGTACATTTTAATATTAACGACATTGATGAAGAATAATTTACGGGCGAAATTTACAATCATCGATTCAATTGTGCTCTCCACTGTGTATTCCACAAAAAAAGCCCAATCCAATTCGCCAGACTTTCTTTTGAAAAAGGCGAAACGACGAAATCCTGATTACTTTTTACAGGATGGAAATCGCGAGAAATTTCCCCCGTTTCTTCGAACAATAGATCGCCGGAACAAATTCCGACGAAAGAAAACTTCTCGATTGAATTCGTCCCCTCTGTCGTCAAATGAAAATTCGCACAAAACCGATTAAAGTTTCGACATGGGGTCCCGGTGCGTGGGAACCCGGCGAACTTATTCGCGATTAAGCTTGTGTTGTTCTTGTTCGATTCGAAGGTTCGTGTATGCAAAAGCACAATAAGTTTTCTTTTAAGTTCAAACCAAGCAAATACGATCTATTTTTAATATTTAATCAAATTAATAATTACATTTTTATTTTATTTGATAATCATTATTAACTGTTAAATTCCTACTCGTAGTTTCTGTAGTGAAATTATTATTGTTATTCGTTCTGTGTAAAGATTTTTCTGTTGAAATATATCCACGCTGTTTCCTTCTTTCTCTTTCTTTACTATAATTACAAAATTCATCAATAAAATGATGAATTTATAAAATTCGTTTAAAAACTATCATTGAAAATTGACGATTAATTTCTTAATTCCATCTATCGATTAAATCAACCCCTCTAATTTTTCGATAACTAAGTCTTTTAATTGCAATTCGGTTAATCAATTAATTAAATGAACAGTGAGTCGTTTAATGCCCAACTCCTAGTTTAGGCGAAACTTTTCCCCAGATCAATTTTCAACGAGTTTCGCTGATCGGAGACAAATCGCGAGGACTCCAAGAATTCTCAAGAATGTTTGAGATATCTTACCTTGGAGTTGTGCGCCAGCAACACTCTCACTCTGCTCAGCTCTTTTTCCAGCAAGAGCTGCTGCTTCCTGTATCTCTCAGCTTCCGCCAAATTGCTCCTACTGCCCTGCAGTTTGTGCCGGAGACCACCCAGTGCTTTCTCCAGTATCTCCTGTAATCGAAATCGAGATGGTTTAGCTTGCTAAAATGACTGACTTCCCCTCTCCCCTCCCCCAAATCGTAGATGGTAACTGTTGGAGAAACGTTCGGATAGCGAGACAAAAATAATTTATCGATCGAACTCGGTCGTTGTACGTCGCGCCAAGTCGACCAGGTTTTATGAAATATTTGATAAAATTATTTGATTTTCAAACACGTCAATTTTAAACTTGTTCAATTCTTTTGTTTTAAAAAAATTATGTTTTGTCTGATTGACATTTATCTACACATTATATATATTACGTATATATAATATTTGTATACATACTTCTGCAATATACTTATTTTATTATCAAATCTTTTATAGATTTAGAAACAATGGATGAATTTAATTTACTATGTTTCGCGACAAACGAAATTTTAAGAATCACGATGTAAAGTCACTGATCCTTCATTGCACTTTAAACATTACAAATGCTTCTCTGCTAATAATTCTGATTTATACCTTTTTGCCTATCCACGTTTGCCCAAAGATTGTCAAAGATTTTATTATTAACCTCTCATTTTATCAGCACCCGCTAGTTCACAATGATTGTCAGAATAAAATTCGTAATAAGAAACATTTGTACAATACAGCACAGTCACTGTGAATGAGAAAGAATGATATAACTTGCTCTCCTCCGAAATTACGAAAATAGCGAAAATAAATGAACAAGAAGATTTTCACAATTGATCAAGGAGTCTCTCCGCAACATTTTACACACCGTGATAACCAGAAAATCAGGTTTTTTTCAAATTCCACTACGTTATCCGTGATTCTCCAAAAGTTCGGGAACGAACAGAAGGAAGAGACAAAGAAAAGCTAAAAAAAAAAAAAAACGCGCGCGTTTTTACGATCGCGTTACTCGCCTTATCTTGCTGAAGACTGTGAAGTGTTCCGGATTCCTCCTGGAGCAGGCGATCCAGTTTGTAGAGCTGCTGCACCTTGGCCTACGACACAGAACCAACGCGGTGAGTTAACCTTGAAGTGTTGCTTACCAGCAATGCAGCCAAGGAGTCGCGTTTCAACCGGAATCGCGATTCCACTAGAACGAGCGATGGTCGCCGTGTCGTAATTGCGGATCGGTGAAAAGAATAAAAAAGAAAAAGGAAAAAAAAAGGAGAGGTACACGCGCCTGCATACCTCGCGCAACCACGGTTTTTAATATAATGTTCCGTCGGACCGGTTCGACGCGTTTTATTGCACACGCAGTCAACTGTACAAAGGATTTCAATTATAAATCGTAGTTTCGGACGTATATTAAAATACACGTGTACAGTGATGGAATTTCAGGCACTTCGAACCTACGTGTATGTATGTGGCAAAAAGTTCGAACACGATTCGAAGCTTAACGCTAGGACTTGATCAAAGTGGTCAAAATAATTTTACAGAGATTTAAATGATTTTTCGTAAAACGTACAAATAAAGGCTTACGTACATGCGTGAACATACGTAACAGAAATACACTGATATATCCGCGACATATATGTTAAAGGAACTATACGGGTTTACATCCGGATTCGCTCGTCAGATGTGCACACGCGTACTCGCGTATACACGAAATACAGGTAACTCTAATTTTAACTGTATTCGACGGCCGACTTCGTAATTTTCCCGCGCGTTTTTCCAACCCACGCCACGTCTCCCAGCCGCGCTTCGATTTTCACGTTAGCATTATGCACCGTTATGGGACTCTGCGGCGTGTAATTCGTATTTATCGCGACGTTTCCTCTCGTAACGCAATTTCAGCAAAGTGCACGCGCGCGTCCAACCGCGCCACGGCTCGGGAAGCAAGTATTTATTACGCCGGGCGTGTACAAAGGGGGAAATAATTCTTGATGTATTTCTAACGAAATCTCCGGTTTCTGTCGATGTTCCGTTCCTCTCTTTTTCCCGTGCGCTGCTAAACTCCCGACCGCTTCTTTCCCGCTGCTTCGCGCAGGGAGCGAGTTTTCCCAGAACACCGAGAACGCGGTTCAGAGTTCCTCTCGCGGTATTTGTTACGGTCACCAGGATGGAAGCCAGGCCAAGTAAACGCAACTCGATGTCGTGTGAGCGTCTGTGTCCCTTCTCAGCGAGTATAAAAAGGATTGCGATTGGATAGTTGGTACTGACCAAAGTGTCCGAGCATTTTTCCGCGCGAAGATTCTCCTGATGTTTTATGGAATTCGTATTTCCAACTTTAGATCGTTATTTCCGACGTTTCTCAGACGCATGAAATATACCAATGCCAATAAATAAAACAACGACGGTAGAACCACGAGCTCCATTTATCCAGAGTCAAATATCAGTCAGCACTCGATTGAATGAACTCTTGGATCCATTTATTCGAACCTGTATACCCTCTCATAAACTCTTCGATTTATTATTATTGAAAGTGATTTTAGCAAGGATAACCCTTTTCAGGTGCAACGCTAATGCAACGAAAATTAGCGATTGGTTGATTTGGGTCACGTGATTCGTGAGGGGGCGTGAGGTAGAGTAGGAGTGGCGTTGTCTGGTACTGAGCGATCGCACCTGTAATTTGTTTCGTATCGATTCAAATGTTTGCATATCAATAAAATTTCAGTGAGAAACAATTGGGGTACAAGTCGTGCAGTTTTTTATGTTATGCTTAAATGTTCATTCTATCGTAGATTTTTACCTTTAATTCATTTCTTCAATTGTATAGACAGAACCAATACCTAATGGTAATGTCAATTATCAGCGAATAAATGAATAAACGCGTACCGCGGCGTTTAAATAGTACATGGGAATCAATACCTGTAATTGTCCATGGTCAGGACTTAATCGATCCCAGTCCCTGCGCTCCTCGGCGAGCAGACGTTGCTCCTGCACCTTTTGATTGAATTCCAAACGATGATCCCTGGAATTGTCGTGTGCTAGGTCGTGTCGGGAACCCGAGACACTGTTGGTCCCATTGGCAGTGTTGCGATTGTACAGGGAGCCCAACTTCACCATATTGTCCACGAGGTTCACCAGCGGCTTGCCCTTCTCGTACTTCAACAAAGTAACACGACAAAGTAATACTCGGCCTCGCTGAATTCGCGGTGGTGCTTCGATCTCGTCTTGCTTCGAAGTTTCTCAATTAGTCAGGCCACGCTTGAAAAACTCGATCCCCGGAAGCTCGGAGCGGAATAATTAAGCGAGTCGAATGTCCAAGTGAATTTAGTTTCGTTAATTTATCGCGCAACTTCGACGGTGTTGCTCTTTTTTTTTGCGTGTTTCAGGTGAGACTTGTTGCAAATCAAAGTGCAACTCAAGATTTGCTACTTCGGAATCGATAAAAGTGACGTTCTTTTAAAAGTTCAAATTCACGTGTATTAAAATATATAGTATATCTGTATTTTGAATGTATAACAAATCAATCAAATCATAATTACAAATTATGTACATAATATTCTAAATTGTTGGTCTTTTTCAAGCGTTGAAATATTGTAACAACACATATTAATTTTTTTTAATATAAAAACAGATTCCTTGATTAAACTTTATCAACTGACGTTATATTATTTTTTTATTGTTGGTTACTGCAATTTAGGATATACCATATAATATTTATTTGAAAAATGACGTGCGTAAATTCGAGCATCTCATATATTAATAATCGCACAAAGTAAACCTTGAATATGTCAATACATACATTTGTATGTATGGAATCTCCGGTTCAAAACCGGATAATTTCTAGAAAATATCAGAAGGGAGTGAGTTTTACCTGCTTCTCGAGATCCATCAGGTGCTTCTTCAGTTCTTCGAGTTTCTGAAGGTTCTCCAATCGTCGCGGAGTATCGAGCTCTGCCAATCTAGCCTGCGGGTCACAAAAGATCGCCACTTTAAGTGCCACATCGGGCAAATTTCCACGCTTCACGATGTCTATATAGTAAATCTTTCTGCCTAATGGTGCACGATCGTGCCTCGAGGATAGTGCATCCTAAGTTTCGCTGACACATAATTGAATCGCGATACTTCGTCGAAACGAACGAACGATGCCAGAATAGACAACATTTTGTTTCCGCAATTAATAAACTACAGATTTTTACGCAACTATAAAAAATTTGAGAGTGCAAAATTGCAAAGAATTAACGTAAAATATTCAAAGTAAAATTTTTCGTGAAGATTATGCTTTTTCAACACGTTGATCATTGGGAGAATCTATACGTTTTATCAATGGAATGAAATATTTAATTTTTTAAAAATATCATGTATGAAATGTAACAATATGTAATTAAATCCGTAATACATATTAATACAAAATATTTTAAATATTATTGAATTTTGTTTTATATTATAAAATTATTGTCGCAGGCAACGCGTTAATTACACTCTCAAAAATATAAATTTGCACAAAAATCCACAGTCTACTAATTGTTATTCTAAAGAAACGTTTTCGAACGTTTCCATTACTTCGTCACAATCCCATTTGTCTCGATCCAGTAATAACAGAGTATCAACAATGTGACGTAAACTTAAGAAGAGGTGCAACTAATATTTATAAAATCAAAAACAAAAGAAAAAATCGCAAACTGTAAAAACGATAAAGAAAATGAAAATCAATATCTTTCGCAGAGCGATACTAAACTAACTCGCGTGATCCATAGACACGATCGAAGGAAACGTTCAGAAGAGAACCTGCGGAACATGTGTTCATACATACACACACTTTGCACAACACGTCGACGCATTTACTTTCACCGAGTACTAAACCCACGAAACATCCATACTATGCTACAATGTACGCTAAAGTTGAACGTAAACTAGCCGAAACTGCACGACATGGAAATCGGAAACGCATTCCAGTTTCACTGCTCGTCTATCCAAATTTATCTAACTTTGCTAACAAAGAGGTAACAGCAGGGGTAAAAAAAAAAGAGAGATGACGGGATGACGGAGGGTTGTACGCGATCAAACTTTTAATACGCCTCGAGGGTGTGCGAATCGCGGAAAAGGGAATCGCATGGTCCCTCAGGGACGATATACAGTTTCTGGAGAGCAAACGCGGTTCGCTAACGTTCTCGATGCAAGGTGAATGGCGAATGACGGAGAGGAAGGGTTAATAATACTTTCAGAGATCGAAAATGTCCACGTGTTACGATACATGTGTATACTTTTGCGCAAAATTTTGGAGCATCTTTTGTCTTTTGGAGAGAATGAATCTTTTCCTTAAATTTTTTTTTTTTTTTTTTTTTTGAGAAATAAGAATATCACAATATATATATATATATATATGTGAATTTTGAGAGTTAATAAATTTCAGACTTTTCAGAATTTTATTAAAAACCCGGAAGATGTTGAAAATTGTGAGTGATCCTGTTATATATTATATCACATTTATGTAACTAATTGCAAAATATTTATTTAATTGTACAATAAACTCCAACATGCTCCAAATTTTTGAACGACTCTATACATACAGTTTGTTTCGAAAACGTGCGTTAACACCTCATTTCAGACGGTGAGTTCAAGCCGAGTCGCGGATAAAACGAGTTGGGTGAACGTAGCTATTACGTAAAATTATACTGGACTGGTTGTAGATTACAGGAATGTGCAATAGGCGTGAATGGTAAATCTATTTCATTAGTGATGCTATATGGAAGCAACTATATTGCATCTGTAGCCATATGAAGGAAACTGGAACACTGGCAATCGTATTTTTCGAAAAAAATAGTTTAGGTAAAGCAATGAATCATGTGCTAAAGAATGAGCTACGTTCAGGACGTCCATCTGTTGACAGTGAAATTCTATTTCAATCTAAATTATGCGTTCATTAAATTGTTTTTGCGAAAATTTTCATGACATTACAAATATTGTACTTTACAAGATATAGTACGTGTTATATTCGTGTGATAGATATTTAATTTTAGAAACTATTTATTCAGTTAATTTATGTTATAATTATTATTTTATAAATATTATTATAATTGTATTAATTATAGATAATTCTGACAGCCACCGTACGTTTAATGTCATGAATCTGTAGTAAAAAAGAGACCTCGCTCACTTGATTTCTATAAAATATTGGATACCACATCGTTTGATAGAGGAGAATTTCGTTTTAAAAATCCGCGTAAACTTTTTCCAATACCTAGTAATTGAAATCTGTTGAATTTTTGAATAAAAGTTTGCGGCGTAATCTATTCATTATTCAGAAAACACACTTTGTGCGTTGAAAAATTCATTTCATCAGACTGAAACGAGTCATAGAAGAACGAATCGACGAATAGAATCGAATTTTCAATAAAAAATCTGTCGCGTAATATAGTCGACTCGCATTTTTAAAATATTTTGTCTACTGAAAAATTTGTTTCACCAGGAAAGCTGGAATTCTAGACCAAAGTATACTCGTCGTCTACGTTCTCAAAACACTCTGCATACTGAAAAATTTATTTAATCAAATCGATACGAATCTCAGGAAAGCGTCGTTGAATTTTAGATCAGACGTTTTCGAAACATTCTGTAACACTGAAAAATTCACACGATCAGACTGATACGAACTTTAAAAAAACACTCAGACGAACGAGTGTCGAAGAAATTCGAGGAAATCTAATCGAACGAAACAACGTTAGATTTCTCTTTCGATTCACGTTTAACTTTTCTTTAACGTCTCTTCCCAGACACCGATTAGCCGCGTTAAACGAAGACTGTGAGACGAGGATACCCGTCACGCGAGAATACGCCAGACCAGAGAACAAAGCATCACGTCATTGGAATTTTTTTCTCGAAGAAAGTTCCTATTCTAATGACGTTCTCTCTCGAAACGTGTCCTTGAAACCGGTTCTCCTCGCCGTGAACCGCGGCATTTTTCGCGAGGATAACAGGATTCTCGATCGCGATTATTTATCAACGTCCTCGTGAAAACATCCGTCTCCGTTTTAACCGTGTATCTCGTACAAGTTCCCATCCGGTCTAAATCTTTCTGTAAATCCTTGGTAAAATCAAAATCTGACAAACATAGTTGACGGAAAAATTTAAAACACTAAGAACTGATTGTAAGAGCATTGTTCAAGTTCGTGTATGATAATTCCTTAAAAGAGTGAAAGCACAAAATATTAGGTATCGCAGATGAAGTGGCCAGATTTTTAATGAACATTTCAGTTTATAGCTTTCTTAGATGTAACTTCGACTGACTAGATTCGAATATTGAAAAACAATGTCATAATTAAATTACATGTACATAATACTACATAAATGTATTACTTCACTTATTTTTGTAGTTTAAAATTTCTTACAAATCCTGAAAAATCTGTAGTTCACTTATAATAAGTGATTCTCTATCTGTATTACAAAGAAAATCTTTAATTTTAACGCCACTAGAGAAGCACTTCCAATAGTGATTAAAAGGTTTAATAACGTAACATAGATCCTCATTCGAGATCTCCATTCAATTGTCCAAATTGGCCATTTCATGCACAACGATCTAACATCCTCCAAAAGAATACATCAAATTTATGAACCATGAACCCATGAACAATACTCCTGCAAAGCGTTTGATGGTAATGAAAGGAATGCCACTGCTTCCATCGAAGGGACAGAAAACGACACCAGCGGCGACACCACCGGCTCTGACGAAGGCTCCATCGTCCTCCCCCGCGAGTCCCAAATGAGTTTCTGAAAATGTCCCCGGACCTGTGCCTCGATCTCCATCTGGCAAGTCTCCATTGCTTTGTAGATGGTGGCGTTCTGCCGGCGTAGCTGGATCAACAGAAGCACCAGCTCCTCGTGGGTCCTGCCGAGGAGTTCGCCAGCGGAAACGCGAACCAGCCCGTGGGTTCCTGGTTGTGGCAGCTTGCAGCCACCCTCTGCTCGCTGGGAGCTGACGTTGCTCTGTCGAGGCATGCAATCTTTCGTTAGCGATCGCGCGTACGAGGGAAAAAAAAAGCCACTGGCCACTGGCCCTCTCCCTTTCGTTCGGCCGAACACTTTGTTTCGTTGGCGAACAATTCGGTGTGAACGCGCGGAGCCTTGAATCTAGCGTGTAACCGCCGCTCCCTCGGCGACGACTCGTCTCGATAACCGGCCGTCTGTCTCTCTTCTCGACCGACGAGATCGATCGAGCTCTGAAAAAGGTTCTACGTGCTCTATACGCGCAACCTGCGGCATTCAACGCTGCGCTCCGACGGGTATCTATGCTTGAGGAAACTTGTCGCGTGACTTGTTGTGACAAGGCGATGAAAATGTAAAACTGTCTTACGTATTTACTCGTACAGAGGTGGGTAGGTTGTTGGTCGACTGCGGATCTTTGCGTTCGTTCTCGGAATAAATGTGAAATGGAGTCTGGGCAAAAATTTGTCTCTAAAAGTACTCTATTTTGAGAATTTGAATTGCATCTCAAATCTCCTTGGCACGAGGCAACATTACACAATCGAGAGCAAGTGAAGCGTAAGACACTTTCGTGTAACGTGTGTTTTATGATAATTCATATCAATACGGATGCGTATAGTATATTTTTAAATAATTTTTCAAGCTTAATTAATTATACGCATTTGACTTTTCGTAAAAATTCGCAATCTATTATCAACGTTACTGAAAATCTAATATTCTTCGTGTTACTTCACTTATGATCTCCATTAATGAACATATAAAAAGTTGAACTATCGATTAATAAAATAGAAAAATCTTTATATCGAAAATAATTAATCGATGTGTGAATTGTGTGAACGATTTCTCTCCATTTCTGATACTGTAGAATATACGTGAAACAAATAGATCTTCCAATTCTTCTTTTAATATCAACAGTCGTCGTAAAAATATGTAGATATAAAAAAATATTAAAGTAATTAATTCAATAAAAGTGCATCGAAATTTTTGGCCGGTGTTTGTATAAAAAGTTGACGAAATTGAAAAAATTGACATAGTCTGGCAATAATCTACGCACCTCTGTAATTTGGTGAAATGATTGAAACACCGAATTTTAGACGAAGAATGAAGGCAAAAGATGTGTATGTTATAATTTTCAAAACGAAAATTGTATTAATAGTGCATTTGAGTCAAGTTTCTTTTCAGACCACCATCGTGTTCAATATTTGTGCGTTCCACGATGTTTCTCTACCTTTCTGTTTTTTCCTTTTTTCCACCGAATTATTTCACCGTGTAAACGTCAAATCGAAAGAATCTTTTGACGTTTATGTTGATACATGGTCAAGAAGCGTTTCGATATGTGATTGGCATGGAAAGAATGAAAAGAGAATAGAAAGGAAAAGGTGTAAAATATCGGCCGTCGAGTAAATTCGTTTCGTCGATCGAATGCTGGGTGCAGAAAATAAAGTTGCTTAACGTTAGAAATCATAAAATAAATAGTGCTTAATTGATACTGAAACAAAGAACGACAGCGAACCTAAGCTTAAAAGATCGACGCGTGTTACCAAAGTCTACGAGTTCATTCTACGAATGTATCTATCTACTAAAACGCGATAACTGAATGCGTAAATTCGTTGCGTCAATATTTACCAACTGCCAGCTACAAGTACAAATGACAGATAATCAATTGGAAAATTCAATGTAAGAAGGAGCTGTGCCATAAAATTACAATTTTTTATTAACTTTGATATTCTTCGATATTTAGCCATTATCATTGTCATGATCATTAACGTACAAAAATGTTTAACAGATACTGAACTACTTAAAAAAAGAGATACGTATTTTCTTTTCATATATATTTTACACGTATTTTTCTTTCCAAAAGAGATATATATTTTGGAATGGAAAAAGAAAATAAAAAAATATATTTTTTTTTCATACATGTGTGTTTTTAAAAAAGCTGCGTGTAGTTTGAAATGAAAACAGGAAAGAAAAAAGCATGTTATGTGTATATGTTTAAAAAAGATACGTATTTTGAAATTGAAAAGAAAACACATCTTTTTTATGCAATTAAGTTCAATGGTTTCCAATCTTGGCAAACGAATATTTTTAATAGATACTGAACTGTATAAAAATGATATGTATTGGGGTCCTTGAGCGACCCAACTTGCTGTGCCAAGAGCTAATGTTGGAGTACCATTTTCTTTTTAGACGAAATCAATATCCTTGTACAATTTTATAAAAAATATAATATATTGCAATTACAAGTATCATTTCTAAATGTAATTAATTACTTCAAAATACTAGCATCGTAAATAAAATATTTATGTTTTTACTTAAAAGTCATTCACTTCTGAAATCTTAATAAACAATGACAAAAATGGAAAAAATAAAAAGACAGAAGTCTCAATTACGAAAATTGAGCCAAGCTGTATTGCAATACTACTTTTCGTAAAAGCCATGACATCTTACAACGCAACTATTGTGGCGTAGCTCTTTCTTATACTGGACCCCACAATTACGTTATTACAGTTTTCTCAATTGAAGGGTAACTTATCAATCGCTTCCCGTGCACGAATAACCGTAAACGAATAGGTCAATGTTGGAATTGTCAGAGTAGAACCGCTGGAACGATGAATTTGTAATTTTTCATACAAGTTTCACAGATTTATGGATTTGAATGATTCTTCCTAAAATATACATATATATATATAGAATTTTACGTTCCTAAATTTTTCTCTACTCCTTCAACCTTGATTTTTAATAATACAAATTTCATAAATTTACCTATCAAATATAAATTATAAATAAAAACTTGCTATATTCTTCGTTATATTTCGTGAACCACCTCCTATTCCTAGCATTTCAATTTCTCCAGTACAAGCTTTCTATTGTTCGATATTAACCTTACTCAACCAAAAAGCAAACTTTCCCCCATTCCTCGTACTTTCATTTCTCCGACACAAGTTTCAACACTTGAACGAGCAGTTTCGGTGTCGAAAGAGAGTAGTCCAAGATTAACCAAAAACGAGAAGCTCGCAGAAAGCGAAGAGACCACTATCCTCGGAAACGACCACAAACCCCATTCAAAATCACCGGCTCTAAATCACATCGCGACACGACATACCACACACCGTTTGCACAAACTCGCTCCGTAGACGCGGAATCTCCAATCTGTCTCTCCATTCAAACCGATCTGCGTGAAACTACCGAAACACCGTCGATCCCGCAAACGATCCCTCGTACCTGTTTCAAGAGATCCTGCTGGCAGCTTCCATCGGAACAGTTTCTCTGTCCTTCCTACGGGACTCAACGACGGAAACGAAGCTTAGACACACCGGGAGGCGAAGCACCGAGAGGCGTTATCGAGGAAGTTTCATATCGACAGGCGTATATTGCCAACACAACGCGGAACGAGCAGAATGGAGAGCGTAGCGAGAGAGCGTCGCGAAGGTGGAAGGAAGACTTTGGAAGACTGGCGTCATGCCCGGTCTCTGATCGACTCGCCTGTTCACCGACTCCTACAGTACCCGGCATGCACCGTGGTTCCTTGCTCGGCTTGTCGAGCTATCGTTTTGTATGTTTTGCCTGAGATCTGGCTGGCTTCGCCTCGACCACGCGAGCCTATGTTCCCTCGGTTAAAGCGGCCTTTATAACTGGAGGAGATCTGATTATAATGTTCCTTTTAAATACGCGGTTTTTAATACGCGGGCATTGTGCAACTGTTGCGAGAGAAATTTTAATATATATAATATAATGTAATGTAATATATTATATATATTATATATATGTGTGTGTGTGTTTTTAATATATATATAAAATATATATATAATACATATATGTGTGTGTGTGTGTGTCGATTGAAATTGACAAGGAAATTAAATCGAATTGAGAATTCCCTGAATTATTGTCAATGTCGAACGATACGAGTTACGAGTTAATTGAACAATTTTGTTGGTAACGAATTTGCTACTGTAAATTTTTCTTTTCTCTCGTATATCTCAATTAAACTTAGCAGTTTGCTCGGATGGACACTCGGATTGGCATAATTTTTAGTCACGGATAACACAATATTTAGTCACGTGGTTGCTGCGTTCACCTTTAGCCAGCATCTTTACAAGTATAAATATTACAAATGATTTGCATTTGTAATGTCAGAGTTTCCGCACATCTTCATTTAGCTTCGTCATCAATAACTTGGCATTATCCTTAAAATAATACAGATGTTGCTCGAGGCAAGGGGAATGATCGAAGTCCGTACTGCTCGAAATAATTGAGAGATCGTGTTACTGAACGAGGTTTAAAATAGTTCTGCCAAGATAATAGAGGTAGAAGAGAATGGTTAGAAACGACTTTTAGCGAAGGTAGCAGAAATATTTTTGTAGCTTGGAAAATATTCTTGTTCTCGATTGAGAGGTGCAGGCAGCTATTCTAATCAGGAAATAAATGTGTCTCAATATCGTCAGAATTTCGTGAATAAAACCTACATGCACACAGAAAGTGAATAACGTTTAGTCGTTCTAATTTTACATTTAGAAATTGGAAGATGGTGGATGGTGAAGTTCAAACATATAAAGTTTTGTAAGTGTAAAATATATACTACGCATTCTATTAAGATCGACATACAGTAGCTCATTCTTACGTATACATTAAATACTGCGTTACATAAAATATTTTGAAATTTCATTAACGTCAAAATAAGAATCGTTTAATTATGATTGCACTGACAAAATTTGAAACAAATTCATAAAAGTATATGGAAGTTGCAAACACGAATATCTATCTTAATCCATTTCATTTACAATTATTTTCAATCAATTTGTAATATTAACTTTTATTGTTTTATAAAGAGAAATTCAATGATTCGCTTAATGCAATATAATATATAAATTGGTAGACTAATTTATATATTAATTATAATATAATAAATTTTTATAATTTTATGGAATTTAAACAAATTTAGGTATTTCTAATGTTACCTCTTTAATGGATTAAGTTTAATATTTAAATAAGTGTTTTAAATCAGGTTTATTGATATGACTGAGTTATGAATGTTTAAATACTTTTACTAATTCTATAAAATATCCTTCAATCGTATTTAAACACTTACATTAAAAATTATGTATATATTTTTCGATATTACTTCAAACTTAACCAATATAATCACGATATTACAGTGTTAATAAAATTTCAAAATATTTTATACAAAACACACAATATGCCCACAGAAAGGTTTTTATAAACGTTTAAATATTTTCGTGAGCAACTTCATGTTTGGAGATGCTGCGATTATTTCAGCTGACACTGTAACCAGCTCGTGTTCTCTTCTCGTATCTTCAACTTCGCTCGGAGTGTTCGCATTTCGCCAACTATGTTAAAAGAGAGAAAAGACGCGCGAAGACGCTTTTAAAACTTCTTTCCCGCGATTACACGCACGTAGTTATATTGTGAACTGTTTCACGGGCAACCGAGATTTTCGATTCTTTCCCGGGGAACTCGAAAAACTGCTCGACTTTCAAAAACCTTCGAAGCCATCGAGATTAAGGCCGTCTACAGACTCGGGACTTACAAGTTTCCCAGGGTCTTGGGGAGCTTTTAACGGTTCAAAGAATCGTCCTCCGGCTGATATCGTCGTTTTCGAGTATCCTCGGCTTTTGCAACGATCTTATTTCGACGTAACGGCTACTTTCAGCGGAAAACTCGCGGAAACTTCCATTCCCGGAGAAACGCCAGCCTTTTATCCTCGCTAGACTGAAACTGTTTAAATAAACATTGATAACCGCGTTTATTGAAACGGCGTTGCAATTCCCTCCAATTGCTCGAACACTCGGTTTATATCCTTCCGAATATACCGATTATCGTATCGTTTAAGGGGCGAGGACTATTCTGTGACCATTCTGATCCAAAAAATGGACGAAGTTTCACGAGTAGAATCCAAACAGCGGATTTTGATATCTGCAGTTTTTCGAATATAAATAAGCTAAATAAAGAAATGGAAATCTAACGGAACTTAATAGAATTAGTTTCAATCGCTAAATATTATAACAAATATTCTACTTTGGATATTTCATACATCTACTCTGTTGTATGCATTGTGTGCGCGTTTCAACTTTCAAATTCTTCACAAATGCATGAAAGTTTATTCTATCTAAATACAAAAATCCGCAGCGTAGTAATTACTCGGTAAAAAATTATCTACGCGGAACAATCCCTTAATTAATCAAAAAAGGCAAACCTAACCCGATTGAATTAACCCAGTTGAAATCAATTTCCGAACGATCTCCATTAACTTTTAATCCTCCGCGCCAAGTTGTCGAGATCCCGAACGAACTTCGCGCAGTTCCTAAACAAAATGGCGCCAACGTTCCGAAAGCGATGCGAACTTCCAATACTACGTTTGCCATTCGAGCTCCGCGGTATTCGTTCGAAATATTCCGCGAGTTGCGTTAACACGGCGTCGAAAGTAACAAAAGCCTGGAGTCTTCAAAAGCTTGAACTTAATTAAGCCCGAACGTCTCCGACTCCTCTCCGTTGCATCGATCGAGAGAGCGAATCGAAACAAAGAACACTCCGCCCGAAGTGTTTAACGAACGACATAATGCCTGTCCCAACACTCCATTCAAAGCGAGCCACCGTTGTGCAGGTAGCTTAAAGTCCGTCTGCAGTTCCCTGGCACGGTGCCCTTGCTGACCACTGCTGACCGTATGCAGGATCGACCCTGGCCCTCGGTTTTCTTAATCCTCTTTCTTTCTCATCCCTTTCGGTCTGCCCTCGCTGTTCCTCCCTCTCTTTATCTTCTTCTTCTGCTTCTTCTTCTGTTTTTTTTACTTTCCTTTTACATCTCTCGTCCTTTTCACTTTGAAGGAGATACGCGGACCACTCAATCACTCTTTCTCCTTTTCTTCCTTTCTTTCTTTTTTTCTTTCTCTCTTTCTCTCTTTGCATGGATGTAAGAGCAGCGCACGAATGTCGTTACTTCCTCGCTGGGACTGTGTCCTGCAGCCTCCAAATAAAGAGGCGATTCAAGAGAGCCAGTTCTCTTTCTTGCTTGCCTCCATTCGTACTCTTAGCACCAGAGCCGGCAGAGTGGTTGAAACGAACAAATTTTGTGGAGTAATTCCGCGAATTTGCAACTATATTGTATTCTTTGAGATTTCTTTTCTTTTTATATTATTGAAATTTTATATATTTACATCTTATGTATGAACAATGAAACAATATTTTTTTTATTTTTTACACTTTCATTTTTCCGAATCATCGGTATTTTTTAGTGTATTATTCTGACCTCCATAAGGAAATGGTCAAGCTGATCAATTCGTAATTTTCCATGGTAGTTTTATAGATTCACAATGATTTTTAATCGTTTGCTTTTCTTTTCGTCCAAAAAGCACAAGATGTATACAAGTCCATACATGTATTTCATATATCATATTAGGATGATAATTGATAATTAATTTCGATAAGACAGAAAATCCAGTTCTGCGAGATTTAGCCACGTTTAATTTATTTCGCTCTAAAGTTTCAGAAATTCAACGTGTACAGCGTGCAGAAACAATTGAAGACCTCAAAGCAGACAATTTTAACAAGTTAAAGCGCAACTTCGTTGTGCCAATATTTGCGGAAAAAAGGCCAGGTAACGTCAGTCGAGTGGAATACTAACTTCGTCCAAGAAAGAAAACCCGTGTGGCGGTGGCTGCCACGAAACGACAACGATTTACGTAATACGTGCTAAGCGGAAGTTTTCAGAATCGTAAAACGGCAAATCTCCGGTAGAATGGAAACGCGACGGGACGTAAAAAGACCATTTTGCGAGCCGAGCGAGCGCGAACGGATCTCCTCTTGCATGCTCCGAGTATCGTTCAAATAACACATTACATTCGTAGTGATGTATTATCATTGTTGCATTGCATAAATAACGATGTAGTAGAAAATAGAATGACGAATTGAATAGAATGTTTCTTTATTTAGCTGGATGTTGTTGGAAATGTATCAAATTCTATTTGAGTAAAAATTTACAATCTTATTTGAATAATCCGAATTGACTCGAATGAGAAATTCTGTAGAAATGATTCAGTCGAACTTCATACTAACAAAATCTGTGTCATTTCAAAAATGACAATAATAAATAATAGTTCGAATATTAATACGAATTGTTATTTTTCGAATAAAATGAACTAAAGCCTGTCTTCTCAGAAGAGAAATTCGCAAGACGTGGATGCGCTTTCTGCGAAAGGGACGACAGTTTACGAGCACGTTACATGCGACTCGCGTACGTACTAAATGCAAACGTTACGCTTGCTCGTTCGATCAACGAGTCGAATTTATCACGGTTAGTATTATAGTAGGATTTCAAAGGGGCAACTCCTATGGTAAACTATAGATTAGCAGAAACCCTGTGATAAACTCGCAAACTCGCAGTCAATGAGATTACCTTTCGGTAAAATGACAGAGATTACCGGCGACGCTCAAATTGCACTGATCGCCTCTCTTGCAAAGTGAATCGATCGAAAAATGATATAGTTAGAGAAGTTTGACCAAGTTTGTAGCGTTTCTCGAGTAAAAGGGGAAAGCGAATTATTTCTGCGTCGAAATACAGCAAAGAGCATTACTGAATAATTAGATTATAGAATTAATTCAGGTAAATTATTTTTCATTGCTGTTGACCCTTTTATAACCAAAAATCAGAAATTTTGCAAGTTTGTTTAAAAAAGAAAACGATTGTAGTTACTTACTTTGATTTAAAATTCGGAAACTAAGAATTGTTATCAATATATTATTATATATTGATATTATTATTATCGTTATTATGTCATTTGGTATTACTATAATGGTGTATTGAAGAAGCATTATTTAAAATTATTTGAACTTGTAACTTTCCAATTATATAATATTATATCAGGTTGATATTGAGATATAAAGAAAAAATGAAAATTATAGAAACATCGTGCACAATTTTTTCAAGTAGTATTTCACTTGTATTAAGAAATATTCATTTCGTTTCACGTGATACTGAGTGAACTTGCTATTACATCTTAATATCAACATTATTGCTAGTTCGAATCTACATATGCTCCTTTCTATTATATGAATTCCAATTATAACATGTTTCAGAATAAGTTTATATAAATTCCTATTATAATAAGGAAACACTTACTTATCAGAAAAACTACATATATCTTAATATTAATTCCATAAGAATGGATTGATATATATATATAAACCTGTGATTACTGACTTTAGTCATGCTCTTCACTGTATCAATCGTCGCGTCACTTTCATCAATAAGAATATTCCATTAATCGATAAACTCGCAATAGTTTACTCCCACATAATCACGTTGGGGTGGGACGAAGTATTAATTGCAACCGATGAAATTTCTACAGACGAGTATTCCATAGTTCCTGACTCCGACAATGACACACGTACGCGATGAAAAATCTCCGACCTTCTCTGTTTCTCCCATTCGTCTATGCTAATGAATTTCTGGGGCTAATGAAATGCTTGGAAACTCGGCATCAAACAGACGCGGGTAAATCGTTCTCCGATGGCAGTGGTCGGACACTGGCTGGAACCAATGGCTGGATTCCTCGCGCAAAGGGAAGCGCGTAAGCGTACATTCGCGCGTTTCAATGGTTTTCAGCGGGTCCTTCGAGCGTGCCGATTGTCCTCTTCAGGGTCGGGGCTTTAGGAATTTTGTTGCTTCGCGCGACAATATATAGAGAGCTTAGAAACCAAACAAGTTATTCTCCATTAAAAATAATGTCTATCGTACAAACAGATTTTCTTTATCAAAATCTTCAGCTGATGGAACAATTTAGTTATAATATCATAATGATTGTGTTGTAACACTCAAACTAACAAAAATGAATCAAACTGATTGGTTTCTGAGTCTTCTATAATTTTGCCATTTTCCAATGAGAAGCTCTTACAGTGACGTTTTAAAAGCCACGATGTTAGATGAAAGTGGCTAATGAAAATTCACAAGTTAATGAAAAAACTGCACGACTTGTACCCCGGTACGATTCGTCTCACTAAAAGGCCCAGAAGCAACTGTTCTGACTAGGAAATGAAGACATTTTTGCCATAAAATTTTATTGACATGCAAACATTTAAATCGATAGAAAACAAATTACATGCGCGATCGCTCAGTACCAGACAACGCCACTCCTACTCGAGGTCTACTCCACGCCCCCTCACGAATCACGTGACCCAAATCAACCAATCGCTAATTTTCGTTGCATTAGCGTTGCACCTGAAGAAGCCTGCTAAAATCACTTTTAGTGATAAAATAATCATAGACTATATATTTATACTTTGCCAATTTCCTTCTAAGAGCAGCTTTTACAATAGTGTCTTAAAAGCTATGATACAAAACTCCCTTTAGAGTGTTCCATTTCGAGTGCTTTCTACATATTCGAACGACACATCTACACGATGAACAGATGTTTCTCAGCCACTGATCCAAATTCCTGACACGAGATATCCGAGGTGAAAGAAAACTTTGGTCCGCTGCCTTTCATAGAGCATCTCTTTCACTATTAGTAGGTATCGTCGGCTAACTTTCCCGATATGGCGACACCATGGCCCTTGAGTGATAATTTATCGCGATTCACGTGTCCTCGATTGAAAACGTCAACTTCGAACGTGTCCCTTTGAAAGCAATTTAGAACTTTGCTGGTAGTTTGACCCGCACGTTTCTAATTGCTCCAATTGCAAAAAGTTCGGCGGTTCCTCCGGACCTTGTGTATCGAGCAATGTCGAAGCGAGTTGTAATTATGTTTGCAATTACGTTGTTCTGTACGAACGTACTATAATAGTTACTCAATTCTACTACAATTTTAACGAGGTCTTTTTTTCTCACTTTTGTATAAGAATATTTCTCAAAGAACGTATATTGAAGAGTATACTTGTTTCAACTATATTCAACGATTCAAGCATGATTTCGATACATGTTTTTCTGGAAGTGTAAAATTTTTAAAGAGAGAGCAAATAAGTAATAGCACAAAGTAGACTCGAGGATCGTAGCAAGATTAACTTTCTTCATCTATTATAGATAAATATTGTAGACAAATATTATAATATTATAGAAAAAAAATACTGGTGGGCAGAATTAAAATAACTAAATTTTCGATGAAAAGTAAATCGATATACATAAACTGTGAACACAGTGAATGATAAAATTATAGAACAATCATCCCCAACTCGTTTTATAAATATAAAGCCTTTACTTCCAGAGTCCCTAGCCACGATTCTTTTGGTTCTTGCACCATGTTGGGAGTAAAAATACGAAGATGAGTTTTACAAATTCAAAAAAGAGCAACATCACAGGCACTGAAAAATTTTCTTTTCAGCAAAGAAAAATCACCATGGATTCGAAGATTGTACCTACGTTGTACATGAAATATAAGAAGTGATACAATCTTGTCAGAAGATTCTTTTTTTTACAAAAGGATCGTATCAAATTGACACAAGAGCCGAACGAGGGTTGAAGTATCGTACAATCAGTACTCGAAGGATCCTAATTAAACTAACGACTCTTAACTTCAGTGCGGCAGTATACGCGCTGGATCGAGTATCAACTACAAAGTCTAATGCCCTAAAGGGCCATCGATCCACGTGTCTTCACGTTGGTCGACTAACCAAAGGTGATAACGTGTCAGACCACAGTCGCGTGTAAAGTGAAACTTTAACACCGCCAGCGTGAAGCAACGATAATGTTCGATAACGTTTTCCTATAAACTACAGCGTTATGTTTTCGCATTATCCGCCTCTGGCTATGGTTGTACTGGAAGCATATTCGGACGAAGAAATAAAAGTACCTTAAAATAAACACAAATGGCTATACCGAGCGAATAAATATTATTCGATGTTATTTGTATTCGTTCGAGGTCGTTCGAATAAATTTGATTTTTCGCTCGATTTCGTACTACAGTCTACGAAAGTTGCATCTGTCAAAAACAGATTTCAGTAGAGTGCATCTGTAATTTCAATTTTGAGAATTTAATTAAATTTCTAAAGAATTTCTTTGATCTTAATTTCCAGAACGGAAGAAAAATCTTTCGAGAATTAGTCGATTCATTTACAGATTGTTGGTAAGTATAAAATACGTTAAAGACACTGTGAAAAAATAAGACAAGTATTTTTCTAACATCTTACACCTCTCTGTATTCCAAATATTAAGAAAAAAATTGCAAAAATTCATTACTCTTTCAACGGATTAACAATTATCCTATTACGAAGTATAAATATTACGATCCACGATAAATCCCGAATATTAAGAGTAAAAAGTGTTCCGATACTTCTGAACGGATGTTCACACGTTCGAAGCGATTCGAGGTGGTTGATAACGCGCCGGAGAACCGAAATACGTTCGCAATTAAAACGAGCGTTCTCGCGCGTAGCGGGCGTAGGCGCCGCGAAATCGTCAGCTCGCCCTGGGCAACGTTTTAATTAATTCAACTAATGGAATTTACATGCTGGGACGATAATGCTGGACTACTGCAACACTCGGCGGGGGACAGAGCTCGAACAAACCGTATACGTGCTTGGCTTGCTTGCTTTGTCGCGTGACACTAATGGCGTGTACCGGCGTGAAATGTAAAGAAACGGAGTTACAATTACGTGGAGGACGGAGAGAGGAACAAAGGTGCGAAGGAAAGAAATAAGCGGCTAATCAGTCGAAGCCGTGTGTCGTTACGTTAAGACTCCTTTCTCTTTCCATGCTTCGCCATGCCAATCAAACTCGAAGGTTTCGCCGTCAGCCAAATTGTCTTTCACTCACCCTTTTGTGCAGCAACTCGTTGCACTCCCATACGCTGCGTTGGTTCTGCCTGACGGCTGTGCCTCCTCCGCGGTCCACCTCGCGTCCGATCGGGCTCACCATTTTCCTTTCGACTGCGAACAAACGAGAAAACCATTAGGCGACTTGGAGTGGACGTCTATCTAACGAAAGATTTTCATTCAGTAAAGGGGTTACGTTAGAAGAACCCTTGATCCTTGAACAGTGTCTGATACAATATACTTACATACTGTCGTGTGAAAAAATAAAATACTTCATAATTAATTTAATTATAGTTAATCAATTGACAAGGAACTTGTACCAATTATTAAGTATTAGTTGAAATTAATTAATTATAATTTTATTGTAACTTAACTGAAATTTACATAATGAATAACTATAGCAATTTATATTGTTATCAGAATTTAAGTTGTTTAATTTTACTTTGTAATTTTTAATTTTAGTTTTTCTGAGATAGAGCTAAGTAACATCCCTGGCGAAGGTATCTTTTCTCTACGACAAGCAAATGTAAAAACAAGACCCAGGTGTATTTAGGGAAATAATGTCTACATATAGGGTAGCAACAATATTTACCAACCCCATACGGTTGTCAGTGAATTTTTAGCAAAGAAAATATTTTGCATGGTTGTACACCAAGGATAAGAGGCCGGATAAAGAGACTTTCTCTTTAATCGTACGAACGATTATCTACTTTCGAAGTTGATCAGATAGAAATGCAGAAAGCAGCGCTTAATAGCCGCAGCACCGACCCAGACAAGAATTTGGTACGAGGCAAATATTGGCTCGATATCGCTTAACCGCTGCTCGGACTCCGAGCATTGGCCATTCTCGTTAATGTTTGTTCGATAATGTATTCGCCTGGATGTTAGCCGCGATATGACGCTATAAGTATTACAACGTATTCAACGTAGTATGCAAGTGTACATTCTGAGACCAGATTCTACATTAACAACGCGACGGAACTTTTTCCCACGATAGAGTTTCTATCTTCTTTTAAGCACTTTTTTAGAACGGCGAAGACCAATAATTCACGGTAAGTTTGTTAAGGTTTTTATATTCCGTCACTCATTCTTCCAACTTTTAACACGATGGTTGAAAGACAAATACCTACAATGAGAAGGTAGATAATTAAATTTGCAAATTCTTTTATTAACTAATAGACGGAATTTCTGTTCAATTTCCGTATAATCTATCTACTTTCAGAGATATTGTGTATCAATTTTATATCGTAATCCTACGCGCTTTATATATACGGATGAAGGTTAATTCGTTTAAAATAAAGGAGGAAGGATTTTGATGATAAATTCGCTGGTTTAATTAAGTTGTATGTTTGTTAGTTATAATTAGATTTGATAATGTTTCTCATATTTGTTTAAAAGAACCCACAAATAAATTACTATCTACTTACAATTATCGTATGTATCACATTGAAGCGAATAAAGCGAACAAGATCTCCGACATATAATTTATATTCCACGTTTCCCGCATTATAAAAATCGAATACGATATATTACTCCGCACTGCAAATAATTTCCAACGCGAATCGTAGCTACGTGTTATTATAATTTCATCAAATATCTGGCGAGTTACGAGCGTAGGTAGAATTCTATAATTCCTCGTGCCGCTTTGTACACCGACACTGGCCTTTTCTATTCCCGGAGGATACCAGAATAATTAATCCTAACAGCACGGCAAACTCCCAGTCCCTACTTCAACCCAAATCCACGCTCTTTTCGAACAGCGTTCGCAAACACTGTACGCGCTTCCCGATATTAATTCTTCACGCGACTCGTCGCGACTCAACCGTGGGGATTACCCCTTCTTTCGCAGTTGCAGATTGCCTTTTTCCCCTGTTCCGAATCGAACGACGATCGCGTGTGAGCCTTCGAAAGGATCTCGAGTGTAATTTAATGGACGTTCGAAGGATATTCGCGCGAAGTGAAACGAATGTCGGAGGAAGGGTAAATTTCACCCTGAGAGAAGGGTGAATGAACTCGTTGGATGTTCCGCTGGCCGCGACAAGCGTTGAGGATGGCTTAGGGACTGATTCAACGGGTGTTTGTGTTTGAATGAGCCGGGGAAATGTACTAAGACATCGAGAGAAAACGTATACAGCAGTTTAAAGAGGGATTGCTCTTCGAGGATTAAAGAGTTTAGTCGAACGCATACCAAGAGAATTACGGATTAAAGAAGTATCGAGGAATTTTCGACTCGAGCAAATTGAACGTTTAACCCTCTGTAGCGTATAATTTGAAATTTATACGTATTGCTTCCCCATTGTATTTCATCAGTATTATTACGATGAGTTGTCTATAATAATTATATCAAATTGGAACAAATGACTATTAATTGAAACAAAATTAACTGATAATTTCCTTCTTTTGTAAGTAAATGTACAATGAAATTTTGATTAGGGAGGGTTAACGTGAGTACGAAAATTATCGGTCAATCTCTAAAGCCAATTATTAATGATTGGGGGATGTTTATTAAATTCCCGTTAAATTTCTATTCATAAAAATATAAAAAAAATAAAAGTGCATAAAAATATAAAAATTCATAAACACCCGTGAAAATATAAAATATAAATAATAATTATAATAATAGTAATTATTTTATATATAAAAATATAAAAATATGAAATATAAAAATGCCAAGTATCTGTATAATATATAAACACTTGAATAGCCATTAGCTATACATAAAGGATAGAGTGTGTATTTCCTTACTTGGACTATGAACTCGTATGTCGCTATCGCTAGGACTGGAAACTCGATGGTCGTTCAAGGAAACAACCCTCAAAGCCGCGGCCGGATTCATCAATCGTTGAGTATGACCACTTGGAGAAGTCAACCTGATGTCCTTCCCGTCGTTGTTATTCAACCTGCAATTGTAACATTAAACAACGTTTTATTTCACTTGTTATGTATCTTTTTCATTACCCGTTAAATTTTCACTAATTATTCAAGTTACTCTTTCTTTATTTCGAGCAATATTTCTGTGTGAGAGGGAATATAAATACTCTTATTTCTATGGAAGATCTTCTTGTAGGCTACATAATTCATTTTAATGTCGTGCATTACTCACATTCCGTATCGTAGGATAATAATTAATGACTGAATGTAAGAGAATGTAGTGAAACAAAGATCCCGGCAAGAATGAGATATTAACAATGGGACGAAAGAATTTTATACCTAATTGAATTAATGTATTCGAACATTTATTGAAACTTTCCAAGCTAACTTATATAAAACATTTTCAGTTTTCACTAATATCGCTAATATCACTAGTACTTAGTGTTAGATAATTTCTTTATGCATTCGCAGATTGGTTTCAAATTTTGCCAGCATAACCACAACCATGTCCTTTTCTCATGGTAGCATTAGTGAAACTTGAAAATCTTTTATATAACTTCTTTCACGGCTGATGTTCGAATATTTCCGCGAGTCGCTGTATTTTTATCTAAATCTAAAAATACATTTTCCTACTCGCAAACGTTACGGAGAACTGAAGATTCTTTCGAATTTCGCATTTCAATTCTTAAGCCGACGAAAAATGTTCCACGAGCGAATGCTCGGAATAGTTTTAGGAACGAACAGAGGGGAATTGCTGACACCGTTCGAAGGCGTACGCTAGTTGCACGCTCGTGCTTCTTACGTATCCACGGCTGAGAAACAGCTGAGAAAAATGTGTCACTGGGGGAATTTCAATGCCGATCTGGTGCTTTTTGCCAAGAATGCTCGTTGATCGTAAGTAGTTTTCCTATGTAGTTTCATGGCTGAATTTTCGAGCTCGCGGAAATATTTGAAAAGCCTTTACCTTTTACAATGCGAAGACAACATAAAAGTAAAAACTCTTATTTCGATTCTTGTTCAATCTTTAAAGTTTGTTCAATCTACGCAAATTTTTCTTTCATTTTCTTCTGAATCGCCATATTTCTCGAGCGAGAACATAATCTTTCCACATTTCCAAAAATGTGTCAGACTATTAGGGTTGTGCAGATGTAAATGCATTTAAAAAAATTTTCTCTCTCGTTCAGAATAATATATTTTTATTGTAATTTCTATTATGTAGTCTTCATATTTTAAATTCCACGAATATTCATTTTATAGTAAAATTAATTTTGACCACATTTTTGACAGGTTACACGATGAAATTTTATCCAAAAAATCGTATTAAAAACGAGCAATGTTTCAAATAATATCTTATCTAGCAAAAAATATTTAACATTTCATTGTTTTAACGCGAACTAAAGTAACAGAATTTCACAATCTATCTGATTTTATGATATTTTACGTGTTTTTTGTTTGAAGATTGGAAAAATTAAATAGCATTTATACATTTATACAACGAATCTGTTAAGTTTGATAATACATCAGAGTAATTCAGATGTAAAAAAAAAGGGGGAGAGGGGGAAATGTTTCTTGATACGATAAGGAACAAGTTAAACAAAGTTATCGTTGATACATTTCGCAAAAAAATCATCAGAATCTCTTTTGCTGAATCAATTTACAAATCTCTAAAGTTTCCATGAAAAATATGAATTGATCATTTTGATCGTATCGGTAATTCTAGTGTCGAGTAATACCTATATTAGCAAAACGTCATTACTTACACGGAAGATCCGGTTCCAATGTCGCCGCTGCTGGCGGCTCGTAATAACTGCGAATTAGTCATGTCGTTCTCCGATTGCCTGATCGATTGAGGAGTGGACTGATGAAGCGGCAAGGGTTGTCTGTGCGTGGCGTTGCTCCTTGGCAGTGGAAGGGTAGACACAGTCGGCGGTGGTGGTTGTGTTTGCGTCCTTTGAGCCAGTTGCGAGGTGCTGACAGCTCTTGGAGGAAGTGGATCTCTTCCTATCACCGAGCCGGAACCGGACGCTGCGAACAAAATATTGCTCGTGATAAAATGTCGACCTTTTTGTATCTTTATCCTGAATGTTTCTCGCGATTGAGGAGATTAGAGTACAGGGTACATTAGAGAGAGTTGCTTTATTGAAAATGAAGTTGGAACGAAAATAAAGTTACATCGAATGTAAAAAAATAGGAAAAATACCGGTTCGAGAATTATACAATTATCTGCAGTTATGGTTTAATCAAATATTGTCAAAGGATTTTTTGGTATAAATAATAATTATGTGTATTAAGGTTACAATCGACAATTTGCATGTTAAATTTGTCGTTAAACTTACGATTAATAATTTATTTATTATCACCCATTAAAGACCATGCAGTAATTTATCATAATATAAAAAGTTCGATTTTATAACTACGATATAAAAGAATAAAATTTTTATAATAAATTGATTGAAATAACTGCAAATATGTTTGGTCTTAAGTGGGTTATTTACACTTAAATTGCGCTTATTTTATATTTATACGGACTTATAGACTCACTTCCTGCTAAAATAAATTAAAAGTTCTCCCTGATTTTAAATACGATATTCATCGCCAAAGAACGTAAATATAATTATATCGTACAATAATATTAAAGAGCAATGCCACTTTTCTAGCAGTTTCTTTCATAACGGTGATTATGAAGGAGAAACGACTTGGCGGTTAGCAGACAATAACGGTTTCGATATTTACGATCGAAGTGATACGCAGCAGCCAATCTTCACTTCTCGGAAAAAGCGATGCAATCGCGAGACTTTCACCCTAGGAATTTCCTGCCTGCACTTTGCACTCATCGCGCCTTTATTTATCGAGCCACGCTTCGAGAACGTTCGTCTATACAACCGCGGCATGAATATTTACAAGTTCTCAGGAATATCGATTCGCAAACAATTTCCAGCTGGAAGAATTATTTCTCAGCGTAGTAACAAGATCACTGTTCTTCGACCCCAATCAATCTAAGTCAAGAGTCTTTTACTTGAATTCACTAAAATTCGAGATTTGTTTGAAAATAATTTCTCTAAAATTGATTGGAGAAAGGGAAAAGAAAAAAGAAATACACCGAGTAATTAACCAGTAATTTGTCGCAGGGCAACAGATCGAGCGTGGTATTAACCGAGTGCAATTTGGCAAAGTCTAATCGGTTCACGATAGTCACGAGCGGCACTCGCAACATTTGCACGCATCGCGAGTTTCACATCGACTCGTGTGCAATTTCAATTACACAGTTCTAATAATTGGAGAGGCGGCCGATCGGCGAAGGGCCGTTTCGATCTCAATTTTAGTGGATTCTGGGTGACCAAACGACTCGATCGGTTACGGTGAAGCGATCTGCGCGAGCATAAAGGCCGCGCGGTTGCGTCGATCAATTGGGAGATACACAGGAATCTCGCGGACCTCGTGTGTTTGATGTCATTAAGGATTAAAATATAACTGAGGAACGAAACGGAGTTTCACAGAGATATACATCGCGCACGTCTGTTGAATTTTAAATGTTCTTCGGAGAGAGAGGGATTTTGAACGTTCTATGAATCCTAATTAATTTGTTACATAAAATTAAACTATGATAAAATTGTATAAACTTGATGAGATAAATAATTTGATAATTGGAGTTTATATGGTAAAAGTTCGCTAATTTTCTACTAGTGATTTTGTTTATTTAAAGTTTCGTTTTTTTTCACAATTGCTGAAAAGATGCGGGTACTTTTGTCAAAATTAATATTGATTTCTGTTTAAACAGAGATTTATTATATATATATAGAATATTTTTGCACATGCTAAAGAACCGGTAGTTCCTGCGTTAAATGGATTTAAGAGTTCCTTTAATCATAACCATATTGAGTTTCATTGTCATTTTAAAATGCCGACATTCGTTTAAATAAAACAAAAATTGATGTATAATTATCGTATGCACATTAGAATAAATAAAATAATTATAATTTTACTAATAAAAAAAACACATTTTGTACGTCTTGTATGTATATTCGTGGTAATTATTATAAGAAACATCGTCCCCTGATTATGACAAGAATACAGAAAAATATGTCAAATTGAGGATTAAGAGGTTGAGAATTATTACTGTACGTGCTGTTTTGCATATACTGGATGTATATTTTCAATCTGTCTACTGAAATATGAATAAGGAAAGCAGGAAATGCTAAAACGAGGGGGAAAAAAAGGAAAAAGCGGAGCATGTTAGCGCATCCGCTACTGAAACCCGAGCCTCGGAGGTCTCGATCGAATTTGAAATTCCAAAGCGCTTCGGCGCGGAGAACGCGACGACAGGCCAAGTAATTGAATCCAGCGCGCTATTTTTACGAACAACGGGCATCTGTTAATTCGAACGATGCGGGGAATTCTCCGTGAAAATACGATGGCATTCGAACGGAGAGGAGGGAAAGTGGAACGCGAAAAATGTCCTCCGGCCTCGCTGCTGCACCGCTGATCCCACGTTTCCATTAGTATTATCCAATAATCACTTGAAATATGCGACAAATTAATTTCTTTTAACGGGTCGGTGGTTCGGGTCACGGTTCGCAGCAGTTTCGCGAGATGAACTCGCGAGTGTGCCACTTTGTCGTGGAACAAAAGTAAGTAGACTTGACGCGTCATCTCTGATTTAAACGCGAATTGGTGTTGCGCAGATGGTTTCATGTTACTTCGATCGAACTGTTTATTCGCAAGATAAAACGAGTATCTTGTCCGCTATAACGGGGATTAAACGATTATTTTGTTCGAGGGGAAAAAACAAACTGAAAGTGAGTCGTGTGAGAAAATGGTAACGAGAGTCGTCTAGAAAGTAATATCCATTTTGAAATAACAACAATGTAAATTGAAAATATTTCAAAACACTATCCTTATTTGTGTATATATTTGCGCATTTATAAATATATATAACTAATATATAAAATATAACAATAATAATATATAAAACTAGGAGGCACTCCTATATAATGTTACCAGTCCTTGCTCTAACATTTGGAATTGAGACAAAAATTTACCTACTTTACACTGCGAATCAGAGATTTTAAAAAGGAATCCAGAACCACCCATAAAATATATCGTCACCCTTTCTTCTACATACATAAACTCTCGCAGAGCTCTTTCCGCGAATGCTTCATTTGTCGTAAACGACCTCGTAAGAATCCCGACCGTTTCATAAAATGATAGTATTAATTTTTCCTCCTGTCATCTCCCGAGTTCCCTCTCGAGCTCGTAATTCTTCAGCTCATTCTTCTCGATTTTTCTTCCCCCACACCCTCCCCTGGAAAAATTCTCTAGTTCTCGAATCTCGGCGAAAATCTGTTCACTGGTAGACAGACTCGCGATTGTTGTCAATTCACGTTGATCTTTGTATAACGAATAATGAAGGACTATGGCTCATCAACGATGGTATCGACTAATTGCAAGTAAACGCGATGACTCGATGTGACGAAAACCGACAAAATCGCCTCAAATTGACGAAATGGTCCCAGACTAACACACTGACGAGATCAAGATCTCTCTGCGAACCTATTTCATCCGATCATGGCGCTAGTCAATCATTTTGGTTAGTTAGGTTAGGTTCTTCAAAACAAGATTCAAGACCGTACGAGAGACGGTTGCTATTGAAGGGTTTTAAAGTGATGGATGTTGGAGAGGGAGAGAGAAAGCGAAAGTTGCGTTTCGTCTCGGAGTCATTTGCCTAGACTCATCTAGTGGGGCTGATGGCAGCGACTCCTTACCCCAGACGCTTGTTGTTGTAACTACCCGCTAGGCTGGACGGTCATCCATCTTAGCGGTGTTCCGCACACTGCTTTGCTTAACGTCGGAGATCGGCAGGACCTCGACGCTAGGCGCGCAGCCACTTGTCAGTGTTCGAAACTCGTAGTCGAGGAATCCTAGACCGCTACACTATTAATCTCTTTCTTTCTAATCTCGGAATTAAAAGGACAAGTTAACCTTGGCAATGAATCATAAAGCCATGAATCGGTAAATTTCCTGCGTCGCCAAAGAAGTCGCATGCCTTTGCCAAATAATGCAAAATCAAATTTGCATCGATCGAATCGGCACGTGTACATACGTGACGTTGAAATTCCAAAGCGGCGCTCGGCGTCGGATCATGTCGCGTCGCGTCGCGTCATGGCATGCGGAACGCGTGTAAAGAGAGAACTCGGGCGCGAGCGTCGGAGGACATAATTGAATCTCACGGTGGCGAGCTGTTAGCGGTGACGCGCGGCCATAATGAGCGGCTTGATGTTTTGCGGACATGGGAACGGCACTGGACGAAATAGAACGGAACCGCCGGCCGCCTGAGGGAAATTACCACAGGAACCGCCTCGTTTCGGTACAGACCGAGCCGGAGACACGCGGGAAGGGACAATTTATCGTGTACAATTAACTCGGTCTGCGAAACCAGGCCATCCGCGCGTACACGTTTACGTAAGGAGCGGGCCCTACAATCTGGACACGATCGTCTCGTACTTAGACTTTAAAAAAGCAGCAAGTACTGAACAATAAGATCAGTTTCTTTTGGAACTGAAATAAATTAACATTTAACATCTTGAAACGTATTTACGAACAATTCTAGTATACGCTCTACTTTGTACCGTCCAGCGAGAAAGATTTGAAAATAATTTTTTTACAATGAAAAAAATCAAGATTCCACTTTATCCGTAATTTGTGTTTGAATATATAGTATTCGTAAAAAATATTCAGGAAAATTGCTAACATTGTTAACATTTACTTGGAGAAACTTATCTCCAATAAGTTCTGAAATATTTGATAAAATTTATTTCGCACCTCCAACCTTGAGGGTAGGTTTCATCGTTTCAACATCGACTATTGCCAATTAAAAAAAAATACGGATCGAATATTTTTTTTGAAAACTACATCCAAATTTCATCAAAAACGGTGATTTCGATTTTGGTATGTTCTGATAAGATTCTGACAAGTCATGAAAACTTGACTTGTAGTCGATATTTTACAATCACTCTGAATGCTTTAATCCAAACAGTATCATAGATATATTCCCAATATTTGAAAAAGTTCGAGACATTGAAAATATTAATTTTTTTGTCTTTCTAATTTATAAAATGCTAAAATATCATGTGATTGATTGCATATTAAATATAATATAAATTATTATTATTATAATATTATTAATTTAATATAAATACTCGAGTTGACAAGACTCGAAGAAAAATATTCGATATTGCACGTAGATATATTGTTAAAATAAAGCCAATCAGCATAAGTTATTTTCCATTAAAAGTAATCTATACATTCATACATTATTCATACATTATTATTTCATATTTTATGCGTTATTATTTCACACACATGTATTATTTAATGGACTCATTTAGTAATGATTATACTACGGTAATTATTAAACCGTGGATTTTACGTGACGTGCAATTAAAAAGTTTGAAATTTAAGGTAATTTAAAAATTCAAAATGAAATTTAAAATCTCACACTATATCCGAAAGTATATAACGCCATATATCCAAAATATATCTGATTACATTATGCAACGAGTAAAACATGTACTCTAGCTAAGCAGAATTTCTTCAATTACGTCAATAAAAGTACGAATTTATAATAATTAAACCGTTCCATCATCCGAAAGTTGTTTTTAATTAGTTTATCAGTTTCTGAACCATTCATACGTCTTCGTTCTCGCCAACTTGCGTCCGTTTCTTCAACAGATCAGGAGGAAGACTGCGAACGGATCCATCTCGGCAAACAGATGTCGGAAACTATCTTGGTTAAGGAATAAAGGAGCCTTTCTTCCCTTAACTGACCATCGCGTTAAACGAATATCCTTCCGCGAGCAAAAAAAAGGTCCCTATTGTGCTCGGAGCAACTCATTTAGAGACCGGGATGGGCAGAAAACACTGGAACGAGATAAATTTTAAGCAGGACAAAGGAGGACGCGGACAAATCGAGAACTTTCCTTCGGCCATATCGAAGATGCACTTGAAAAAACTCAATTTCCTCGGTGCCTGCTAAGAAATCGTATTAAGGCTTCGTTTCAAAGAGCTATCGGTCTCCGTTCCGACGCTCTGCAAGAGGAGTTCTTCCGCTGTTTTTTAAGCAACGAGAAAAAGGATCGTCTAAACGACGAAAAATGTGGAGAGATGTATGTACGTGCTTGTGCGAAGCCTCTGGCCATTCGATCAAGTTCACTTGGAATTTTGCATGCTTTTAGTAAAATTGAAGAGTCTGTGCGAAATTTAATTACCACTTTTTTTTTATATCAGTCACATTTAAATTAGATTCTTTTTATTAACTGTCAAAGTATTACGCATGCACAGGAAAAAGTGTCTGTGCTCCTTCAATTGTTAATACTGTTTCACAATGTAGGATCGTAGGATTTTGCAAAAGATTCGTGTTGTAAAAGGATTTTGGCAATTGGAGAACTGTGGTACATAAATGTATTATTATCTATTATACCAAAGTAGTACGTTACTATTTCTATAATACATGATAAGTATACGTTATTATTTATTACTACTAAGTATTTATTGCAAGAGTAATGGAATTATTTTATGTAAAAAACGACGACAAATATCAGTCGCAAGAATTATGAAAAATTGCGAGAATATTTTATTCAGATCTTTAGAGGTGCGTTATTTTCCCTACATTATCAAGAAAAAAAATTGACAAGAAAAATGTAGCAAATGGATGTAGTATATAAAATACGCCGGAAAAAGCACATGCTGCAAAAGAGGGAACGCAAAATATTCATGTGTATGCAATATTACGTGTACCTCGTACTTATACAATATGCATAACTTCAATGGCGAATAAAATGTTGCTTTCTTCAAACTCGCAAGATCCTTCATTTTTACTAAGAGCATGTAACTTGATGTTCATGCATTTACGGATGATTTTCAAGATTAAAAATTACGCGACATTCAAAATTATATAAAACATTTGGAATACGTCGTAACATCTACTAAAAAGAAAACTTGGCTTTCTTTCAAATTGTAAATCTGCGCAGATATGCTGCAGCTTAATTACAAACGATCCGAATTCGATAATCAGGAGCTGCAGCTTCAACGATAAGGTCGTTAAGTCCGCATCGCAACGAGCATGCGAAACAGGGCCGATGCACCCTCTGCTTCCCTCCAAGAGGAGATTGTTCACATCGCACCGCGGGACCAGATGCATCGAAACGGAATACGTTAAATAGAGGAGCAACTCGGGAACGGCTCCTCCGGCGTTCGTTCCCGATGGGACGCGTGACGATGTATTAGCGATGACCGCGATTCGGCATGCTCTCTTCTTCGACGATTCCTCTCCGCTTCTTTTCGCCTTCCGCGCATTCCTCGTGTCCATTCGTAACTTTCACGTATCGTGCCGATCTTTGTTCTGAATTCTTTCTTTGGACACGGTAAAATAATAAAATTAAAAAATTCCAAAATTAATATCACGTGATGTAAAACTTGGATTTTTATGATGACAATCGAGGGTTGAGATTTTCGCTTTGAAGAATAAAAGATACGTACAACTTGAAAAGCTCCTTGCAAGCTGGATTATCACTGAATAATTCGATTTTGAATTTTAGTGGTTATGCCAGATTTGTTTTTCATACTTGAGATGTCTGAGATCGCTTCTTGTCTCTGGAGGCGACAGCTAGTTTTGTCTGAAAGAACTAAGCTAGGGACTGACTAATTTCGACTAATTCTACTTAGCTGACTGTGATTGAGATCTACTGACTTCAAATCGATCGAAACGAAATGATTGAAAATTCTTGACAACCCTAAAGGTTAACCGAGAATTATTCTCTTCTTACAAACTATCGAGCTATTGAAGATTGATTACAAAGTAACGAATGGCAATTCAATTACCGACAGCTGCAATAAATTTCATTTCAAAGTACGGGGAAAGAGAAGACGCAGCCGGGGCAAAGATGTTACGGTGGTAAAGCTGGGTGATCTGTATTTTCATTTCTTGGAAAAAAGAAAAAAAAAGAGAAAGAAGAAGAGTCGTTAAAAGCAGCAATCTTTAAAGCTACCGGTTTTATCGCGACGCACAGAGTGAAGTTGAAATAAAGTTACAGGAGAATTAAAAGAAATGAGAGTAACTAAACGTGGACGTGTAAATGTCAGCGTGGAAACCGACACAGCGATTCCATTCGCACTTTTTTCAATTACGCGCGTGAAAAATCTCGGTGAAACGCGCACCTGTAACAAACAAACGGCTCGATGCGACAAAAAAAAGAGAGAGAAAAAGGGAGATAAAATAAACCCCGGATAAAATGTAATCTTCATCCAGATTACTTTCTATATTGACTCGGCATTGATTAAACGGCACGCGTATTTTCCGATTTATTCAGTGCGCATACTTCTATATCTGGTATTCTGGCGATGGTGTTTCTAGATTGCTTCACGTTCAATTTTGATGTTCGGCAGCATGCTTTATTAACGCGGCACATCAATTGATCGCTTCATTTGTGAATTCCAATCTCTGCATATAGTTCTGACAAATGGGTGTTCCTGACATTGATTAGAACCCCCAACTTATTAATTAATTATTGTAGAATTAACTTCCAACAAATCTCGATTGACTGCCATGGAATAGTATGTGGATCATTTCTCAATTCTTATAATTTAGAAACGTAATTAACGATGAATGAAATCTTTAAAATTTAATCAATCAAATATCATTCATTAAATTTGAATAAATTTTGTATATTCTAATTTGACTATCGAGTCAAACTGTTTTTTTTTTTTCAATTTTAAGTAGAACTGGGACAAGAAATCGGTATCGCGATCTGTAGTATACGAATTATATAGCGTAAAGGAACGAGGAAACAGTAATCACACTGCATGAAATAAAATGTAACAAAAAGCTTGACAGTCCACGTTCTTCGCGAATTATACGCGTGAACAACGATGGAGTCCAAGGCAGCTAAAAAAGAAAAAAAAAAAATTTATGTTCGGTGCATTACGAACAGGAAGAGCCGATTGCGCCGAAGATTTACGTCAATCGCAGCTGTCGCGTCTGGAATTCGGTCGAAATATCGAAACAGTGACACTGCATCGCGGATGTCCGCCATTTACATGGATTTATCTGAAGCAGTCACTCGCCGATGCATGCACTCGTACAAGAAACACATTTCTTTTTTCCCTTTTGGTTCGGCATTTCTGAATCTATACACACTGCAATACTCGCCCCGAATTACATAATTTCAACGATCGCGCGGTTATTAAAATGTTTTTGTAACGCTGCGATTTATTAACGCTCCAGCGATTAATAAAATTTAATTAAAAAGTTATTGTTCAACGAAAACAATTTTTCCATTTTATTAGTTTTTTTTATTTATATACAGGGTTTTGCGTCTCGTTACAATGTTAATGAAATTTCAAAATGTTTTCAATATATTGAAAGTTGAAAAAGTAATATGCCCTAATATTTTATCACTGACAGTCGGGCCTCTTCAGGAGCAACGCTAATGCAACGAAAATTAGCGATTGGTTGATTTGGGTCACGTGATTCGCGAGGGGGCGTGGAGTAAGAGTGGCGTTGTCTGGTACTGAGTGATCGCGCCTGTAATTTGTTTTGTATCGATTCAAATGTTTGCATATCGATAAAATTTCAGTGACATCAACTTGATGCATGTACAAATCCATCTTTAACTTTTTAATATAGCACTTGTAGAGTCTTTTGTTATATTTCAGTTTTATTTTATCACTTGTAAAGAACGCTAAAATTTGAACATTAAACCTCTAGACAAACTTTGCATGTCACAGTTGTGCATAATAATGACGTACGACTGTAATGACAGTAATTTTATGTACGATAATTTACGCGTAATAATACGTGCTCAAAAGGAACTAAGCGGACGTGAAATTGCCTCGCGTGCAATTTTTATGAAAAAAAAAGAAAAAAAAATGGAATAATTTCGTCGCACGCGACTTCGACTCATTACGAAGCGCTCCTGCAAAACTGAATAGAACGACAGATGTGGATTACGCTCTTCGTCCTAATCGGATGAATTCTTCCGAGCGAGGCATAAATATGGAGCATGGTGAAACGTCGCGTCGGCGTGCCAGTTTCCCGTTCAATTACATTCGGTACTGAATATTAATTGAAAAAGGATTGATTAATCCCCTTACGATTCTACGAACGCGGAACGTTCGTCGATGTTCCCCGTTCATTAAATTTTATTTTCATCCGGATCGCGACACGGAATATTTTCGAAATTCTGTGCGTTTGCGACGGGAATATTTTTTTTAATGAAAACGATGCTCGACGATATTTCGACGAATGAAAATTATATATTTTTGAGAATAAACGGAGAGAGTAAAGTATTTTAGATCGGCGTCGTTTTTATTTAGCTTTTGTTCAATTAAATGAGAATTTTCAGAGTTATTTATACTTGCAACCTATACGCATACTTAGTAGCAATCAAGAGTTAACTGTACTTGACGAGAAACGTGAGATACAATGCGAAATGAATATCTTTTTTACTTAAATCGAAGCAAGGATGGAGTAATTTTCATTTATAATTTATATTATACTCAATTATTTGACTGTGCTTCGCGAATACACGTGAGTCATACGTAAGATAAAATTTACGCTTAATAAATTACGTGAGTTACATATAGAGATGAAATGGAAATTAGTACGTGTGGAAAATGTTTGTCAAACTGTGAAACGTTGATTTATCATTCGACAATGTTCCGATGTATGTACTCTATGAATTTACTTTGTACACACGTTTGTCAAATGATAAATCAGTGTTTAACATGACTAAACTCGTGTTGTTAACACGATATAATTTCCAGTAGATATGTGAACTTCCATTGTTCGAGTAAATGCTGTTCCGTGAATCGAACTTGTCTACTTATTAATGCCATATTCTACTGTAACATTCTACTGTTATTCAAGAATGTTTCTTCCTTCATTCATGCGAAAAAAGTAAGAATACAAAACAATAGGAGATGGTAGATCATTTCTTCTATTTTATCAATATTTTCTATAGCCTACGTTCTGTATCATGTACGATCCATTTTGATCTATTATCTTTCTTTATTTCTTTGGAGGCCACATGATACCATCTTTCCAAGACTTCTATTGTTTATTAGCAAATTATTGCTCAAGGTATATTTTCATATGTTATTATATCATTATATCATCGATCCAAATGTTTCATCGCGAAGAGAATTTTTTATTGATTAGTAGCAATCAACGAAGCAACATCTGGAAGATGAAGTGGAACATTCCAATCGAATTCCGCGCACAAATCTGCAGCGTTGAATGCAGACCGCGAAAGAACAACCTAATACAAATATGCAAGTAGTTTCTAATGACTGAAACTAGAAAAAAATATTAAAAAGAACTATAAAAAACTATAAAAAATATTTAAAAAAAAAAACTATATTTTTACAGTCAATACCCAAAGACACTCCTCCAACAGTTAATCAATGTTTTCGGTAAACCTCGTCACCTTGGAGGTTTGCGAAATCTATTTTGAACCCGATCCGTCCGACCTGCAAATGCCACCAAGAAACCGTCAGAAATCCGGCAGACGGAACTAGAATGAAGTAACGGCGACACCTTGATCTTTTCTGCACCGGTGCCAAGTGGAACGTCTATATTTACCGGGCACGCGAGCACGCGCGCTTCGTCGCGAGTTCCCGCACGCTAGCGCAGATGTGATAATGTTGGCGGATTAAATAAACCGCCGGATTAAATAGCACCGAGGCATTTTCGTTTGCGGGGTGGCGCGAGGAGAGGCCCCGGCAAATGGGTCGACGCGCGTGGCGGACGTTCAATTTCGTCAAGGGGACGAACGTGGCGGAAGTGGTGGTTGGTACCGTATCGTCGAGCATTTTTCTCTCGCGGTCAACGGACACGCTCGTTTTATATTTAGAACGTCCGGCCGCGACGCTAACTCTTCGTTACGCCGGCTGTTTTGTCTGAAATATGCGTGACGCAAGTGTATCAATCTTCTGCAACCACTTCTCGCGCCCGGCAACTCGCTAATACAGGACGGGCCGAAAGTTATAACAAGAGTCTCCGAAAATTTCTTTCGAATATCTGTAAGAATAATTAGGGTAGGTCTGGGGAAGAATTCTACGTTTATTAATTTTTTAAAATTTAAGGGTAGTATTGGCTCTCGTCTTTGTTGCCCGCGTTGTTTGAGCTGTTGGTGCAAGACTGATAGGCAAGAATTATCGTATCACTATTTTTTCTGAGCATTCTCCTTATCGCTGTTTTAACGAATTACTTTTGTTTCGAACTTTGTGCTTATTTATTTCCATTTTCAAATTTCCCGTTCTTTTTTAAATAACTCGATCATTTTTGGTCGTTATTGGATCGTTGAAAATCACAGAAAGTTAGAATTAAATTATTCAATTTTGAAATTTTTCATTCGTACGAATTTTATTACTCGCGGAGAATGTAAAATATAAAATGAAAAAAATGAATTACTTTAAATTTCAGGAACATGAATTACCGTGTGTGTTTGACTGCGTGAATTATACTTATTACACAGTGTAATATTACTGTTTGAAGGTTAAATAACTTGTGAAACATGTGATACTTGGTTACTTTTTTCAAAGGTGAGTCATAAAAGATACGCGACAGTGTAATTCACTGATGCGCGATGTGGAAACTCGTTAGTGCAAGATATCTACCAGTGACGTCTGGATCAGAAATATGCTAGTAGATGACAACGTTGACTTTTATAGCTTTGTACACACCTAGGCTGGAGAATATTTTTGTGTGTTGGTGCGCAGTATGCGCTATACACGAGAGTAAAAGTGAATGAAACGCGAGTAGTTTCGTGGCAGCGTTATTAATTCGCGACAATTCCTCGTTATTTATATCGTGAGAAAGAATCAACGTGGAACCTTCACGAAGTAGATCATAAAATAAATTTCTCTATCAATGATACATATAATACCTGAATATCATATACAGCGAGTGAATGCGTAAAAGTTTTATAATTTTTAAAATTACGCCTTCAAGAGAGATATAAATATTTTTGTATCAAAAAATTGATCCCGTATATTTTAAGCGAAATTACAAACAGGAGAAGTATAACAAATTATTTTCATCGAAATGAACACTGCGAGATAATCCTAGATATTCCGAAAATTGTTTGATAAAGATTGCAATGAAAAAAAAAGAGAGAGAAATAAATCACATTTTATGTAAATTATTTTTACATGAAGTGATACCGAAAATTCTGAAAAATTGCCTTCGTTTGTTCGATGGAAAGAAAGAAGCGAGTTCGGCTGATTTGATCAACGTGTTCGGGGATGTGATTTCATTTAGAAAAACAAGGGATGTCCCCCTCCTCCACGTTCAAAGTTTTCATTTTGTCGCGCTCTCGTTGCATTATTATTTTGTCGAGTTCGCGCGCGCGTATCGTATCGTATCTACCATCTTATGCGAGAGGAGAACGAAACGCGGTTCGCTTTGTCTCAAAGCGGGCAAACGTCTAATTTCGCAAATAGGATTCCCACCAGCAGCGAGAGACGGGCGTACGCAATCCAAGGGAGGATGTAGTCGGTTATTCACCCCACGATTCGGACGGGGCTTTATGGTGGTTGTCGTGACGGCGGAAGTGGCGCAGAACAAACGTCAAGGGGGGATCCGAGTTGTTATTGGGAGGACCATGAGCAACTGCTGTCCCTGGCGTGATCAAAATTCTATTTGAGACGTTGCTTCTAGCGTCTCTAGGCTATCAGCAATCTCCTCGACTTTGCTTTACGATGTATATTAAGCTTATGACGTTACGTACGGTGGCTAGAAATTCGCATTACTAATTCAGAGACGCTTGTGAGCACGAAAAAATTCCCTAATTTGACCTGGTATATAAATTAATGTCGAACTGGGGGTGTTTGTGTATTAGAAAATTAGTGCGAAAGTGCACGAATATACGAAAATATAAAATACACCCGAAACGGAGTGTTTATGTTTTATCAAAGTGGAAAAAAACAAGTTTCTATTTAGGTTTCGTTTTTTCGGTTGTATTCATAAAAATATAGAAATGCATAAAAATCTGTAGTCTAGTGACGTTTCTTAGCTAACTATGAGATTATAGTTTACCTTAGTAATAGCATGGAAATAGATGATTATAACAAAATAACTAGACAAACATAAGCATAATCGCAAATTTTAAATGCTTCAAGAGAACGTGACGATTTTAATTGGTTTTTATTTTATAAGCACGAATTCACTTGTCGAATAAAGTTGTACAAGTTCTGAAAAAATGTCTAGAACAAAAATCTCCTACTGGAAAATGAATAGATAGCGAAATTCATTGTACAATTACCACGGGCACAATATAGGAAGCGTATTCAATCAAAGTATTTATAATACCGAACTTGAGGCACTCAATTAAACTATTTATAATACTCCACCTTCTCTTTAATGTATTTTAGTCACTGATACAGAAAGTTCATCTTAAACGTCGTTCATCCATATAAATTAAACTAGATGCAGCTGCGTTCAGGAATTCTTAATTTCCTCGGAGTAAAGCAAGCGGGCGTACACTTTCGTGTGTTTGTTCTCGAGAAAATGCGGAACAATTTATAGCGCGACGGTCGAGTCGGAATGATCGGAAAGATAAATCGTCGTGGAAGGGTGGAGCGACTCGACGAAAGAACAGCCAGGGAAAAGAGAAGCAAGGGTGCAAGGAGGGATGAAGGGACCAACAGAAATTGATCGAGGTAGTTCGGACCGGGTAGCAGAAACGCACATCCGTGGTCATTTGTATCGTTGCTCGACCTGTTGCTGCGCATCGAGCTGTTGATTTTCCTTTTTCTGCAAAATGTTCTATTTTCAGGGACGGTCAAACTTCATCGCGACAAAAATTACATATTATCTGTTCGAGAGCCGTTTTCAAGTCACCAGACACTTGCTGGCATTGAACAAAATGATTGCGTTATGCAATTCTCTTCGCGATTTTGTTATTCAATTATATAGTTTGTAATAATACCTCGAAATGTGAAATTAGTATAGGTGCGTAATATGTATGTATATGCGTGTAATTTGTAATTTTTTGGAATAAAGTCTTCGAAGTCTACAGAACGATGTATAGAAAAAGATTATAAAAATCCTATTAAAAAGATGGGTTCGTTACAATCTAATTTCATTTTCTATATAAATATGCACGTATCAATATTCTTCTTTCATGCATTTAATTTTTATCACTGAAAGTGATTTTAGCGGGAGTAACCCAGAAAATCGGGCTTCTTCAGGTGCAACGCTAATGCAACGAAAATTAGCGATTGGTTGATTTGGGTCACGTGATTCGCGAGGGGGCGTGCAGTTTTTTTGATTTATCGCCCTTCCTCAAATCAAAAGTGATCACAACACGTTAAAAGTTTGCGGGGATCGCAATTGGAGTTCAGAGGAGCCACAGGTTGACCGCCATGGTTCTACATTGTCGTTTTCTCTCTGCCTCCCTTGTACGTGGACCTTTTTATCACAAATGGATTGTAAAAAAAAAAAAAAAGATCAGAACTGTGGTTGCGGCCAGCGGCAATAAATATTTTATTTTCATTCTTGCGCCGCGTTTTACTGCGGTCAACCAAGATTTCGGGTTTCTTCCTTTTGTCGTGCGACCATGAATCCCCTTGTGCTTCTCTCGAAGAATAGATCTCTGCAATCGATGATCATCCCTACCGATCTTTTTCCTTTGTATTCCTCGTGTTCACCCAGGTAATACTATACCAGATCCTCGGTTTTATGCGCATTCGTTCTCTTTTTTCGTCTGTTGGCTCGTAAATTCTGCATGACGCGTGCAGCAATAGGATTTGAAACGCTATGAAAAATTCGAATCACTTGGAAAATCGAAGGTTGGTTCATTAGACGAGGTAACAGTTTATATATCACAATGTTGGAAATATTTTTAGGTATTTTAAATTCGTTTAGGAGTTATACTCAATATTTAATTGTACTTTATTCTACTCACTATCTATGTTTAAATTTATTCATTCTATTCTCCCGAAATTAACGGGAATCTGGGACGAAGAAAGTCCAAAAGACTCTATAAACACATTTCTCGGGACTCTCAAGACTTCCAGAAATTCTGAGACCACTCAAGACCTATCAAGACTCGAGATTTCTCAAGATTTTCAAGAGTTTCAAGCTTCGAATCACGTTCGAGGCGGCTTGAATTCATCGTCAAACATATAGATTCCAAGCGGTTTGAAATGTTTCAGATCCCGTCACTGTCTATGCGCTCTGCTTTCCAAATATGTCACATCCATTCGATCGTTTGAAAAATTCCAGTTTCAGTCGAAATTAAATTAACGAATAAACGTCAGGAATATATCAAAATTCGACTCTTCGACTCTTTAACTTTTTCGTCACAGAGGTAAGATCTTTGTGCATCTAGAATTAATGAATGAATTTGAGAAACGTATACGGTAACACGTATACGGTTGCACGTAAAAATAACAGTGAACGCGTAGCTTGGAACGAAAGACTATGAAAAACTTAAGAGACGCTGATGTCATCCCTTGGGAATGCCTCCATCAGCAGATCGGAATTTTGCAATAGTCCCTGGTATTATCGTATCACGAATTACGTGATTCAAACTTCCCCGGTTCTTATTGTTGGAGACTCGCTCGTCAGCACGCTATGGAGAGTTTCGGCATAATAAAATTTCTTATCACGTTGGCGAACACAACGTGCGTGACCACGACTACGAATAAAACCGAAATTTTTTTTGTACTGTTCATTGTTAAATTATAATCCAACAGTAAGTAATTGTTATGTTAGCGAGAAGGAACAGAACAGTATTTAATTTAACAGATTCATTATAAATATATAAATATATTTAACAGATTTGTACTCCAAAGAAAATCAGCACTGTAGAACGAAAAATCACGAAAAAATGGACGAAAATTCCTCTTCAATATTATTCCTCGATCAAAAATCAATCCTCTTTCATTTCCCCTTACATGTTTCAAGATCAGCAACTCCTCCTCGTACAGTATTAAAATTCTAGACTTTCGGTGAATTCAAGTATTGAGACAGAGACGTCGTACGAGAGTTTTTTAATTCAACGAGCAGAGCAAACGAGATACTAGCCGCACACGGGCGGGGAAAATCTCCTCGATGGAAATAAAGATCTAACGATTCCGATCGCCTGGAATATCCTGATTCATCGCCGACCATAAATTCGCGAGCGTATCGCGGTGTCCAGTAGCTGGCGATCTCGCTAATAAATCGAGCGTAGCCCGACAATGGCTGTTATCCCTCGAAACAAGTTGCTCGATCGCGAGTGTTTTATTCGACGCGCGGACAGTTTCTCTGGCGACGGTCCGCGCCGATTCCTACCTCCGCAGGACCGCGGGACCGCGGCAACGAGGAACGAGCGTGCTGCCCGCGGCAAGAGCGTCGACTCGATGCCAGCTAACGGGATCTGTAGTGATCAAGTGGGTCAGACGAGTCGATACTGTCTCTTTGTCTTGTCGATTAGCTATCTCGTCATCGTTCGGAAAGCTGTTTTCCTCGGCACGGATTTTTCGAAGGGTCTGGAATACCGTGAAGATATTCTTCAGTTTGTATTTTCTTCTCCTTGCAAGAAAGCGACATTGAAGAAAAATTTGCAACGAGATCTCTATTTTTTTTTTTTTTTTTATTATGGAAAAGTGGAAATTTTTACAGGTTGAAAATTTTCTTTATTTTCATTTTTTGTAATTCGATATATACCTCTGGTAATTTGAATCATTCGTTCTCTAGGAGGACAGGCAATGTCAGCGAATCGAAATTTTTGCGAAATGTTGGATTGCTAAATATTTGAGCTGTTTGAAAATCAGAGTATAAACGTGTAATTTTCATAAAAATTAATATTTTTCAATATGTTGTATTTTCTCAGTAAATGTTACACAGAGACTAAAGGTAAAGACAATTTCAACTCGGCCATTTTATAAAGAAAAGAGGAAAGACATTTCTTAAAATCTATACGATAAAAACTTCCTTCTTTTTTCTTTTTTAATTTCACTATTAAAATCTATTCGCTACTATTCTAGCCCCTTAAACTAACAAACTAGTTGTCCTAATATTTAACGACGAAGTAGATAACTTTTTATTTTCTGAAAACCTCAATTCCAATTTTTGCCAATTAGTTGCCTCGTAGATTCCACGATCTATCCGACTGAAGGAAATTGACGTGCGGATGAGCCGGAAATTCGATTTGACGAGGGTGTAGTAGGTAGGGTTGGGTTTAGGTTCTGGAATTTTGTGACAGGTTGTTAGGAACGTGTAATTAGGAGGAGAGATTTCGAACTTGTTCTTTACAGATCGAAGATTGGGTCAAGAGCAAACTTTAGCTTGAGTTGTTGATTTTAGATCCAAGAAATCCTAAAATTCAGATTTGTAGGAAAACCTAAAGAATTCGTTGAATATTATGGAAAAATAAAAAAATGAACATACAGTGAAGAGTATACTAACGACGAAAAATTGTCAATAATTTAAACTTTGTAAAAAAGAAATCACATAATGATACATATGGTCAGCTTCTATTTTGATACTCCTGAGTTTCTTTCAAAGATGTTTCTGCATCATGTTACGACTAGAAAAATAAGCATGTATTTGTTGTCAAAAGTTGAAAAAATTAAAAAATCTCTTAAGAACGTTAAAAAAGATTTTTTTCATGATCAGATTCACCATAATCTTGAAAGATTGAAGTTTTCTCTTTACAACGACCTCTTAAAACTTGCTGCACGATTCTATTGAACTTCAAACATTAAGTTTAAACGACGAGGTGTCGGGATTTGTTGAATATTCGTCGATTAATTCCAACATTTAAAGTTTAATAAAATGGAGAAAAATAATCGTACAGCAAATTTCAAGAAGTCTTTAGGGAAGACTTCAATCTTTAATATCAAGGACAGATCTAGATCATGAAAAAGAATTCTTCGATACTTTTAAGAGACATTTGAATTTTCAAGAATAGAAGTATTATGATGTAAAACCATCTCCGAGGAAACCGAGTTCGGGATTGTCAAAATGCAATCATTTTGTGACCTTTTTATACTTTTCGCTATAGACAAAAATTGTTGAACACTGTAAAAAAGGAACTCGGGGGGGTGAAATCTCTATCGAACGAGCATCGCGATTCCAGTTCGGCGTGAATCAATAGAACTTCGCGAACGTATGTACATCCTCGGGCACTCAACGTTTACGGTACGGAAACAAGACCGCGGCAAGAAACGGCTACAGAAGCCCATTGAATGTCCTCGAGCGGCAAACGAGCGTAAGAGGGAAACCTTGTCTCCGCCTGAAAATTTACTCAATTTAGTCCATCGTCGTCTGAGTAAATTAAGCCGGCATCGTGTACCTTTGACCCGTCCGAGAAGTTTGAGAACACGCGACAAAGAGTTCCGCCATTCTAATCAACTATAACTATAATTCGCGTCAAAAAAAAGTAGCTATAGTGTAGGTCAGGTAAAATTTACTTCCCAAGCGAACGAGACTGTGTAGGTAGAGAATTTTTTACCGCATCCGCGGTGGGTCGGTTTCGAGATCAATAAAATTGCACTATAATAAAAAGGGCCCAATTTGTTTCATTTACTCTGAATATTCTGTAGATTCTGTAGATTTCTGGAATCTTAAACGCATTCAGAAACAGACATTCACAGTCTGAAAGTAACTAACAATTCCAACGAATTAGAACGAATTAGACGTTTGTCACGACGGAAACGGAAACTTATTAATTTGAAGAGTTATTTCTGGAAATGAATACAAAATACAGGATAAAGCGAAATTTTATTTTACTCGACAACCAGGTAACGAAATAATTTCAAGAAATATTATTTGCTCGTTCGAACGAACATCGATTCATAACATCGAATCAAACGAAACGATGTATTGTTTAAATAATGATATCGAACTAATTAAATAAAAATATTATTTAAATAATGATATTAAATTAATCAAATAAAAATATTATTTAAATAATGATATTAAACTAATGAAATAAAAATATTATTTAAATGATAATTTCTCGAGTGACATTGAGCTTGGAAATAATCGACCTTGTCTTTTTTAGCCACGGCGAATGAAGCAGTGCCATTTATCCTTCTTCGCGCGCAATATTCACGCTTCGGCTTCATCTTTAATGCACGCTCGCGGTGTCTGCGGCCGTGGCGCCGTTAACTGCTCGCTGAAATTAATTGATACGTCGATTACGTGCGTCCGCGGTGACGCTGATCCTCCGTACTGCGAATTCGCGTGGAATTATGTCGGCCTTTGCCGATATCGCGTCGCAATAAAAGCTGAAATCGTGGCACAAATCGTCGGCGCGTAACGTGAGGCCAGATTGATCGCGCGGATGTTTCCAAATTGTAACGACGTATGGTGTTAACGGTGTACGTGGCGCGTACAATATACGTACGTAATTAAGCGACGACGTTCGAACGTAACTCTAATTTCGTTTTGAGTCGTGTTTAGGTTGCCGTGTTGCACGCGGTAGAGTAACTGGTGTACGCTGACGATGACAGTTATATTAGAAATTGACAAGGTGATTGACAGTGTTTGAGACAGTCGGAGGAATTTTCCGTGAAATTATCGTGATGTTATATTTGTTCGATGCAAATAAGAAAAAGCTCGCGATTTTACTGTCAGAAATGACGCGGTGAAGAAACAAGACTGATGGAATACATCAAATTTATAATTTTAAAGATTCATTGAAAGCTAATTTATGATAAAACTATTATTGTCTATCTTAAAGATTAACTCAGCCAATTATGTAACGTTAACTATTTATTGCGTTTTATTATTGCATATTAAATTATTATTATTATAAATTGTAAAAGTTAATCTAGATTAAATTTTGAAAATTTTTACTCAAAGTAAGTTTTCGAAAAATTCCTCGTCCTTCGGCCATCAAGCCAGCACCATTCACTTATTTAATAGTATTTTCGAATATTTTCTAGTTATGAAATATTGAAATTCATCAATCTTGATTTTATTCTAGATAATACATAGTTCCTGACTATCACAATGACTGAGTTAAAAGAGACAGACAGATAGAAAGTTTGTGGTTACGATTCTTTTTTAACGAATTTCCAATTCTACCAGTGACCATCTTCTCGGAGAGAAGAATACTAACAATAAGTATTTTTATGCGGAATAACGAGTTAACACTTTCCCAATATCGGCATGAAACTTTCCCGAAGCAATTTACGGTCTTGCGTCAACAATCATAAGCCTATTGTCCCGCGCGTCGCGTCGTAAATCGAAAGCCATCTCGGACCGAGAGATCTTTTTCTAATTCGAAGGCGGTGAAAACCTAATCTGCGGTGTCTGAAAGACACTTCAAACGGATCAGGACGCAAAATACTAGTTTCGCTAGAGAAAAGAATTTCAACAGTTGAAAGTTAATCAACTGGCGGTTAAAATTGAATAGAATTGAATAAAATAAGTAAATTAAATAAAATCGACGTTGAATCGTTAATGGCAGCCAACGACTACGGTAGTGATTTAATCCTTAATCACGCTTAACGATTGAAACGTGTTTAACGATTGAAATAATAATCTGGAAGAAAGCAAATCGAGAGAGAGGATATTTTAAACTAACTGCGCTTCTTGCTCGATGAACGAGCACCTGTCGTTTGTGGAAAGACGAAGGAGAACGGTGAAACGAACGAGAAATCGGCGACAGGGGGGGAAAGAGAGCGGAGGATCGAGACCTGCGAGTCGTTCTCGCAAAAACCAGACAAACGCCATCACCGACCGAGTGTGTAGAGATTTCGACTCGTTGGCTCTCCCGATGGAATTGTTTTTCTCCGACGACAACTGGACCTGTAACGGATGCTTTGACGTCTACAGAGTTACACCGAGACCGATCGTCTCTTGATTTCACGCGGAGGAGAAACCTCGTGCTGGTTGGTTGATCTATTGGCTCGTTTGTTTGCCGAGATAGTTCAAATAGTTTGACCGTTTGCTTATCCAGGTCACTGCCGGTTTCTTTTTCTTTTTTATTTTATTAAACGAGTAGATTGTAACAATCGATTCTTTATAGTTTCGTGATCGTCAATTGCATCCGTAGTGGTCGATACTATTGTATTTTCTTGCTGATTGCACTCACTTGAAGAGATACGCTATTGTTTGAGAAATCGTACAGAAATATACATTTTTAAAGAAAATATTTTATCCTTCTAGTAGTATTTCCAAAAAATGTACAAATGTGAAATAAAGAAATGAATTTGTAACACCGCTATCAACAGTGGAAGAAAATAATATACGATGTTTCCATTATTATGTGCAACGCTAATGCAACGAAAATTAGTGATTGGTTGATTTAAGTCACGTGATTCATGAGGGGGCGTGGGATAGAGTAGAAGTGGCGTTGTCTGATACCGAGCGATCGCGCCTGTAATTTGTTTTCTATCGATTCAAATGTTTACATATCAATGAAATTTTATGGCAAAAAAGTCGTCTTCATTTTCTAGTCAGAACAGTTGTTACTGGACCTTTCAGTGAGACGAATCGTACTGGGGTACAAGTCGTGCAGTTTTTTATTTATTATATACTCGTATTTATATTATTGTATTTAATATATATTTATTTGTATTACCTACATTATCATTTATATTATATCACTTTTCCAAATTGTATCCATCCCTAATTAAAGATTATCACGTTCTTCGTTATACAAATATCAGTCATCCCCGCGAATATTCGATATCATTTCGACTAAATGGACTTAAACTGGACTTTCTCGCACTCTTCGACGGAACTTCCCTCTCCGGAAAAGAAAACCAGTGCAACATTTACCGAGGCGGTGGAATCTGTTCAAAGTTTCAAAATTCAAATTCGATGCAACGAAACAAAAAGAATCACCGAGCCCCAGCCCGTTCGTCTCGTTTCCAACAATTTCAACTTCGGACTGGGGAGAAACTTTTGCCCGGCAGTTTCGCGCGGTATCAAAGTTCGCGTTTAAATTAATCCTCGCGGAGAACAAAGGTGGCACGGTCCGTACGATTAATCAAAGAAATGAGCCGCTGACGATAATTATGTCAGCTGGAAAACGATCGTCCCTATTCTGGTCGCTGGTGGAAACGAACGAATTTTTACGTAGCTTTGTACAAAGCTCGAACACTCGAAGCTTAAAAGCGTCACCTAAATGATTGAGTTTTTAGAATTATTATCGCAATAATAACTCAAGCTTTCGAAAGACTTAACTTTAAGATTCAGTTGTCAAAGTTCTTCGGTATAGATACGTGATATTTCACAGTTTACGATATTATTCGCGATTTAAGTCTTTTCAGTTCAAAGTTCGAATTTAAAGAGCTACAGCCCTCGAGACTTGAACCGTCTAACTCTAGCTTTCGAAGCTCCAGGCTCGATACTCATTTTTACGACTCACTATTTTCACGTGCGATGAATTCGTAGTGCAAAAGTTCCAGGGGAAAAAAATTAGACGACGCTACGTATAGTCGAACGCTACGGTACGACTTGAATTCGGCTTATGAACCGTTAAGAAACGTGATTTTACATGCTCGTACAGGCTACATGATGCAGAACCATTCTGCCCCGTGGATACCGTTACTCGGCTCGTGGTACTCGCTTTGCTTGCCCCCCACCGTTCATTACATAATCCTTGCGGGTCGCAACGTCGTTTCTGATTTTTCCGACACCGTAGCCTCAATCCTGGATCGCATTCTCGATTCTAATGCTCTCCGTTGAATCGTTCTTATATCACTAAATAGATTATAGACTCTTTTTACACTTTTATGAATTTGCACACAATTCGCATGAAAATCAGCAGTCTATTAGAAAAATTATTAAAAACTGATTAGACATACATACATACACTTTACGAGTTACTTGATTCGATATAACGAGATTGTTAATAACAAACAACTTCCAAGTGCCTTATACAAACTGCCTCAAGTAAACTAGGTTAAAATATACGAAACTGTTAAAATTATCAGCAACCACCGAGGCTGTTCCACAATTAGAAATTGATAGAAAAAAGTAGAACGAACTTTCATAGATAATGATCACTGAAACGTAAGTATACTCTTATGCTTGGCCTATATATTTTTTACCCTAACCAACATCAACAATTATTTATTATAAAAGTTATTAAAGAAAATTTTTAATGAAAATGGTTTCTTTTCTTTGCTAATAACGCCTTTACCTATTGAGTTTTCACGTAGAATTTAGTCACGAGTCAGAAATTATTGTAATAAAATTCTTAACAAGGTTTTTTTTTATTTGAAAGTTTTTCTCCAGTTTAGCTACAATAACTGTGAGTTTCACATATCATCCTTTCTCATTACTGTTAATATTAAGATGCGCAAAAGATGATGAAAATAAGAACATTTTGTACAACTAAAACGATTGTTTTAACAATGCAAATATTTGTTTAGTAACAAAAATATTCTGTATAGTACGAAAGATTGTTGTATTATGCATTAATCTATTACGTGCCCAAAATGTTGAAGGACTCTCTGATTGTTTGAACGAAACAAACTCTTCCATACATTCTCCTGAGAAAACTAGGAATATTATAATTACATCTTTCGTCTTTAGATACAATTAATCACAATTTAAATATATATATAAAACATACAAAAAATATTTCTTTTGAAATTTTTAAACGAAACTAATATACTTCAAATGAACACTTTAAAAGATTGAGCTAGTTTGAACTAGTTTGAATGTTCCTACGCTGTGTATCTTGATGTTTTACGCGTCATCTATAATTATTGGTTCAATTATGCTCGTCACGTTCATACATCATTTAACGATGCACGAAACAGGGAAAAGGAAAATTTGACGAACGTCGACGATGACGGAATCATCGAAAGTGCCCACACGTCGAAAGTAACGGTGTCTACTCAAAGTAAAGAGACGATTGTGCATCATTCACGAGACAGTCCTCGAAATCCGATAAACGAGCATCGCGCCATAGCCTCGGGTAATTCCGGAATGTATCTCCAGCCTGACTTGGCTTGTTACTCGTCCCAGCGAGAGATCGATAATCCGGTCGCGAGACTAGCTCCAAGCAACAATCATTTTGGCTGCGTGCCCGCGTACAACCAACCCTTCCTCGCTTGATGAATCGAAAATAGTCCAGCTGTGACGATCGTGCGAGTTGTTCTGTTCTTTCGCGATCCATTAACCCACTGTTTCGTGCTACCATCAGTGGAGCTACCGCCCCCCACCCTCTTTCAACCTTTTTGGTTAATGAGCAATCTTCTCGAATAGATTGCTCTTAGTTATAAAGAGTAATTTGATCTTTCTGGGACGTTGAAGTTTAATAAGATTTTCCTTTGTGCCACCGTGACACGCGTCGGTACAATTAATATGGAAGAGGCATCATCGTACACAAGCAATGCGATGGAAAGACTAACGTGACTTTAGAAGAATACTTATCAGAAGCCAGAATGATCAATTTTGCTCCGTTTCGAAATTTCTCACGATTCAACGAATAGCATTCTTAGAAGAGATACAAGACAATCACGATAAATGCAGAGAGACTTTGAAAAAGGAACAGTTTCAAAATGCATCTTGCAGTGAGACCAATGGGAAAGAAATTAGCCCGACTCTTTGCACAGGAGCAGTTATCTGTTAACTTGTTTCCCGAGCTAATTATTCAGGGATCGTTCCGAAGTATCGTTTAACGCGTAACCGAATTTACGATTGGCATTATATCGTGTTATCTTGCTACGAGAGATCTTTTAAATTAATTTGTTTTCGTTCGTTTCGAGTGTGGACGGAGAAGAGAAACAAGAGGGAACTGTGTCAACGATGTCACGAGTGTTGTGTAACGGGAATTAATTTCCCGATGCTTCTACATTCTACTTTATAAAAAATTGCTCGCTTATAAAGTGCAAGAGTAACGTCAATTGACGCGTTTTGTAACAATGCAACAATTTCTCGATCGAGTACTACATTAATAGTACTATATATATGTATATCATTACATTAGTAATACTAAATTTCTATTAAAAATTTCTGGATAATCATTTTGACCACATTGATAATTCTAGCCACTCTATGCATTTAATTGGACATTAATAAAAACTTAAGTTAAATAAATGAAACCAAGTTAAACACGCAAAGCAAAACAAAACATAAATGTATAATGAAATGTAATAAAACATTAGTAGAGTACGAAACATTTTAGTTTAGGAGTAAATAAACTTAAAAAAACCAAGGTTGAAAGTTAAAATTAAAATTAAAGGTTTAGTATCATTAATGCGTAGTATTTTGCTCGATTTAACTCAGTTTCAATGACTTTCAGTTAGCACCAGGATATCGTCTAATTAGTTTTAACTTTAATTGATAAGTAACATACTGTATTTTCCGGACCAGCAGCTGCCGCAAATCAGACCGACTTTTCCACCCATTTTCCTTCGAGTCCACGCTTGCTTGGCGACACTCAGGCACGCACTCAAGACGAAGATGGTCGCGTTCGTTTGCGTCGTGACGGATTCCAGTGCACAATACGCGATCGTGGACAGTGGCCACGCGCGTGTCATGAGTCCCGTCACGCGATTTCTCCACGATGTTCCACGTCCCGTTTCTTCTTCTTGTCTGCGCAGCACATGATTCACGCGACGACAAAATACGGACGACACAGATAACACGCTCGATCGACCGTCCTCGCGGACGAACAGGATCGAACTTGCCCTATTTGTTTTCGTTTTCACTTTTCGCACTGCTCGTTCTGGAGGTCGTTGTTGATTTCGTATTCTGAATAATAGGTTTTTAACTTTAGAGAGCATGGACAGACACGTGTTTATTTTGTACTCTAGATATACACAACGAGTCATGGAAGTCTATATATTGTATCTGCAAAATTCCAAGTAGATTAATATTAAATTGTTTTAATTAATCTGGTTGTTCGTTTGAAAGACACCTACATTTGTTTAGAGGACAATTGTTAAATATGATCTTATGAAAATTGCGGATTTTTATACATTTATGAAGAACTTAGAAACTATGTAAAATAATCATAATATTCATAGTACTCGGTCTAATTACCATTTTTTAAATTATATTCATAAAAATATAAATTTGCGATTTAATTATCATGCGTAATACAGTGAATAAAGTTTATTCTCAAAGGAATAATAAGCACACATTTTTTGTACTTTATCCATGGTATTATAATTTTAAATTTTTGACATTTTTCTTCCACTTTAGTTATGTTTTCCAACAAACGAATATAAGAAATATCCTCATTTTTCAGAATTTACACAATTCTGACTAACAAATAAATTAATGCTTATAAGATCTCGTTTCTTTTGAAATATTTATTTTTGCAGATATATATATAGACTTTTATTACTGACAACAGTTGTCAGAAGCGAATATAATATGTTACAGTATATAATATAAGAATGAATATATTACAAGTGAAAGTATAATAAAAATTCTAGTATGTAACTTTTCCTTTTGAAACGTTGGTATAAAAGAACGTGACATTCCCTTAGAAGATCGAATTTATATTGATCTTTAATTTACTTTGTTCTGCTTTGGAAGAACAATTTACAAACTGTGAACTATACAGATAGCTAACGATTAAAATACTTGGCAATGTAATTCACGTTGTAATTCGGTTTTCAAGTTAAAACTAATGGCGAAACGCTAAGGCAAACGTCCCTAATCCCTCGACGACAAAGGGATGGAAGATTCGAGGAAGAAACAGTAGGTAAATCTGACCAGACCGCGGATAACTCGGGCAACTTTCGAAAGAAGAACAACGATAGATCCTCGGGAAAGGAATTCCGTTCGCGAAAGTATCTCGATAATTTTCCACTTGTAAAATATTTCCGTGGCCGGTGAGGTATCGTTGCAGGAAATAAGGAAACTCGCCGAAACGAATAAATCGTCCGAGGATGCAACTTTCCCGCTTCCTTTTCAAAGTATTATCGGTTCACGTGATCTCTTCTTCTTTCTGAACGAATTGAACTCGGCACAAAATTTCGTAGTCGCTAAACGAAGCTAATTGTCAAAATTTTGGTGTGGCGTACTTGTAGGCCACGATATTAAAAATATAATATTGAAATAATAATGAAATTATTCAATTATTTAACAACGTGTTAATATATTTGCGATTATTACGAATAATTAAAAAGAACGTGGATCGATTTCGAAAAAATGTAGACTCTACGTGATATTTCGTACGACCAAAGTACACTGATTTTTGTGTACCAAAAGATTCAAGCAGCAACTCTCAACAATTACGCGACTATAAGTCGAAAGAAACAATCAGCGTGGCGATAATCGACCTCTCGAGAAACAGTATCCAGCATCGAGCGTAAAGCCAACCGGCAGAACCTCCTCAATAAAATTCACCGAAAGTACGGAGCTCGTAACTTTTACGATCCAACCGATTACCGTGGAACGCAAAAAAAAAAACCTGAATTCCTCGCATCGCGATAAAACGACCACCGAGTGTAAACTCTGTGGTTTACGCATTTCGCGGGCAATTTAAACTAGGGTCACCGGAAACGAGGCTATCGCGACCTCGCGCGAATATCTAAACCTCGTTATTCTTGGTTAAATTGTTCTCACGAAATCGGTGTTTTATAATTAGGCTGCCGTTGTGCTAGATGCATAATCTGACGACTAATTCGCACTACTGTGACATTTTGGATGCAAAATAATTAAAAAATATATTTGAAAATATTGTAGTTTGATTCGATAGATCCATAAGTAAAGTATGGTATTCTACGCTCTTGTTGATTGACTAAGAATTACTAATAATCAATCAATCTATGTTAGTATGCCTATTTTGTACGATACGCGTCATGGAAATAAATTTGGTTGATTATTGATAATCAATTGTTTTTGGATGACACGAATCTTTTGATTCAAAAGAAGATAACACTTTATTCACAAGTCTGTTCATCAATCAGTCGAATAAATTTCAAGAATATTTTCAAATAAGTGCTGAATTGAATTCTTGAATCCTTTGGAACCTAAATAATAATTAATAAAATTAACCTTTTCAAAAGAAATATAAAGAATTGTAAAAATAAAATGTGTAAAATGTCTCGGTATATTGTTTTTCGATAGGAACATCTTCTAAAAATAAGACCGAAATATTCAAATGTTCAGAAAGTGTTCAGAGAATTAAAAAAAAAATAGAAGAAAAATCGCGGAGCCAATATATCGGCTCAAGGGTACGAAAAGCGTTGATATTAAAATATCGACAATTTTTCATCGAGTTTTCATTTTCAACGTGGCTTCGTACCGTTCAGCAACATCGAACGAGAAATATGTGTCAAACGACCAATATGTGTGCATTTTCATTTATTTTAAGACAGCTTTTGCCGCACTAAATCAAAAGGGCGCAACTTTCGCTTGACTCGAGTCATTAATGCCAAGTGAGCACAAAAATCTATATATTTTATATTAAACAAAAACCTTAACTGCATTGAAATTGAAGATATATCAGTTCATACTTCGAATTTCAATTCGTCTAATTACCAAATACTGAAGGTTCTCTCTTCAAAATCTTTTGTCAAGCTTTTATGGCGAGATTTCACGCGATAGTTGATGCTTTCAGCGGACGCGTTCGAAATACTTAGATTCAATAGAGGGGAATGACGATCCTGCACGCTGTGACGTGTCATGAACTTGTGACGTGTAACGTCCCGAAAGCGAGAGAACGTTGTCCAAATATTGGGAGTGGATATTGGTCCAATAAATTAGACCCTTTAACGATGCCGCGTGAAAGCTCTCGGACAGGATTCGCGTCTACGTTACGACGCCTCGCAACAGAAAGCCGTTCGTTCGGTGTTTTTACGTTGGAGAAGCCCTTTGTCCGTTTTTCATTTGCAACGTGGTGGTCTGCGCCTAGATTGTGACCCACTGTGGTTCTAGTTTGGATTTACGTGACGCAGAGATTGATTTCGTTTGATTGATTATCGCCTGAATAGTTTATCGTTGAAAATTTACACACTGTTTCATTCTTTGTCGAACTTTGCGCATCACGCGCGTAAGTGATGCTACAGTCAAGCGTAAAAAATCCCTTGAGAGTTTGAGTGAAAAACACGACGATATCTTGGGAATTGAAATGAAGTGAAAAAATATTTTAAGAACTGGAATAAAAAATAGAAACGCTCCTTTAAGAATTGGAAATACCTCAAGAACTAATGTAAGAAGCATTCCAAAAATTAGAATAGTAAGAATAAAAATATATAAATATATAAAGCGAAAATATCTTAATAATTACGAACAAAAAAAATATTTCAAGAATTAGAAAGATGAAAAGCAAAAATATCTCGGAAATTCTCAGAAATAATTCTTGAAGACTCCAATTTGCTAATTCTCGGAATTTTTAATTGTAACTCGTTTCACAGTGTTTGAGTACTTTTGAAGTATCTGTATGTAGCGTCGCAATACCTCGAATGACGGTATTCATACACAAACGAAACAGCGGAAAATAAACGAGCGAGAAAGAACGAACAGAGAATCGATTCAGTGCCTCGAGATCTTTTCATCGATTCGGCATGCGAGCATAATTCACGTCGCGACAAGAACGCTTTCTAATGGCGTTGTTCTGCTCGTCCATGCTGTGCAACACGCACACGCACACGCACGTCGAATCGATATTGAACACCTCTCTGTGTATAATAGGTTGCAAATCTTGATCGACTCATCGGTCAAAGTCGTGCGTGCGTCTGCAACGCTTGTTACGTTGGTTACGCGTGCCAGAGTTCGCTGACCTCTCCATCTCTTTCTTTCTCTCTCTTTCTCCCCTCGAGATTCAATATAATTTCGCGAAAGGACTTTTTTTTATTTCTGCCCTCCGCTCCTCCGTTTTATCACGCTGCAATCGCCCGGTCACGAATCATCTTTCAGCGACAGGTTTACCGCACGAAATTCGTCCCTCCTCGCTGACGTCTCTCTAATTTCCGTCCACCCTCGCCATTGTGCTTCGTTGCTGGACGAGTTCAAAGCTTCGCGTTTTACGTTTCGTTGTATATGCAGTTAATATTCGAACGTTAAATATTTGAACTGCTGCAATTTCGTAAAAGAAAATCGTGCAACAATTGTTATAAATTTGTCATGGCGTGTAAGAACAGCTTTCGTGACTGAATCTACGATGGATTGAAGGAAGCCTCCCCCTTTGCAATGACCCAAAGTACGATTTTCTTTTTTTATCGAACGATAAAAATTCTAGAGAGAAATCCTAACATTTTGCTACTCAACTTTGATGTTCAACATTCAATAAAATGACACACACACACATATATAAAAAGAAAATCGTGCAACAATTGTTATAAATTTGTCATAGCGTGTAAGAATAGCTTTCGTGACTGAACCTACGATGGATTTGAAGATCGAAGAAAGTGCCTTCCCCTTTGCAATGACCCAAAGTACGATTTTCTTTTTTTATCGAACGATAAAAATTCTAGAGAGAAATCCTAACATTTCGTTACTCAACTTTCATGTTCAACATTTAATAAAATGACATACACACACACACACATACATACATAAAAAGAAAATCATACAACAAAGTTTAAGAGGGAAAATTTTCAAGATCGTGATGGAATCAAGTCATGGAAAAAATTATTTAATGTTTTTAGAGATGTTTGAATTTTTGACAATTGTCAAGAATAAAAGTACTCTGACTTTCTCGCCCACTGCACGATGTAAAAACAAACTTAGAGCAATCGAAGTGGAAGCTTCTTGCTTTAAAACGAGATCAAGTAAATCGTCGTATGATTTTCTTTTACGAAGTCGTAGCAATTTAAAGTGTCGACAATTTTTCATCATTATACGTTCAATCGTACGCTTCACTGAGCTGCAGAGATTCAAATCAATTGCGATGGAATACGATTTGCGGGTCGCAATTAAAAGCGACAGTAAAAGTAAAAATCACGATGCGCGTTATCGTCAAGTTAAATGTCATCCTCGTTTCTGGAAAAGCGGAATTCGAGCGGTTTAACGCTCGCCATAAATGTCGCGTACCGTGCGTCGTTAGTAGTTCGTAAACTTTGACGACCTTGTGCGAAAGCGTTTCGTTAATACTTCGTTAATAACTTCTTCGTTCAGGTGGATTTTCGGCTTTGCAACCCGTTTCGTAGAATTTCTAAGCGAAAAGTCACGTCCTTCGAGCACAACATTATCCATAGCACTCGCGTTTCGATAATTTTGCGCGTTGCTAGTTTCGCTCGATAATCCGACGAAAATAAAATATTGAAATTCCCATAAGCTATTTTGAATATTTAAACAACGAATCTGAATTAGAACAATCTTTCTACAATTCTACAGCAGCGTATTCTAAATTGTAGAAGTTTACAATTTTGGTAAACTTCTTTTGGAAGTTCAATTAATTAACAAAACATATTTTATCTTATTACAGACACTTTGTAATTCCAGCAAGTAACTTTCTCGAATTTAGAAAATTGTTATCTCAAATTAATCACACTCCAAAGTAACCAAATCAAATAAATTAACTACCGACTTCGATTTTCACGGAGGTTCTCAAAGTTCAAATTAAAAACGTGTTCGCGTTTGTCTCGTTGTGATCCTATCCACAAAAGAATATCAGAGAACTCGTGTACCTTTCTCCTCTGTGTCTGTCGATGTCTGTCGATGTTCATCGGTTGCCAACGACCAAGATCCCCAGAACTCACTGGAAACTAAAACCGAAAACTGTTTCTCCAAAAAGGAAAAAAAGAGAGAAACGAAAAATCCAAGAAAATCTCCTCGGAGGAGGAGACAAAGAACGCGAAACTGAACCTAGGTCGGATAATTGAAACTCGCGGGAGTTTCGTGAGAGATCGACGCGCGTACGATCGATTCGAACGGTGCAAGCGAGGCGAGAGAATGGCGCGCGGTGCCGTCCGGTACGGCATCGGCTGACTGACTGAGTGGCGAGTGTCGTGTGCGGCCGTTGTCGGTCCGATCTGCACGTGTGTGTATGTGTATGTGTGTGTGTGTGTGTGTGTGTGTGTGTGTGCTCGTTCATTCGGTTCCGTCCTCAGCGTCGATTCAAGGACCGCTCTAATTCCCAATACCTAATCGTGTATAGAGAGACCGGTCGTCCTCTGGCAGCCTCCCCTTTTGTTTATCGCGCACGCTGAGCGCCCAGAACGCATTTGAACACGTCGCCACGGCAAGGGCCCTGGCCATTCACGGCGAGAAAAAAGTCTCGATATTTCGATTGTTCAACGATCTGTTGCTGCCTGCCGCTGGCTTTTCGCCTGGTAATTGTGCGTAGATGCGATTGTGGGAAAAAAAAAAATAACCAGACGTTGATAGAGGTGGGGAAGGCTGGTCTGTGCTGTCTGGTTTGTGCTTGATGATTGATCGCTTTTGTTGTCGTTTGGGGGAGTTGGATAATACGTTTTCACTTTTTGTGTTTCTTTGGCACGGTGTACGTACCTTGGTGCGTCTACATACTGAATTTCGTTGAAGTTTGACGATGTATTAAAATATTTTTAAGTAATTGCATAATCATATAATTTAATTATAACAATAAAGTTATATTATTATTTGCTATTTTAGAATTGTATAATTATATAAAATCCGCGATTGTAATAATAGCGACGCAAATGGATCAATCAAAAATAAATTCACAGTAATACAAGAGAGAACCATTTGAAACGTTCAAATCTGGTGATGTTAAGTTCGCTTAAAGTTCAGAAATCTGCTCGAAATTCCCGAATATAGTACATAGCAAGAATAGTGCGACACACCGAGGAGAATAATGGGAAAAGAATGGAGCGATCGTATCGCGATGCGAATGATTAAATCACTGCAAACACGAGCAAACTGACGTCCACGTAAACCCGCGATGTTAATCAAATATTCCGAAACGTATCGAGAGGTATCATCGTTCGAGGCTCGCTCCTAATACGTCGAAATAGACGAAATCGAAGCATTTTACCGAGCGAATTGGACAGCTCGAAGAATCGATCAGATAAAAACCGACATAAACCCAGCCGGTTGATGGATTAAACAGCCTCATTCCAGCCACTCATTGATATTTCAAGACGTAGCCTACGTGCCATCGAATGATCGATATCCGACTTGCTTGTATATTATGCAACAATCAAGTCAAACCGACTTGATCGATATTCTTCGCTCGCTTGTATATTATGCAACAGTCAAATTTGGATCCATTTTGAACGTGGAATCTATTCGATGCTAGGATAAAAATATAACAGAATGGATCGACCAATTCAAAATGTTTTCGAAATGGTTCTCTTTGGAAATATTTATTCGAGTCTTTTTAGCTAGCAGTGTGTGAAGCAGTTACACCTTAGTAAATTCCTAACATTGTAAATGAAAGTAATTCGTCGAACATCGACGCTTAACGGGCGGGTTGTTTCTTCTCTAGCTCCGGACATTTTTGAGGGAACTAAAGAAAAATGCGCGCAAGGTTTTAAAGCGTTACAAGTTTACCAAATCGCTCTAGCATCGTTCTTGATAAAATTTTTTAGAGATTATCCATTCTAAATTCAGAAAGTCTCAGGAAGTCTCAACGAAAAAAACGTAAATCTATCCTCGGCTTCCTATCGTTGAGCGCTAAGAGCGCAAATATTTCAAGTTTCACCGATTCGCGGCAAACATTCTAGGCGTTAGAGTGGAAGTCACGATCCGCTCGAGAGAAAGACAAGTCGATCGTTACGTTCATCGATTGTATCCGTGCTATTGAACTCGCGACAAAGTGCAACGTGCAGCGACAACGCGTTTAACGCGCTTAACGTTGTACTCCTGGCGCAGCGCGTTTATGGCATCGTTGCGGCCGCGGTCATCGCTGCTGATGCCTGCGAAATGTCAGCCGTTCGTGAAGGCGGGGATTGCGAACGCGGTTTGAAAAGGTCTTCTGAGTCGACCGGTCGTCTAACGATTACGATATCCTCGAGTTATCTGTCCTTGTTATCGCCTGTTCGAGGACCTGAAACGAGACGCCATGGCCAGCGAAACGAGAATGAACACTTTTAGAACGCGATCAACCAGTAACCTGCAACTTTACGACGATCTGTCGATTTTACCGGGACTAATTCTATCATGTAGTAACAATTGAATTAGAGATTTACTGAGATTTGTTTTTATCTTTAGCTTTGCCAGATTCCACTGTTTCCCCGTTTTTCGAATTATTTAGAATTATTTAGAATATTTATAATCTTCTCTTGCTTCTTCTTCATAAACACAAGTATTCGCAACGACTGATCAAAGAAGTAGCGTTTGACTGCTGTTTCAGAATATTTATAGCGATGGTATTATAGTTAAATGAGAAGAAATATTTACATACTTTTCTGTTACGTTTTTCTCTCTCATCCATGTTAGGTGAGCTTATCGCATAGTTATGCTGTGGCGTATAGGGTAATTCTTGCAACCATAACAGACTGTATCTCTTTTCTACAGGAAAAATAGGAAGATAATAGTAGGCATGCTCTCGTATACGGTCTAATAAATAAAATGTTGCTTCATATCGACCTCTTTGTCGCAAAGATCCACGTATGCTCGCTTCGCGTCGATCGCCCCTGCATCTATATGCAAATTACCTCGTATAGCGCAAGTATCGAGACAAACAAAGAAGACGATGCACCTCGTTTTTTCAACGAAGTTTCGTTTTTATACGAAATTTATTAAATGTACGAGCACCGTACGTTCGATGCAACTTCTCCTCATTTTCTTCGAATTTATAAACATGCAAATGGAACGATTCGAACGCCGATCGTTTCTTCGTAACAACTGCAGCTGAAAAGTTTTCTTGAGAATTTTTCGACGAGAAAAGTACGCCAACAGCAACACGGGCGTATGGGCGCGCAATCAGTCATCGTTTAATCTGCCGACACGGCGCGGTGCAACGTTCGCGGGTGGTCGTCGTGTTTCCCGATGATTTCCCGGTGCGCCCCCCGCTCGAGGCCGCGGCTATTTCGCGTTGAAACCGACGGACTCGATCGAATTTGCACGCGGATTATCCGACAGCTGACACAGAAACTGTCTCTGACGCTGCGCGGATTCTTTCCCCGTCTGTTCTGTACTCCCACCCCACCTCCAGCCCTTTCATCGGGACGACCTTCTCTTTCACGGAGCACGCTCGAACCCGTTTCGATAGCGGCGAACACACAACCGGAGAGCCTCTTCTCTTCTTTTTTTTTTTTTTCTCTCCACCGATGTGACCAGAATGCAGCCGGTTCGCCGGCTTTAATCCGGCGTGTTTTGGGCGTTCGACCGGCCACCGAAGGTGAACGTACTTATTAAGAAGTCGCCGGATACCAAGGCGAACCGTTCGGCCTCTCCTCCAGCATCTTGCCGACCGTTATCCAAACTTCTTACACGCGCGTTCGTACGCACCACGCGCTTTCCTTCGTGTGCGTTCCACGGCTTTGTCTGATTTAAATCTTCGACACGGTTTGTTATTTCGTTTGCTCGTTCCTTTCTTTCTTTTTTTCTTTCCTTCTCGGTTTGTCTTCCCTCCTCTCGTTGTTCCTTTTATCTTTTTATTCTTGGGTATATCGAAGAGGGAGGGGAACGATTTCGTATTTTTTTTTCTTTTGGCGACGAGGAAGGTTTTAATTGGAGAGATAAGAGGGCATTCTTCATTCTAAACTCTCTATTAGCATTCCCGATACATTTCTGCAGTTGTAACAAGCACGGCAAGTAATATTTTATAATATCGTGTAATTATTATTGTAATTTTACAGTATTATGTAATTATCAATTGGTGTGCTGTGTAATATTATAGTATTTATAATTTATAATTTAATTTATATTATAATATTTATTAGTAAATTTTAGTCAGAAATGAAATTTCTGATATTACCATGTTGTGTGATTTACTACTAAAGTTTATTCATAAGTGTAATCATAAAATATTACTTGCTGCATTTACTACTTAGTCGTAACAAGCTTCTCTGTTCCAAAACTAAATATTATATTGCAGTATTTATCATCGTACTATCGTGTAAATATTACGTACACTATAATAATTACAATATTTCGCAATAATATTGCAATATTTTATGGGAATGTATATAGCAATCCATAACAGAATCTTGAAATTCCAATTAAGAATCCCAACTGGAAACGTAGAAAACTATTGAAAGTTCGAAGTTCGACGAACTGACGATTTTCAATCCTTCAATTTACCAAAAGTTTGTCGTTTTCTCCGCGACAGAACAGTACGGACTCGAACTGCTTGTAACTCGTAAATTTTCCAATTGTCAGAGTTGTCTCGACGGTATTCGTTAAACGGTGAATCTCGTCTTAAATTCTAGGGGAAATTACTCACAGGGATTCCAGGACGTTGCGTCACTCCGTTTATTATTACAAAGTTGCAACAATTTCTAAGGAAGGTGTTGAAGTAACCACGGCCTCCTAACGATCTCTATTTCTTCAATTTTTATTGATATTGTCAGTGCGATATCTCGGTTCATTTCCATAACGTTTCCAACATGATCGAGTACGAATCGTAACATATTTCATTCGTCAAATCCAAGTTTATCAACGATCAAGATTTGCAAAGAATTTTGAACGATGCTGTAATGCCTCGACATCACAGAAATGTACATGATACATGGAGACGAAGAAGAAAATTAAACTTCATCTTTTCCAATCACTCTTACATGCTAAAACTGTCAACTGCATATTTAAAAAAGAGAAAACAAAATCGCGAAAGTATCTAACGTATATATGCACAATCGTGAGACTTAATTTTAATAAACACGTTTGCAATTGTAGCATCGGAATCGATGGGGAATATCGTATGTTATGGAATATCTCGCGTCGTCATCAAAGAGAATTCTTATCTTTATATCCTCACATCACCGTATCGATAATTCGTTCAATGCTTTCCTTGTTACGAAACTTCTCTTTTATTATTTGTCCTGCTCGACAAGGCAGTGCAGATTATATTACGTTAACCCTTTACCCAATAAGTTTCTCTTCAATCTCATTACACCGTGTCGGATGTAAAATAGTGAAAACGTGTAGACTACAGATTTTTATGCATTTGTTAAGAAATAATAAATACAGCAAGAAAAAAATGTACAAAATGTATACTGTATATGATATTTAAAACAATCGATGAAACAATTCTGCTCTTCCTACTTTTTTAATTACGTTGTCAAAAGTATAAATTTATCCGTAGTTGGGTACAATTTGCATTCGTTAATTTCCAATCTGAGTAACTAAAATTGAAGAATCGAATTCAAGTTTCTTTTTTTTTTCCCTTTCGAATTCAAACTATGATTCGTACCATGTACGTATTACAGGATCGAGGGGTTGAAACGCTTTAATATCGGTGGTAATATCAATCTCCGAGTCTTTGTGCGTCTGCCGCGAATTGTTACCCGCTCTGATCGCTTTCATTCTCGTTATCGCGACAACGAGAATGAAAGCGATCGAACGGCAATTCGTGTAACGTGATCCTCAGGGTTTGTAATTTCGTTCGGGGAGTTTTGCCTTGACGCGAAAAGCCTGCTAACGAGAGGCGCTCACACACGTGCATACATCAGCTCACGCAACACACATCCCTGTGTCGGGCCGTGTTCCAACTCGCACTACTTTGAACGACGATCGTCCAACTATCGTCGACGAAGTTTGTTTCTAAATTGGATCAACGTAGCTTTTTCATTCGCCGCCGCGACACTGCGTGACGCAGTGTAACGCAATTTACGCTCGAGAACGAAGCGGAGAAGCTCGGTCTCTCGGAGTTGCAAGTTGGAACGCGGTCTTGTTTATCAATTAATTGTAAGTAACGCAAAGGTGGTATTCTTTTGAAACGCGTATTCGATCGTTCGGCTGAACGAGTATAGACGTGCCTAGAGAAAGCTTTGCTCGTTTGCGTGGCCACCGGCCTGGAAATGTACTCGACTCCGTGGAGATCGTTTAGTTTCAGTCGTTACACCTGTTATGCTTCGAATCACTCGCAAAGGTGAATTACAATTGTTCGATTCGTTGTTCCGCAATTGCCGTCAAATGTAAATAAATAGGAGCGTTGCGTTCGATTTTTCATCAATTGGCTCTGCCGCGCGTGAATTCGCGTTTCTTTCCCGATCGTCTGGATTCTTGAGTTAAATAAACTGCGGGCTTCTACGTTTCTAGGTTTGTAGAAAAGAATGTACACAGCGGGGAAATAAAATAAAATGCCCAAGGAAGAATATTTAGTGCAGTATGTGTAGCAGATGAAAAAGAAAGTTCCACTTCTTCAGTCACGTTTCACAAAAGTATAAAAATCGGTACGAAAATCCGTGGTTTGAAAAATCTAGCTCCCTCGATGGAAAAATCGAAAAAATCACTTTACATCGGTGCGAACATACTTCACGTGATATTAATTTGTAATATCGATACGTGTCAATTTGTATTATTAACAGTTACATTTATTTATTAAAATATATCGAAGTAGATACAAAGAGCGGGCGAGTCAAGATCGCGTCATTCTAAAGCAGAATGTGTTCGATCGTTTATCGCGTGAAACAGAAACACGTACTCGTCTAGCGCGACGCTTGGACTCGGGTTCCAAAAGAACGAGGAAATTCGGCGTGGCAACGAACGCTATACAGGCCACCGTGAAACGCACAGGTACATTTAGTAGTGAACGAGTCCGTTGAGCATTTCGACCGATCGACGAGAAGAAGCTCGGAGTCGGTCGAGTCGAGGCGGCTTTGGAACACGGCCAGAGTCACAGTCAGTCACTTCCTGAACACACCACCGGATGTCTTGAGGAGCCACTCACCTGCAGCAGCCCTGTTACAAGCCTCCTTGGTCTCGTTCAGATCCTGCCTGTTGCTCGTCATCGTCGTCGTCGTCGTCGTCGTCGTCGTCGTCGTCGTCGTCGTCGTCGTCGTCATCGTTGTCGTCGTCGGCGTCGTTGTCATCGTTATCATTGAGATACTCTGCTGCACGCCCTTCTCGAGCACCTTCAAAACCACGTCCCGGTCGCAACTGGTCGCGAGAGTCGCGCTCGTGTTCGTCATGGTACCGGCGCCAGCGCCACTGTTCACCAGCCGTGCACCGTTCTTCGTTGCGTCGAGAACGTCTCCAGGTCGTTCGACGATTGGCAACCCTCGCCCCGAGTCCGCCATTGAGCCGCGCTGCTGTTCCTGGAGCAAGCAGGCGCTCGACAGCAGGTCCCATTGCCGTAACTTTTCTCGGTCGAGCTCGAATGCTGCCGGCCCGGACGTCTGCCGCGTCGTCCCCGAGACCGAGCGTACCGGGGGAAGGTTGCCATCCTCTAAAAAATGATCCCTATCCTCGGCAGTGGCTTTCCGATAAGCCTCGTTCTGCGCGTCCCACACGTAACCGCTCGCGTGAATCCGCTCCATCGAGAGGCTTTCGTAAGTCAGGTCGTCGACAACCTCGTTCCTCTCCTGCTGTTCCTTGTTGGCCCGACGTTTCACGCGAGGCCTGTCCGAAAGATCCTCCGAGCAGTTGTCCCGCCGCAGGATCACGCTGTCGTTCACGTAGGTGGCCCCGCGAGTGATCTTGTTCCGTCCCTTCGAGTCTGCATTGGACGCAATTGGTCGTGGAGGGTTGTCCAAATTATCTAGGGACCTCGCGTTTCTCAAACTCACTCGTCGGAGACTTTCCCTCCATAGGGAGTCCTGTTCCCAGGGATCCTCCACGTTGAAGTTGCTCGACGTTGAACTGGTACCCGTGCCACCCACGTTCTGCGACATTTCTTCCACCCGGCTCGGTTGAATCATCGCCACACGATTGCATCTGTTTCTTTGCTCCACTAGATTCTGAAGACCGACGTCGTCCAGGAGACCTTCCAACGATCGAGATCTTCGATGGGACGTCTGGGTTCCAACCGCCAGTTCGAAGGTATCTCGATCGTTCGACTGATCGTTTGACTTATCGCGAAGACCATGCGGATACAGATTTCTCGTGTTGATCTCCGCCGGCGAGATATCAGGCAGGGGATCGGTGGATTTCACCCTTCTGAGGGTATCCGCTTCGTAAAAATTCTTCTTGTCCACTAGGCCCACTTTGTTGTCACTTAGCAGTCGACAAGTAGTCTTCCGGAGTTCAGCCGCTATTCGCCTAGCCTCGTCTATGTCGTCCACCTGGATTTGTCTGGGCATTTGCCTGGGAATAGGATTCACGATACGCCCTATGTCGTTCCTCTTGTTCAACGCGGACGCGTCGTCTCTTTGATTGTTCAGCTGAGGCAATCTCGAGGTGTGGCCTATCGGCTTTGCCGACTCGGCGTCCACGGCGTTTATGCTACCCTGAAGGTCGGAATAATAATAAGGAGCAGTCGATTGCTCGCTCTGAGGACGTGGCTCGCCAGGTAGATACGACTGAGGCGCGGGATTTGCCTTCACCGTGGACGTAGAGGTCGGGTAGTGACTGGAATCCTGGCTGGACGACGATCTGTGGTTCGATATCATCGAATATCTAGCGGAGTCTTGACTGGCCGATCTCGAGTGACTATGGAACCGTTGATCAGAGTAGGGACACGCGTTCTGCAGCATGTTGGCGATCAAATTGTTCCCGTGATTTCCCAAAGACATCGAACCCGTCGGCGAGTGTATGGAGGACTGCGCGCTGGCGGGTCTCTGGCAAGCCATGGAGGTTGAGATCGAAGCGGCTCCAGATGCCAAAGAGTAACTCGAGTCCCTACTATGAGACGCCTGAAGCCTGTGCGAGTTGTCTCGCGACTGATCGTTGTCCGATCGAATCGCCGGCGAGTTTCTCAGCGGAGAAAAACTCGAGATATTCTCGTAGTGAGCGTCGCCGGTGAAGGATTGCGAATGCTGATGAGAAGGTGGCGCATCGCAGACTCTCATAGACGGCAAACTACTCGCCGATCCCATCTTGTTCACTGCACCACCGTTGTACCTCAGAGACTGGTCGAGGTTCTCGAAGCCCAAATTCATCTGCCTCGACAGATCGTGGCAGGTGGTCTTCTGAAGTTTGTCCACCACCATCATGTTCTCGTTGAATCCGTAGATGCTGTTGTAACTGAGATCCTTCGCGTACAAGTCAACGTTGAAGGCGTCGCGAGCCTGCAGTTCCTCCAAATACTGATCCAAATCGATACTAGCACCGTCGAAGCGGCTCCCGAGGGACTCCAACTCGTCCAAACTATCGAGCACTTCGCACATCTCGCTGACTGGTCTGGTCTTTAGTTGTCTGTGCCTCGCTTCTTCTTCCGGTGTTCTTAACTCCACCGAGTCGCTTCCAGACGCGCTCTCCAGAGAGATTCGGCTGTCTCTGAAGGTGGAGCTGATGGTGGCATCCGAAAATCTCGACGGAGGCCGGTGGGTCTCGATCTGGCCCATTGGCTTGTTCCACGATTTCGGCGAGTCTCTGTTCGAACTGTTGTCCTTCGTTACCGCTACTTGGGGCGAGACCTTCTTGATTTCCAAAGACTCCTGCATGTCCAGGGAGTCCAGGTCGTCCAATGGAGGCGGAGAAGTTGGAATCGGAGGAGGAGACACCAACTCGCTGTCTGAGGAATCGTGCAGTTCCGCGATCATGGTCCGACTAGCGCCCAAGTAATAGGAAGCGGGTCTGAAAGTATCGGACAGGCTGAACCTAGGGTGCCGTGGAGCGTCGATCGAATCGAGATCTTTCGAAGATTCGTCGTCGGCGTCCGAACTGTCGGACTTCAACGCCGTCAGAATGTCTGGAAGATCACTTCTCGAGCGTACCGAATCGTCGTGACTCCTCTTCTTCAGAGACATCTTTCCACCGTCTTGCTCTTCCTTTTCCGACAACTGACTCACCTCCATGTACACCGGCTCCATTTTATTATCCGAAACGCAGACAAACTCGTAGTGAGGTGTGTCCAAGGTGGAGTAATCCCCGGAATCGTGTTTGCCGGTCTCATCGGCGGGCGCCAAAAGAGAATGCGTCATGCCATTCTGAGCCATCTCCACGTACGAACTTTCCTCGTGGTCCAAATTGGCGAACAGACTCTCCATCATCTTTGGATTCGGTCTGTCGTCGTTGGGATCCAGTATGGCTTTTCTGGGTGTCATAGGGAGGTAGTGCTCTTCGGGACAAATGTCCTTTTGCTTCACAGTGGGACTTGCGGTTCCACTTTCCCCCGAGAGACGATCGCCGTGAGTTAACAGAGATTCTGTGACGCTCAATCTGGCGCAGCTGGGGTTCGACAGGATGTCTAGATCCTCCGTGGAGATAGTTCGATCATTTTCGCTCTCCTTAGAGAACGATCTCTTTTTACGCCTGAAGGAAACATCGCCCTTTTTCTTCGTCGTATCGGTATACATTTTGCGATCGTCGATGGACTCAGATACAACTTCGTCCATCTCCCTGATCCTCTCGTCTTGCTCATCCTCGTTCCTGTCGCGCTGATCCAGATCACTACCCGTGTCGTATAACAACGCCTCCGAGTCGCTGAACACTCCGCGGTGTTTCGCCTCTTGGTGCCTGCCGTATTCCTGTCTTTGAACCTGCTGAGACTTCCTCTCGAAGTCCGCCAGCAGATCCTTAACCGACTTGTTGCTGTCCGTGGACGCCTGTTTCGCGTGGCCGTCTTTCACGTTCTTGCACTTGGAATCCTGAGAGTCCGACTCGCCCAGAGCGAAGTTCCGTATTATCGACGACGCCTTCTTCGAACAGTCCAACTTGGAGACGTGCGCCTCGGTCGCTTGAAGGGGAGACACTTTCAGTGGTTCCTGCATAGCGTATATTTCCTTCACCGGACTCGAACCGTCCATGTTCAGCTCGAACGATCGTATCCTACACTGTACCAGGTTCATAGACTCTGATTTACCGGGAGAAGACCTGTCCTCTTTCTTCGACTCTGACTCTTCCTTCGGTTTGATGTACTGATAGGAAAATTCCTTGATAACTTTGCTCTCGTCGATGTTGGAGTCCCAATCGTCCGGTTCCTTCTTAGTGGTCCACTGAACTGTCTTTTGCGTGGGCCAAGTCTCCGTCGCGTATCCGGTCGAGGCATTCGAACTCTTCCCAGCTTGCTCGACACCGTAGACCGTGGACGTTTTTAAAATCCCCGACGGTTTCTTCTTGAACTTGTCCTCGTCGAAGGGATCGCGATCTTGCTGATCAGTTCTGGGAGTAGATTTCTGTTCAGAGGTGACGTACGGAGGAGAACGATCGGTTCTCGTCGCAGAGGGGAAGCTGACCTCCTCGTAGCCTGCGTCCGGCGGTATTCCGCCCAGATTCGGTAGAACGGAAGCAGTAGGGCTGTTGGTTTGTCGATCGCTCGACACTCGAACGTTCTGCGTATGGCGGCCGGTCGCAGGCATGGCATCTTGCGGCGGATTTCCCGGCGTACGATTGTCTCCGTGCTGGCGGGGGCTCCTTCCTGCATGCGTGGGTCTACGTGTGCGCTTCCTCCGGACATCTCCCAGCTCTGATTCGTCCGTTACAAACAAACACACGAGGACGTTCGTTACTCACGGGTGTGATCAGTGAACGACAACCCAACCCTCTCGATACAGTTCAAAGCTAGAGTACCAAGCTGGTATCGATCTTGATCGTTACGAGAGTCAAAGGCTAATATCGAGCAAACTAGCTAGTTTCAGAAAAGAATAATCGCGCGGTTGAATCGACGTATTTACAAAAAAAAGAAAAAAAGAAAGAAAGAAAGATGACAGTAGATCAACCCGGTAACGATCAATGAACCGATCCGACGTGTTCTCAATCGTTCGACGACAAAGACACGCATTACGAGCTGGAAGGCAAACGGCGGCCACAATCGAACGCCTCTACAACAGTGTTAGTGATACGTAATCCTCGGCATGCCATGCTGACCCACATTTCGCAAAGTAGTACGGCTGTAGGTACGAATGTTAAGTCGTAACGGACGGTTTCGCTAGTTAAATTCCAAAGGTGTTAATCGTTCCCATTCACCAGTCAGCCCAGACCCAGCAGCAGCAAAGAGAAGGAGCCCCGCGGAGAGAATGTTTGCAGATTCCGCTCTTTTTTTTTTTTTTACTCAAATTCTTTTTTTTTCCGTCTATCTTTCAAGTTTCTTTCACCCTTCTTTAAAGATCCTCGCTATCTACAAACTTGATCTACCCCTCGACTAGGGGCGGCTTGGCGATAGAGAGAAGAACAGCTAGAGAAAGATAGGAGAGCACAGACGAGCAAGTTCCGAAACGTTCCAGTAGCGATCATGAACGTTCGTTCTCGATCACGAACGCGTCTCGCTAGGGCACGTTACGCCTCTTTTCCCTCGTTTTACTTCGATCCGTGATCTCCGTTAACGTTCGTGCTCGGTGTTAGTTTCAAGAGGTTGAATTAATAAATTAACGTGTAACGGGACTGCGTGATGGCACGCAGATTAACTCGACTCCCAAATTGACTCTTAAGGCACTTTATTTGAAAAAAAAAGACTGACGAGATAGATACGTATAAAATCGTTGATCACACGCGCAATCGGCGTACACTGGGCTCGTATTTTGCACGAAGGTGTTCTTTTTGGCAACGCGGTAACTCTCTCGACTCGTGCAACACCACACAGAAAGCGTTTCACTCGGCTTGAAAGTTTCATTTCGCAGAACACACGCGTGAGTAGAGCGATTATATACGGGTTAGAGTTTCGTATTTGGTACAGTCCAACTATCTACGTAAGAGATTCGTTCAGTCGCAGACGCGGCACGTTCGTGGGGCCTACGCGATATTTGCACAAAATACGTAAACGTTCTTAAAGTGTTACATTTTTACGACATTTATACAACTATCAAACTAAACTGTTAAATTTCTTTCAAAAATAACTGCACGAGCTTACTCCTCGTGACAACAGTGAAAATTAATAATTAACTACCAACACGAGCTGTACGAGCTACGTGTACGACTTATTCTTCGTAATCGAACGTCACAAATAATTCATTCTTCTTCCGTGGACAATGACAACATTTCCACCGAAAACAGTCAACTGGATTACAAGTCTACGTACAAACTAACTAAGGTCTAACGTACTCTAAAGAGAAGCGCATATTCGTCTACTGAAAGCAAAATGGTCCCAGGAACGGCCCGTGTATCGGAGAAGCCACAACTCAGATAATAAGTTCAGGCGAGGTGTCCCTACCTTCGTCGTCGCTGGAGTAGCTGTTGTATCGTGAAACGTTGGCGACAGTTCTGCGGCCGTCGGTGCTCTTGCTGCGGACGTGTGGCCGATGACCGTCGTCCCTTCGCCGCGAGTGACGACCCTCCGCCACGGAGGCCTCGTGGGCAGCGAGCTCGAGCAGCGCCTGCTGTTTGTAATAGCTGGACAGCTCGTTCTGCGGTCGGCCTCTGTTTGCCGAGGCCGATGGCTTCCGGGTTAGCGGCGACTGCAGCATCCGCTGCTTCCATTCCAGCAGCCGCTTCATCGACTCCTCGCGCTGCAACCACACGCCCCCTCGTCAAAACTCTTTCTTGTTTTTCTTGCGAATCTCTGTTTTTTTTCTCTCTCTTTTACTTCAAGTGTTTTCAACGACGACGATATTTTTCTTTTTCATTTCCTTGACGCGCGATAGTTTTCAACAGTCATTGAAAGTCATTTAGCGAAAAAAATTGGTACATTGGAATGAACATTACTATACGAATTGTGTAAAAGAAAGAGAATATGTACTTTTTTTTTAATTTCGAGGAATTAACTTGAGAAACTGTACGATATTGTAGATATATACTTAGTGAAAAATTAGTATATAGAATGAATAATGGTTTTAATTCTTAATGTACGAATTGTTATTGAACTATATAAAGAAGATATGTACTTTCAATTTCACTTTTCAATTTCGCGAAAAGTTTAAGAAATTGATATTTATCGCAAATATACATTCAGTGAAAAATTAGTACATTGAGAGAATGACGGTTTCATATAGTTTCGATAATGAAGTTTCAAACAGCATAAAAGGGAAAATATGGATTGGGGTTCTTGAATGGCCTCACATATTGTTAGCATGCTGCGACATGGGTTAAGAGAGATCGATCGACACTTGTTATTGTTACAACGCAGTTGTTGGACGTTGACGCAGTTAACTGGCATGAAATTTAATCCATTAAGAACCGAGCTACAATTTAAAGAATTAAGTAATTTCAATTTACTGCAATACTAAAATATTGAAAAGTGTAACAGAATTTGATAATACAAATTGATTGAAAAGAATTGCAATTATTGCAAATAATTTCGGCTCGATGATCAACTTAAGACGATTATTTTGCTAAAAGAGTTCGCGTTTAAACATAATCCTCTGATCTGAAATAAAAGCTCATTATTATTCATTGTACTGCATGACCCACATTGGTCAAAACATCTGGGTTCTCTTAAATTTAACCGAACGTGCACGAGATTAACCTCCTGCATTTCTCCCGAATTATAAATGTTATATTTATAAAAATAACCTTTTCGTATGCTGTTCTAAGATACAGTTTCCAGTTGATTTAATATACCACGCGATCTAAATTCTCGAAATGTTTCAATCCTCATCCATATAATCTCGAGCTATTGAACTTTTATATTTATATTGAGGTAAAATCGTGATACGTTATTAAGAATCAAATGCAGAAAATATAAAATAAAATTCTTCTGCTTGGTATTTTCTATATATATTATATATATTATATATTTATATATAAATATTTATATATATTTTTCTTATATATACAGAAAAAATGGTTGTCCAAATTTCAATCGTCCAAAATTTGATGACTGAAAATACCGTTTACGTAACAACGTGGTCGATCAAACAAAAAAAACAGCCGACAAACAAGAACAAACAAACGTGTCAAAGGCCGATTCAAGAAAACGGAAAGGCCGATTCGAATTCGATGCACAATGAGGGAGAGACACGCGAGGAACGTTTCACGATCGTCACGGAACTACGCGAGCCTCGTCGCTCGATCACGAAGGATCGAACGGATCGCAGCGAAAGCAGAATCACGAAACGCGACGTGACATAAATGCAGGTACTCGGAGCGCAGGTTGCACGTCCGTGCATGAATCATCTTCTCAGTGGCTGTGCGGCCTACGAATTGTCCTGTCCGTCATCCAGTCGAGCAACACGCGGTTTACGATTACATCGAGGAAAGCGGACCGACGATTTATGAGTCATCCGTACACCACGAGCCTGCTCACCTTTGGGAATTTGTAACGCGTTCCTTCGACATCCGGTCGTGCCCTGGAATCTCGGCGATAGTTTACTACGCGATTCACGAGGACGTTGTTACTCCGACGCGCCGCACCGGTGAGTGTTTCGCGATTAATCGTTGCGACACGGCTGATCCATCGATATCGATGCGTTACGAATTTACAGGTACTTTCAGGAATGACGACCCTAGTTTTGGTTGGCCTATACGTATTACTCTGTTTAAAAAGTTTGTTCTCAAAATGATGGATGCTCGTGTATTATTTTTTTCTTTTTAAGTTAAGTGTTAAGTTTAAGTTGTTAAGTTATTAAGTGTTAAGTTTAAGTTAATTTAGTGTATTATTTTAATATCATCTTCGTCCTGAAACAACCTTCTTACTTGAATGGTGTGAATTTTTTAGAAACGATCAAACACGACTCTTTGTTTAAAAATTCGAAAAATCTCGACCACGTGACCTTTCGTGTTCTGTGGATCGAGACATCGCTTCGGATCGATTCGAAACAAAATTCGTCGTCAAATAAAAGCAATTCCAAAAACGGAGTTTGAGAGAATTAAGACAGCATTGACGGATTGACTTTGAAGCAGAAATGTAAATTGATTTTCGATTTTGAAAGAGAAATTAAATCGAGCGAAACTGAATGAAATAATAAATAAATGAGAATCAAACTAAGTTTTCATTGTCCTGAAACTTTTTGAACAAAATTTAACACTGCCATTTGTAAATATTACAAAGGATCGAAGATTTTCAGAATATCCGTAGTACTTTCGACTAACTTTTTGCACTTTTGAATGAAGTAAACGTATACTATAACACGTGGCAATACCTTTACGTCCCAGTTTTCTTACTTTCTATTGCCCAAGGTTACACGGCAAGCAGTAACACAATTTGAACACGCCGAAAACTAAGCAAATACACTTTTCTTCTTTACGATAAACTCGTTGCACGTAGTTGCATAACACCCGCGTTAATTTAAACTAAAATCCCCCGCACTTTGCACTTTCTTTTTATGAAGAAATTTCCTTTCCATCCGTATAATCCAAACTGACGACTTTTCACTTTAACTCGAAGTAGAGATGCTACACTCTATGAGACAAACAATTAAAAAAGAGAACACTAACAAACTAACGTGTTGTATCGTTACTTGGTTATTTATAAATTTAATATTTTACTCGTTAACATTTCTTTGTGTATCATGAACATTAACAAGTGACGTAACCGAAATAACATCTAATATTTTATGAATTTATTATTGAATTATGTAAAATGTCGAGCAATAATTACGTATTACTGGTATTTTGTAAAATATATAGTGTAATTATTTGATACGATATACGTATGTATTGACTACCTTAATTTTGGAACTTGCATCGCAAAGAAAGGTAAATGGTGCAGAGAAATACTTTTAGTCGACTGAAGAGAAAAAGATTCAAGTGAACCAACCTGCTGTATCTTTCGTTCACCATCCCGCGAATCCTGCTCGGATGATCGTTCCCCGTAGTCCTCGTCGTCGGGATCCAACGCGGCCGGATGCCTGGTCCTCGGGAGCCGCGCGGAGGCCGATCTACAGAACTGTTGCTGCTCGTTCCATCGTCTGGCGGCAGCGTGAGGAACGTGACACGGTTGGCCCACGTGAATAGTCGCCTGGCCCGTGTGACTCGTCGGTCTGCCACCCCACCCTCCCATCGACGGCTCGTATTCTCGTGGAATTCTTCGTGGTATCGTCCGGTCGTCTTCGGCCATGTGACTCAGCATTTCTCGATTGCTAGGCTCGTAGCTCTTCTCCCGCAACGACCGCCTCAGCTTCGCCTCGTTGCTGTTTATCCTGGTTCGACCGACAAGTTGTAGAACATCTTCTACGTTCACTTTTGCGCGCGATTTTCATCGAACCGTTCAGGTGAATGAAATTATTACCATATTACTAACTAATAACTGCTCGTGTAATTTTATAGTTCTACAAATGTAATTAAAAAGAAATTGAATCCAAAAAGGTTTGTTTCACTTGCTATCAGCAACAAGAAATCTACTTTGAGTATTTGGCATTTTGCAGATTTCTGAAACCTCGAATTTCTCAAAAATGAGAACTAATAACTAAGACAAGAATTTTATACATTTGTACAACCTACATCAAATATCTAAAATATATCACAAAATCTAAAAATATCAAATATCTAAAATATATCACAATATATAGCAGATAAAACGAATTTTCTTAAGTCTCTATTCCATCTTTAGCGACGTTCGTAAAAATGTTTAAATGCATAAAATCCGCAAGCTTGACACATTTCCACGAGTGGATACGAATAAATTAATTACTGAAACCGATATTTGTCAACGAGAAAGGAAGTTGAAGGAAAGGTTGACTCACTCGGTGTGCCTCTGAAGCGATTGGTGAGGTAACACGTGTTGCTGATGAACGTGCTCGCGTTGCGCTCGCCTCAAGCCGGAGCACGAAACATCCGGAAGTGTCGCCATTCTACTTTCGTCGCCTCTGTCACGGATTGCCGCCGTTACTTTCGACGGCATTGTCGCCCGGGAGAGTGATTGATTCCTCTGTTGCTGATGATGCTGAGGCGTCTGATGGAGATAAACCGCAGACTGTCGCATCTGTGCCGCGTACCTGTATTGTAAACAACCACGTTAGTGCTTTCGAAATATCGAGAAATATCGCGAGAGGAGCCAGTAGTTTGCTTTCAAGGCATGAAAGGAACGTGGTATTTCCGTTCTTCGATTTGAACGTGTTCGCAATTAGACGAATACCACCAAGCACGAAACTGTGTGGCAAGATTATCGATCGTACACTGACGATTAAAGCACAAGTCACTCGGTGGGCCTTCACTGGTTCAAGGTTGTTCCCCCTGTGTCCAGTTTCAGGAAACTTTCAGATTACTTTAGGCACAAACTTTTGTTCTGTTTCTTTGTTTGGTTCGCAATTATATCAATCCTCAAGTAGCATCGACTAAAATTTACAGTGGTTAACCCTTATAGCCAGAATCTTGGAGAAAAAGATTAAATATGCGAGAACTAACAAGTGAAATAAAATATCTGAGTAGTAAAATAAGTAAATGAAAGTAAGTAAAATAAAATAAAATATAATAAATAATTCACTCGCTGAAGCGACGAATTTTAAAACTTAAGACTGTTGCACTAACGCAGCATAGAGAACTAACGGATCAGACCCGTGTGATAGTTGAAATAGAATAAAATGAAATGTATCGGTTACCTTTCCTCGGAATAGAAGTATCCATCGTTGGTAGCGTCCGACGGAGTGACTATGTCTAAACTCGATTTAGGCCTCTGTGGACGCCTCTGTTGATTCAGCGATTCCTCGCACTGCGGTGGCATCTGCTGCTGAGGCTTCCTGGTCGCCTCGTACTCCAAGAAGTCCGCGCTGTGCGGTCGCGGGGGTGGTTGCGCCCTCGGCTGCCTCATTATTGGCACTGAATCAAACCGGATTAACGATCCTCTTACACGTGTCACAAGCGTTAAACAGTAATTTCAATTGAAAGAACTACAATGCGATATTCCGCATGTTCCTCCACGTGTCAATTATCGCCTGTCCTAATTAATTTCGAGAATTTAGAACGTTCTCTTTCAACGAGAACGTGCTAATTTCACTGTATTTAGCGGTATTACGCAGAAGAAAAAGTAATCATATTGCAAGTTTCAACATAATTTAAATAATATTATATTATTTTATTATTTATATTCGTTCGAGTTATTGTTAATCTATTCAGCAAATGTTGATATTTATAATTGTAGAAGATTAAACACTTATTGTAAAAGAACTTTTATATATTATGTGTGTTTATATTATATATTACGCATTATGTGTGTTTTATAAAACATTTGAAAATTTCATTAACATTATTCTAGTAAGACATAATCGTCATAATTATATATATTAAAATTTGAAAATATATACAGGCAAACATATATTTAACAAACAATTGCTACACAGTACGTATAGCTGTCTGAAGTATATGCTAAACATTGTTTCATTGAATATTAAAGTTTATATTAAAGTTTGATACTTGCGTTAAATATTTTCTAATTTTTTCTACAGCGATGCAATATAATGCAATATAATGAATATAATACACGTAATATGTTCATAAAAAAGTTCCTATGCATGTACTTTTGTAACTACGTATTCGTATTGTTAGCTAATTTTAATTTTACTTGGAAAGTACTACTTATAGTTGCTCGATTTGACACAATATTTAGACATTACAATACTCGCACAGTTGTCGCTCTATGTATTTATTTCCCTCGGTAGTTTCTTACTTATTAAGATTAAAATACCGCGTAAAATTAATTTCAACGTTATTATAAATGAAGTTGGGCTCAACGCGGCCACGATAATTCCAATATCCTTATTCTTTTCCCGATATATAAATCGAGCAACTGAATATGCATCAGCAGAATTTCAGCGGAGAGATATTTCAAAGTAAAATACCACTGCCACCGAAATAATCTCCGCCTTTGAATATCCCTTATCGAGCGTCATACGTCAAACTCGCCGCAGAAAAGGTACTCACTATTGGAAGGCGTGACAGGAGAATGGATCTGCTGCTGATACTGCTGATGTTGTTGCGCGTACAGCGGAATCGGGATAGGAGCCGGCGACGACCCTTTCGTATAGCCGACTGGTCCAGCTGGCCTTTGATATAGCTGAGGGGCCCCATAAACTTCCTCGTAGTCGCCGTTCCCTCTGGCGCTGGACCTCGGTTTCGCCGCGCTACGCCCGTACGTATCGGGCGTGCGCCTCTCCGTTTGCACCTGCTGCCCGTACCCGTAATTCAATCCCGATTTATCCGTCCTCAGGCTCTGCTGCGACGGCTGAGTCATCCTCGTACCGTAGATCATGCTACCCCTGTCGTAGTCCGACATCGGGCTCTTGCTGGCCACCGTTACGTCCGGCGACACTGGCGACTTCCGGTAGTCCGGATCCGGTGACGGGGTCGAGTACTCGGTCGATCCGTCGGCCAGCCTTCTCGGCTTCGGCGGCGCGTTCGCGTATATCGGCTGGCCGAATTTTCTCGGCATAGGCTGGACAGTTTGCACGTTACCGGCGATTAAATGCGACTGGGGCTGCGGCTGTTGGATGACGTGTTTGTTGTGATGCAGCTGATTGGCATTCTGATGTTGAGACAGGTGTTGATGAAGCAGCGCCTGATGTTGCTGGTAGGAATGACTCTGTTGCAACTGTTGAGACGTGGGTATCAGCTGGCCGTATTGCGGCTGTTGTTGATGCTGCGACGTGCTCGGCTCGCCGTATGGCGTTTGCTGCTGAATCCAACCGTTCACCATGGGTTGCACGTCGCTCGTGTTGTTGTTTCCGGTGTTGGTAATCGTGCTGTTGATGGCGTTGTTGTTACTGTTGTTGTTATTGTTGCTGCTGCTGTTGTTGTTGTTGTTGCTCCCGTTATTGGTGTTGCTGTTGCTGTTGCTACCGCTGAGGTTGGGGAAGGAGGCAGTGTTCACGCTGTTCGGGCTGGAGTTATTGTTGGAAGCGTGGCTGGGATCGTCTCGTGATTGAAACCCGTGAAATCCGGAGTCACTGTCGTCCGCGCTCTGATTTAGGATCGAGGAGATGGAGGAGACGCTTGGTCGAGCGCTGCGCTCTCCGTCTTGTTGTCCAGCTATCTCGATCATCACCGGTGCCTCGCTGGCACCACTGAAACGTATTTCGTTCGTTCGATTATTCAGAATTTCACAGCTGTGTCTGGATTGCTTGCCCTCTCTAAAACAAATGGAATCGCCGTGCTGATAAATAGCGGGAAATTTCAATAATTTCTACATATTTTACTTTCTTTCACACACATATATATATATAAAATAACATGATGATACAGTGATCACCCAACTAAATGGTGATTCTGCATAGAAAAGTAAGTAAATTTAAAAAAAAGAATAACATTTCCTCGTTGAAAAGACTCCGTTTTCAAAAAAATCAAGTTTGAACATTTGTCAAGTATATTTTCAGACTGGACAGCAATGAATAATTAAACGTTGAGAATGCGTTCGTTTTTAAACATGTGTGTATCTTGTGATATATTTATTCAATTGTAATATGTCATTAATAGCATATTGATATATCAGTATTAATATCATAACATTAAAAATACTGAAATACTAAATTCTTGCTATCTACCGCGATTCAGATTAATAAAAAATTGACATTTCAATATCCATCGCTCCTACAATGTACACCGATAACGAAAGAGAATTCGATTCGTCGAGGAGACACGATGGAAAATCGATGGGTTCGAGGAACGAAGCGCGCTGTAGGTGTAATCTCGCGACACAAAGTGGCGCGGTAAACGTTTAATTCGGAAGACCAGCGTGCAAACAAAGGTGGGTCGTAATTTCGGCTGGAGTTTCGCCGCAGTTGCGGAGTCATTAGCTTTGAGAAACGTGGAAATTCAGCGGCGTCGCGTCGCCGGAAACCAGCATCAGGAGCGCGAACAGTCCGCCAGGAAATTCGCGGCACCGTACTGGCAAACGAAACGGCGAGCGTTTCGCAGTTTTTCAGCAAGAGCAACGACAAACTCTCGGATGTTTATTCACGGCCAACTTTGGAAAAGCAAACGAACGAACGAACGAACGAACAAACGAGTTACGCCGCGATCGAAACGAGAACTTCCGGCTGCTGGATGTTCGCGATACTTTCGACTTCTACACAGCACAGATTGTTCGCTGGAATTTCTAGTTTGGCCAGCAACAGAGTGAATTTCCTCTTCGACGTTTGTTCAGCTACGTTTCTCTCTCTACGTTTGCTGGCTAATTGCATGGAAAGTGCATCGATTACGAGTTGCATTCCCATGTTTGCGAGAATTTTTATTATTTACCGTTGAATTAAAATATTTTTCCTTTTCTTCACGCACTAATTCGTGCTAATAATAATACAAATTGTTACAGTAAATAATACTAGGTGTGTGTTTTACAGGCGATTTTACGTGTGTTCTTTAATAATGAAGCGAGCACTTAATAATGAAGTAATAATAAAATAAAAAAAATATTGCGCAGATTATAATACAGATGAAAAAAATATTTAATATTCCGTGCGCATACTTTTCTGGGACGTTTGAATATTCGAGAATAAAAATTCTTTTCGAGAATGAGAAATGAATCCGAATCTGTCAAAGTAGATGATTTACGTTTCAAAATGGGATCAAGTGAATTGTCACGTGATTTCTTTTCACGAAATTATTTCTTATAGCACAAGTGCATTATAGCATCGTTACTCGAGGGTTCAACAATTCTTACAATTTGAAACTCGTCTTGATTTGAATTTTGTATTTTTATATAGATTTAAAAAGAAAAAATAAATTATTAGAACTGAAAATACGAGAATATTATACAGATCAAGAATTACTGATAGTCCGAGGTTCAAATCGATTTTTACCAAGACCGAAAAGACTCTCGGCTCTCCAATGAAAAATACGAGCACTATCGCGAGGGAAAAGTTGGAAATAGAAGAGACAGAAGACAGGCGATCGTTCACTCTGACGATACTAATGGAACCGTGTACCGATACAGCTTTGAGAAGTCGTCACGCTGGAAGAAACGAGAAACGCGGAATGAGAAATAAATTTAGGGCGCCGAAGAAAAATAAATGATTTCACGCGAAATAATGATCGCAGCAACGCCGCTTGGCGAACGGCGAAAACGCCACGTCTCCTCTCGATTAATCGAATTTCGATCGAATTCGATTGTAGTTTGCGACCGGCACCGACATCCAACGACGTGGTACGTATCGACCGTGGCACGCGATACGTTTCACCTCGAAAATTTGCAATCGTTTGAAATTGTTTGAAACACTGGAAGGGTAGTTTATATTGGCCGGGGAAAAGTTACGCGCGACGGAAGTTATTGCGTGGCAGCGACGATCGTTTGTTCGATTTTCCTTTGTTACTCCTTTTACGAGTTCGTTCTCGGAGTTTCCCAACGAGAAAATTAACAACTATAGATTCTCGATCGTACTTCTTCTTCTTCCTTTTTTTTATATCTTACATTCGATTTTTTTCTTTTCTTTTCTTTTCTTTTCTTTTTCGTTATTTTTCTGTCTCTGCGACACGAAGCGAATAAAACTGGGCTGTTATAAAAGAGACAGAGGAGCATTTCATCTGTGACGAACTAAGAAGAAACATCAATATTGTTTCTTTTTCATTTTGTATAAGTAAGCACACTTACAGGTGTGATATAATTTTGATTGTTTTATTTTGTACAAGAGAAGTTATAAATCTAATATATTTACTTCTTCCAAATTAAAATTGAAAAATTCTTTCTAAATTTCTATCAAGATTTAAGTAGACTGTAAATCTTTGTAGTAACTCCAAAGGGCACTTACATTAGTAGCAATTTTCTAGTTCATGTTCATAAAAGTTTAAAAATTCGCAATCTAATTAGAAGAGGGATGAAAACATGTATATATACTCACGGACTCGGATCCTGAAGAAGAGTCGCCAAAGTCAATGCGTTCACCCATTGATTCATGGTTTCGCGATTGTCCGCTGCGAAGTGATAAGTTCTCATGTTCGCGTGTTCCGCTTTGAACGCGAACTTTTTGTTAACTTTGTCCTCGGGTTTGCACACGGTGACTCTGTACGACGGCAACAATATCGAACCCAACAGTTTCTCCTCTTCCGGACCTGAAAGTCATATTTTCGATTTATCTAGATATCTGATGATAGAGAAGTTTAATTAAAGAAATCATAGGTAATTTGATTTCCAATGAAGCATAAAGGATCAAATAACAACTAATTTTCCAAAAAAAAAGATACGTTTCAATTTAAATAGATAAACGTAAAGGGATTAAAGAAATTAGTCAATTTTTTTAAAAGACACACACGTGAAATTTAATCCTCCTAATTTCTCCCTTGAATTAAATTGTCAAATTGACACAGTAAAAGTAGTAAAAAGGTCAAAAAATATGATTAAAAAGAACTGTAAAAAGTAGTTAAATTTTAGCGAATGATTTTATTCAGAATAAAACTGACCAAATTTCTATTCAATTGGATATAATCTATTCTTAGATATAGATTTTCATACATTTTCGACATTTTGAAGAAGAAGAACGTGTTAAATTGACACAAGGGATGAGGGTCGACAGAAGATGATATGGTTCGAGTCTATCCTATCGTAGACATCACGCAGCATAGGAATAATGAACACTTCAATTCACAACACAATCTCGAAAACTTTTCTCGTTTCAGTTTCGTTGTTAAAATAATAGTAGTATTGTTGCCTGTTATATCTGTACGCCAGCGGAAATAACACACGACGCGATATCGTGTGTTCAATAATAGATGAACAAGGTAAATTTGCAGCAGAATTCTTGTTCAAGCAATGATATATATAAAATAATATTAATAAATTGATATGTGTAAAATAATATTTATTTGTCTAGTGATAAGGCATTGAGTATTCACAAAAAGGGGACAAAGAAAAAGAAAAAACTGTACGATTCGTCTCACTAAAAGGCCCAGAAGCAACTTGTCTGACTGAGGAAATGAAAACGACTTGTTTGCCATAAAATTTTATCGATATGCAAACATTTAAATCGACAAAACAAATTAGAGGCGCGATCGCCCAGTATCAGACAACGATCTACGCCATGCCCCCTCGAGAATCACGTGACCCAAATCAACCAATCGCTAATTTTCGTTGCATTAGCGTTGCACCCGAAGAGGCCCGATTTTCTGTGTTAACCCCGCTAAAATCACATTCAGTGATAAAAAGTAAGAAGCGAATCAACAATTAGTATTTTGTTTGCAAAAGGGACGAGCAATATTTGCAGAATATTCAAAAATAATTTAAGGTTTAATATAGTAGTGCAATATTTTTATGTTTCCATAGAGAAATAAACTGAACCCAATCTCTGAACCCAATTCTCGATTCCATTGGATTTTATATTTCACAATAGTGAAATTTTCCGTCGCGGTTGTTTAATAATAGAGCATCGCGTAGAACATACACGGTACAATGATAACTTTCGAAACACACAATTCCACGTAGGCCTTCCAAAATGTTCGACCAAGTACTCTCCAGCGATAAGATTAAACGATCCGAAGAAGTTCCATCCCGGCTGGCAAAGTCGATTCACTTTGCGCCAGACTGAGCTAGACGGAGAAAGCAGTTCGCGTCGAATGGCAGGGAAAAAGAAAAAAGGAAAGAAGTCGAGGCAAGAGGACGTCGACGACGTTCTCGTTTATTAACGAGAAATATTCATCCGAGTTCCTGGCAACGCTCTGTGAAATCCACGCGTGAAAGGAGATTCGAGGGACGAAAGGGTCGTACGAGTGCCGTGAACAACCCCGCGAGAAACAGAGAGAGAATCGCAAAGATGACTTCTGCGCGTTTGCGACGAGTTCACCATTGCAACGCAAGAGGTTTCTGCACGAGGAACTTGCCTTTTGTTTTCAACGATCGCGTTTACTTTTCTTTGACATTCGTACCACGTGCACGTGCACGTGCACGTTGCCAAATTCGACACGATTCGTTTCAACGAAAATTATCTAAAATTAATATGCTGAGTGAATATTTACAAGTACAATTAAATGAGACGTATTCTTTAACTTTCGTGAATTAAAAGAGCTAATTGTAAGATCAGAAATTACAAATTAACGATTCTGGCTTATATTTCTTTGCCCCCCCTGTCAAAGATATACATTGTAGACATTAGAATAACAAAATATTCAATGTATAACATAAATAACCACTTTAACTATATTATTGAAAATAATCTCACTGAATATTGACACAATGACATCACAATTTAAGCACGTTTGTGATGTCTTGCATTGATCCTCGCTCGTCCCTCGTGTCGATTTCTTGTAAAATGTTTGCAACATAGTCTCGTTACAGCGTGGACGAAATATTAGAATGTTTCACACAAAAACATATAAATCTTTCTCCGTGCTCGAACGAGATTCGAAAATTGAACGCCGCTTCTTCCAAAATTGACCAACACTCTCTCCGTACGCGTGTGAATCCTCGAAACCTATCAACGGCCAGGGGAAACGATCATCGGAGACGCTAAAAAGCACTATGACTTCCATCGAGAGCGACGCGTAGAAAAAGCTCTCAATCCGGCGTCGATCGGAAAAATTGGCCGCGCGTCCGGTAATACCCGGTGACACGGACAAACGCGGCAGGAAATCATTTCACGTGGCTGACAAATCGAAAGGTTCGGATCGAACGCATCCGCGAGGGCCCTAACGCCAGTCCGGGGCCGAGGACCGCGCTCGCTCTTCCCCTGCGCCGCTGTCCGCATAAATCACGCGCTGAACCGCGGCCAGAAGAAAAGGGACGAGATAAAAACTGTTATAAATTTCGGCGCGAACGTCAGAACGGACGTCTGGACAGCGGAAGAAAGGGTGCACCGTCCGGGCCAGAGATTTTCGAGGATTTAGAACCCGCCGCCCCGAGTCGTTAGAACGCGTAATTTTCGAAACTTTCTCGTGCTTTTAACGCAAGGAGATCGTGTAACTTATCTTTTGTGGAAAACTGCTCTAGCTTGCTTGGATGTATCGACAGATATGGTTTGCTCGGACATGGGGTGGAAGGGGGGAAGTTGATACAATCGATAGCTTTATACAGTGAAATTTGGTTTCATGATTTGGTCATGAAATTTGTTATTTAAATATTTGTCCCGATAGAATATATATTGTTAGCACTGTATAATATCAATTTTAAATTTTATTCGCTATTTTATAATGTCGCGATGAATCTTCAATTATAATTGAAATGTATAACAAACGCTTTATATTCGAACAATGAATGAAAAAAAGAAGAAACGTGATGTATTAATCATTCTGATGTAGCGACTATTTCGAAAATTCGGATATTATTTGATACAAAAGAATTAATATCAAATATTATTTAATACAAAGGAATTAATTACCGTGACAAATCCAAGGGGCGCGTCTGAGCAAATTAACGAGCAAAAATTAAAAATTGAGAAAAATATCGATCTCTTCCGATCCCCTCTACAAAATTCGAAGCAAAATTTGTCGAACTGTTAAATTCGTCATTTTGATTTAAGAGAATGCTCTTCGTTGACAAGCGTCGAATTAATCTCGTGTGATTAACGCTGTGCTGAATTGATACAGATACACGTAATCGCCGCACTATTATGCTGATTCGAGTTTCAGTTAATTGAAATTCGACGTTAAATGACGTCTGACATTAATTGAGGGTTACTGAACGAAAAGAAAATAGTTTATCGTCTCTAAAATTGAATCTATTTGGTCAACGAAAAAATGGAATAAAAAATATTCAGAGTGACTTTTACTTCGTAAATGGCTATTGTATAGTGCGAGAAAATAGCTCTATTGTCCATCAAATTGAATCTATTCGACCAACGAAGAGGAATAGAATAAATAAAAAAAGAAAAAAAAATAGGAAAAAGGCATAACTTTTGCTTCGTAAAAAAATTTCACTGTGTGTGTGTGTGTGTATTTATATGTATCACTGTATATATATATATATGTATCTATATGTAACTATATGTATCTATATATGTATATATATGTATCACTATATGAATATATGTATATCAGGAAAAGAGGGTTCGTGCCCATAGTTGACCCTTCGCGTGTTCTTTCAATTTGTCACGAATGGATTACAAAAATTGGTTCAACGTTGGTGCGATTACACATCGCAACAGATGATGATCATGCGAATAACTAAATGCGCAATTTATATTTATAAAACAAAGAACGAAGCTCTCTTCTTATTATCGTTTCATAAAGATATAAGACCGTTTAAAGCTACACCTTTCCAAATTATCTGAAATTATTATGTTAAAACGCTCGCGCGTTTTGCATGCGAAGAACGGCGTGCAATTTCGCGCGTGGCAGAAATTAAAAGCGCGAGAAGGAACAATATGGTAAATTAGTCGGGTGAAAAGTGAGATGAAAGGAAGCTCGTTGCGTCTGATACAGGTTGTTGACAATGGTGACGGACAATGAGGGTAATAATTGGAAACGAGGCTGTAACACAATCCGCTGATACGTGCGCGCGCGCGAATATTAAAATCAGCGGTGAACGAGTTCACGCTTAGGTAGAGCAAAACGCAATGGTAAATTAATTTATACCGGCGGGATAATGACCCAGACGCGCATTGTTTCCATTGTGCGTCCATCGCGGAATATCGCGTTAATTAACAACGGTGCCGCGTGAATGCCGGGCTGGTTTCACTCGGTAAAGAAAGAAAGGAATCGCGCGCGACGAAAAAATTACGGCCATTTACAGACGAAACGCGAGCCACGAGTGTGCGACGTTCGCAACGAACGACGCGCCGAGTTGGTTTTGTACGACTTTATATTCCCGACCGTCGAATCGGTGTTTAATTGCGGAGACAATGGTAACGGGACGCTGACGAGCAACCAGTACCGACTGTCGAAGTTAATTTTAATCAGGCATGTCAGGCTTCTACTCGATCCGAGAATAGAGATATTTTGTTTAATTGTTTAATTCTTCCTTTTTTATCTATTGCTATTATTCTTTTTTAAACATGTAGAATACAGAAAATTATATTGAGTATATACTACAACCGAATTACTATAGACAGATAGAGCTAATTAGCGTAGATATTAGTACAGTATGGACATCCTTCGAAAATTGAATTCCGTGAAAATTCGAATCGAAAATTAAATGAGAGGAGGCGTTTTCGCATAGTAAAGAGACAGAGGCGTCTCGCGAGAGTCGTCAGAAAGAGCAGCTAAGTGAGTACGGAATTAGGGAACTCGCGCAATTAGCATTTTCACGGGGAACAATCTGGCCGGAAAGAGTTAAGGCTGACAATGAGGGGAGGCCAGCTACGGGCGGAAATTGGCGAGATGTAAAATACGATGAAAAAACGAACGAACGAAACAATGTTGAGGATGAAAGTTGAGGCTACGCCAAGGTCTCTCCCGCGCTTGGCACGTAAATGGGTGGAGGGAAATTGTTAATTTCATACCGATTCTCTTATCGTAATGCTAATTGCACGTACGCTCGCGGGAGTAATGAAAGCGAATGAAAGTAGAAAACGCGATAAAATGTCAGGCGAGCGAGGCAAAGTTAGGTCGAGTTGTTGCATATGAAATAACGGGTATCGTGCAAGCGTTATTAAAATTATTTCCTGATTTAACCTGCTGTTAAATAGTGTGCATTAAACGTCGATTTAAAGCTGAAAGCTTGTCAACTTTAACACGATCGATATTTTGTCGTTGGTGAATTATGTACGGACGGATCATCTGCGACAGCTTGATATTTACGTTGTCCGACCAATGGTTGACTAATGCTACTTCTCGTCACTACCCTCCACAAGTTTGGAACAGCCATTGGTTTTAGGTTAGGTTTGAAAAATAAATAAATAAACAATTTAAATAAATAAATAAATAACTTAAATAAATATCAGTATTATTGGATCTTTGCGTATCAAATACTGTATCGCATAAAATTTTAATTGCACGTGGGTTTAATCAAATTTCCGTATCATCGAATATATATATACTTTTTCAATTACTATTTTAGATTTATACTTTGATAGTTAATTTCTTTTTTAAAAGAATGTTAAAAGTTTAACGTGATTTACGAGTGAAAAGTTGATTTAGATGGAACTCAACGTAAAAGAGTCACGTGAATATTCTGAATTACAGATCACCGTTATTAATAATAAAGTTCCACATTCATTCTCCAATTTATTATTTATTATACGGTGAAACTTCAAGAAAACGAACTTTCGTATGCAGTCTGACAATAACATAATCTCATTAGCCAGAAAAAAACGCGATTTCGTCTGACAGGATGACCCAAACTTTTGGACAGTGATGTACAAACAGGGAACGCGAGAAGAATTACTTCTACGTTTCTAATTTCGAAACTAAAGTTCGTAGAAAAGAAATTAAAACTCGCAGCTGGAGGGATAGTTTAATTTCCCGTTTTGCTTAAATATTTACTCGGGGCACGATGGCCGGAAATAAACAAGCTAATTCAGGGGAACTAACCAGCGCGAAATGTAGCTGCATAAACCCTCTACTCTGCGAGAAAAGAGATCTTTCTCATTCGCGTTTACAATTACGACCAAATAAAAATTTACAAAACAGAAAGAAAGAAAGAAAGAAAGAAGGTAAAAGAAAGAGAAAGAAGTGAGTAGGTATTCTCAATGAAACCACTAGAATTACGAGTCGCGTGTGTTCCACTTCGCGTTGGGAATTGTGTCTTGCGTCGTTTCGAGGACAAAAAAACAGAGAGAGAACGTTGACGAGAAAAAGATGGGAACGGTTTCACGACGAGAGGAACGCGACACCGTAATTCCAGAGGGAGCAGAACGAGAGAAAGAGGTCTGACCTTTGTAATAAAAGAGGCAGTACTCGGAGAGGACGAACCACCGTTTCTTCCAGAGCATGAGCCCCTCGGAGCCCTGTTTGTGTAGCCAGCCCTGAATGGCAACCGGGGCGGAGGGTGGCCTCTTCGCGGCTGGTGATCGTAAACCCTGGGAGCCGCTTCGTCTGCGTACCCCCGACACCGACGCAGCCACCCCCGAGCCATCGTTCTTGCTACGTACCTGGACAGGTACGGGCAGCGGCGCCGCCTGGACAACCTGCAATCATTCGTTTTATAGTTTTATTTATACTTTTACCGTGCCTTTCCGAGGTTGTACAGTCTTATAATCTGTCGAACACTAAATATTTAAATTGTTACAATTTCGCGAAACAAAAATAAATCTGGATTTGTCTCATTTTACTTCACTTTCAAAATGCACCGTTTTATTCTGAGATGTTTTTACATGATGCAGCAATTTTGATAAATTTTTTTTTTTTTTTATTGTTATTTCTTCCATCCGGAGAAATCTAGAATCTTGTGAAAATTGGTGTGTTATAATTGTGGCTACGAAGAATTACAGAAAATATATTTTTTATCCAAACTTATTTCCATCGTCAAATTTTACAATCTTGTAAAACTGAAAGAAATTGACATGTTCATAACATCGCGCGTAGATTTTTTTGCAATTGTAAGAAAGTCTAAAGCATTTACAAACTGTATGATCCAAAATACGCAAATACATAATAAGCAAATATAAAAGAAGAATTTTCCATCGATGTGAATTTCTATTTTTCCTAATTACACTTTCGAGAATGAAGGCGAAACATTTGCGTAAAAATCCACTGTCTAACCGTGATTAAAGTGATCGTTTGGTATTTAATGAGTTAAAACAGCTAAGAGGAGGCGGAATTATTTCGACCGATGAAATTTGTTAAAATCAGCGGACAGAGGACCGAGGGACTATTGGAACGGTCAGTTTTGAAAGGAGTAACTTCGTTTACGCCGGTCAGACGAGAAAGTAGCCCGAAGTGCAGTGCCATGTTGCTTCCTAAGCGACAGATTTCACGATGGCTGATTGGTAGCCACTTTTCCGCTTCCTGTCCGGCCGAGTTAGCACGAAAATTCCGGCCATCCGATGGAAAATTTATCGACTGCCCGCAAAATCTCACGTTCAAAATAAAACTAGGAAGCAACGTCGACGAGGATACTCACTGTAAAATTGCGACGTTATTTAGACTACGTCCGATAAATAAATAAAAAAATAAAAATACATTTCGAAAATTGACATTTCACTGTTCATTATAGTCACATGATGATTCTCTCCCTGCTCCCTTCTCCCTTTTCACCTCCTCACTCTCCCTTTACAAATCGATCATCGCACGTAAAATATTATACAATTTCGTGCCTTGTTATATAATAAAACAAAAATTAATCCCTATAAATAGCTATAGCAAAAAAAGAAAAAAATTATTGCTGGTTATAGTAATAAAGTAACAATAAGTGTAAATAATAAAACTCTAACTTAAGATTGTGCGTGCATCAGGTTTGGTGCTTGTAATTTGAGATAGGTCTCACCTACTTGTTATTTATTCGTTAAATTAAATTGTAAATATCACTGTAAAATACTGGCACAAATAAACGTTCTTTTTAATTAAAAAAAAAAAAAAAAAAACATGATGATTCTTATTAACATTCGAATCCACGATATCCCGCAGATTATTATTGTACATATTTAAAAAATAGAATGCGACTTCTAAAGAATATTTAAATAGAATGCGAATTCGATTGTTGAAGAGTTACAACACATACTGTAATTAACGTTCAACATAAATTTTATTCATCGAATGCGCGTGGATTTTTCAAGAAATCAAGTAACATCGAATGAAATAATAAAAAGGTAATTTCGTATTAAAAGATGTTATCCAACACACACATGTTATACAATGTTTCAAACAACCACGAAATATCTCTGAATTGAACAAATTGTTCAAAATTAAATCAAAGCAGAGGTAACCAAAATAAGAAGAAGCAAAGGCACCCTTGGACTACGTTCAATTAATAAAACTGATAAAATCGATCTATCGAAAGGTCAGCGACCGAGCGGCAAATTTTGACCGCTCGATTTTCATAAAAAAGAAAAAAAAGAGAAGACAGGACTCGCTAACGAGCTGGTTAATGCGAAACGTTCCGCCCCCTTCGTTCCTTTCGACAGAGTGGAAGAGAAATCAAATCACATTTTATAGGCCGCGGACCAATTTTCCCGAGAAACACTTGTGCTCATTGAAAGGTTCTTCTCGAGTTTTTTTTCCGGTCAGTCCAACCACCGAACCGACTGAGACAGACTTGGAGAAATTTCCAAAGGCCGTACTAACAGGTTTTTCATCGTTTTGCTCAATTAAAAGGTACCAATAACGTGCCTCCCTCTCGTTGCCGAAAGAGCTCGTTTCGCTCGAAAAATTTTGCTGATCGAATTCCCGTTTTTAATTGCTGATCGTTCTCCAGTCATTGCTGACATGCAGCAATTTTATGGGAGAAAACAAAGCCCTCATTAGTCTGATTAGCGCAAGCGGCTAATAATAATCAGACTGTGGATATTTGTGCAATAATATTTCGTATTTTTATGACGAAAGATAAGAATGCAAGAATGCAATCTAAATAGACGATTGTTTCATCAATTAATTTTACTTACTTAAATCAATTATTAATAGAATAACAGAATTTTGCTAATAACAATTGTTCTATTGGAATGAAAGCATTGTGTGTTACGTGTTTTATTTATTTTTTGTGTTTTGCACTTTATTATAATCAAAATTGTTACATTGTTTCAAGTGTAATCATGCAAAATTACAATGAAATTTAATTGTCATGGTGCAAAATTATTTGAATTGTAATGATAATGATTGTAAATAAAGTGATAATTTGTAAAATTGTTTCGTCCACTAATTCCATTAATTTTAAATAAAATACAATGAAATAAGTAAAATTCTATCAACCATAAGTAGAATTTCATTAATAACGCAATAATAATAATTCAACTGATAATTTTCTCTTTTACATATTTCTTATATTTTTTATAACGATTACAATCTATGCATTTTTCTTTCTTCGAATTTCCTCTAAACTTTAAAAATTAGTAATCTGGCGTTAAAGAAACTTTTGAGTTTCCAACTACTACTGAAGTACAATCCATCTATGTTATAATTCGTGCTAAAAGAATGAGATCGAAGACGTCAAATTAGATCGGCATTCATAGTTCGATAACGAATTAACAACAGTTATCGAATCGTCTTACAAATGATCTATTGCTGTTATGCATGGACTAAACGGGAATGAATATTCATCATGAGATTAGGATAGGCCACACACGAACCCTGGTTCGCAGATTCATATTTCATATCGAAGTAAGTATGGCATGTACCAATTAAATGAGATCACCTAACTATCTGGCTTATTTACTTTTATACGAGAAAACTTTCCAGGAAAAGAAGTGTTACCGAAATATAAAGAATTTTGCATTTGAAAATTGTAACGCGTATAAATGTATCTTTGTGATTTCTCACATCTCGATCACAGGATATCACAGGAAACACAAGTGACGATCGCCGGTATTAAGCAGTCGACAGCCGAAAAGAAAAAAAGATTGCTCGCCGAAGTTTCCACCGCGCCACCGAATTACAGAGTCGTCTGTCTTCACGGTTTGAAGCGGGAGACGCGAGTTCGAAACTCCATCAATTGCTTTCCGGGAAGTTCCTCCCGCGAAAAAGCGAACAAAGTTGCCCAACCTGACTTCTTTTTTCATCGCGGCTGCCCCGCGTAAATGGGGCGAAGACGACCGCTCGAAACGGTTTGTGTCAGCTCAAAATTGCCACCGCGTTTTGCGTTCGTTCGTCACCGTTTTTCCACGTGGCATGGTTCCGCGGAGAAACGACGCGAACTGTCACGCGCCACTTTGCGGGAGCCAAATGACGGAAAGAAAGCGCATTTAGTTTGCAACCTTCGTGGGAAGCTGATGAACGACACAGTAACAAAATGGCGAATCTTACGTTTGGTGGTTGGGTCAGTATAGTTTATCATTTTACGTTTACTCTTCAAACAGCACGTACTTACACGTGATTCAATCTACTGTCTAGTTTGATTATCTTAGGTTCGTAACAATTACGAATTTCAGAATCCAAGAGCACTTGCAGATAGTTTCAGATTTAGAAATGTTTAGATGAAATGAAACAACTAGAAACACCAAAGTAGTATAAAAAAAGTAGCTACATCTTAATATATTATAATATTATCGTAATTCTTTAAACTTCTCAATTTTCTTTCAATAACAATTTCGAAATGCATCATTCAACTGTTGTAACACAAAGTTTCAATAAGTTTCTTAAACTATAATATGAAACTTTTATAATATAATATATAATATAATAATAATAATAATAATAATAATAATAATAATAATAAAATAAGAAAATAATAAAATAATAAAATAATAATAATATAATATAAATCTTTCCTAATTCTACAATACAAGAATAAGTTTCTATAATTCCCAACTTCTCTAGTTTACTGGTATCAGATATCAGCTACATTTTCGGAAACTAGAGTCTGACAGAATTGAATTCAGTTCTGGCAAGAATACAAGGTTTGCACCGATACTCTTAAATGTTCTGGCGATCATATTACATCCGTGGTCGGTCTAGACTATTCTAAGTGCCATTCCTTTGAAATCATATTACCAAAAGTATCAGGATTACATCCAATACCAGGTGTCATTCCTTTAAAATCATATTACCAAAGATTTTAATTTAATTCAGTCTGATTTCTATTTTCGTCAACTCGTGATTGATAAGAAAGTCAAGAGAGGTAAAATTATCATTGCAGACAGCGAGGAACAAATTTCAGTTCCAAGACTAACGTTGGATCCAGTCATGAAAAAAATGTTTTATTCGTTTGAATTTTTACAATCTTCCAGAAGGAAGAGTACTTTCCCATCTTCTAAAGAATCGTTTTTGAAGAAAACGAACTTAAGGCCTCGTGCGAAAGCTCGGGGTTTTAAACGAGACCAAGCGGATTGTCGTACGATTTCCTTTCACGAAGTTGCAACAGCTTATATTTGCCGTCAATTTTTCATCGTTTTAGCTACGCTCTTCGATTGTACGATATACGCGATAACAAGGGGAAGAAGCACGCTTTCAACGACGAAACCATAAATGGCCCCGAAACTGTTAGTTCGCAAGCTCGCGACATCGCGATCCCCGCAAAAAGGAGGCCTCCTCTCAGCCTGCGATATTCCTTATCAAAAAATTTATCTCGGTCGTTGGGTCGCGAACTCGCGGAACTGTCGCAGTCGCGAATAATTGGTCTGATTAAATCGCAGCGACTGGCAGTTTATCAAAGAGCGAACCGGTAAATCAAAGGAGCAAACGACGTAACTGGGAATCGTTTAAAGTTAGCCGGGTTAATTCAGTGAGATCTCCGCGTTTGGATCTCGTGCTTGTATCGTTCGTCGCGATTTAATCGCGTTAACTTCAAACGACGTCGTTAACTTTGCCAGAGTCCCGTATCGCACGGACCCGAGGAAGAAACCTTCGCAACTACCCCTATCGCGCGTATCGATTCCTCAAACTCAAACGAAAGTACGCAACGCCCTCTCAGGCGGGAGGCAGTTCCTCGGTTTTCCGCCGGTTATCCTAATCTTCCCCGATGTTGCCGTGTCTTTGTTCGAAACGGTCGCGGTGGTTAATTAGGTTCTTTGGCGGTTTGTATCAGCTCGTGCACGCGACGTTCAGCGAGTTGTTTCTCGATTGAGAAACGCTCTGAGACATTTGATCCGGGGATCAAACATATAATTTTTGATTTCGAAGATTTTTATGAGAAGTACGTATACAAAATATTTATAACCGGTATTTATAACCGAAACTTGTTATTTGAGTCGAGAATATTAATTAAGTAAAAATATAGGGGAAGTGTTTCGAAGAATTACGTGATTAAAAAGTTTTGATTGTTAAAAAAAGTGACAAATGAGTGGAATAAGACTGTGGATTTTTCTTCAAAATGTTTCTGTAACAAAATTTGTTAAAAACATCTAGATGGAAAATTGTCTTTTCTATCAAGTATCGCGAAAAGCACTATACTTTGAATACTTTGATATATTCTTTTCATATTACGTGCATTCGGCACATAACATGTCTCTCACAAATGCATAAAAATCTGCAACGTACCGACAACCATTATTGACGAGAGGAATTCCATTTTATTTGAAATAATTGTACAAGAGGAAAGTACAATTATACTGTTTCCGTCGCTTATAATAGTGTAAAATGTAAAGTATTATTTTGCATTCGATCGAAACGACGAATCCTATGCACGTGAAAACGTTTTAGAAAAATTTTGAAGATACTTTCTCATGAAAATTTCACGAAAATTGACAAAGAAAGGAAACGGAAATAAATTTCCTTCGCTGATGACTATTATACCATCTCCTGGTCAATAACCGAAACTGTTATAAATAAGTGAAACAAATTTTTCTCGTCACCCAAACATCTTTTCGAGCATTTATAATGAAAAATATTGATCGTCGTAGTTTGAAAAAGTTCTATCGTCTGTACCTTTTTGCTGTCCATCCCAGACGTCGAGCTGGTCACCGGCTGATCGAGCCTGAAACAACAAAAAATATCATTCATGTAGAAATAAACTCGTTAACGTCAAATTTCATCTTCAAACTGCATTAGCAAGTTTTTAACAACTACTACGAGATTGTGAAATAAATTACGAGTACTTCTACAAGTTGCCAAACCAACGCAGTTAAGAAATATATTTACAAACTTCTCCGTAATTGAGGCAACCGAGTGTTAAAGAATTTATATATAATTATTCCAGTTCCTTTCTTTGAATATTTTATTAAATATTTTCGAATCATCGACCATAAAACGTATACAAATTGTTGATGATAACTGTTGATAGCGATAAATAAAAATAATAAGAATAATAGTAATAAAATTAATAAAGAGAACTCAATTAGATAATGCACAGAGTGTTGTCAAATCCAAATTGACGTGGAAAAAGAAAAGCATAGAACGTGTTTTTCTTCGTTTTTTATCCCAAAAACCATAAATCCATAATTTCGTGAAACTGTTAAGTGGTTATTGAACGATACATTTATTTGTGAAAAATTCTGAATAGTTTTACACACGCAACAGTCTAATAACATAATAACAGTCGCTTCGACTATCCTATTCAGTGCATGTTCCGAATGAACGACGAATGTGCGGAGATCGACTTTCGTCGATTATCATGATTTCTCTCTAGCAGAGTCTCGCTCTGAGACTGAGAAGTTTCCAAACGCGAGAGCTTCCCGATGATGGGCGTTCAAGGCTCGCGAGCTTTTCCCGCGGAAAGTCGAGTACGCGCCGCGGCGACTGGCAAATCCTCTCGGCGGTACCCTTCATCGACTCCTTTCCTCCGCGCGGTGCATTCTTTTTTCCCCGTTTCTCTTTCGAGTCCCAACGCATGTAAAACAACTTCAGCCCTTCGCTGAAGTGGAATTGCTGAACTGGGGTGCATATGGAATCGGCTGCGAGCCTTTGAACAGCACTTTGCACGACCCAGCCCCGTCAATTAGGAGCAAAAGGAAACCTGTTCCGTACCGTTCGGTTTTGTACCGCGTTTACGCGCCGCTTCTTCTTTTTTCCTTCTTCTTCTTCTTCCTTCCACTGCGTTGCGTCCTTGATGAATCTCCTGCTCGCTTTCGAATACAAGCGTCGTTTGCGTTCTGTCTCGGTTCTTTCGAAATTTATCGCAGACTACCAGCGGATTCGAAACGTCATACAGACCAATTATTATTAACATCAAGCTGAATTTTTATAATTACAATTTTCAGAGTATCTTCTGTTTCTATTCCAGTGTGCGATATCGAAAGCCACGCGGGTTCCATGATGTATGCAGACTGTAGACCGACCAAGTCGATAACCCAATCTCCGAATCGTAACGCAACATGCAAATTCATTCCATTAGACGGAAAGGGGAAAAATCGCAAATGGATTGTAGCAGGTAACGATTACATTGAAAAATTGCCTGGCTATTACGTTTTACAACGGCGTAGAAAGTAAGAAAGTAAGCGGCATGTATCGTGGCTCGGCGCAGAGTAATCAATCACTTTTCAAAGGCTTCGCGTTCTTCTTTAAATCTATTTGACTTCTCTCTTTCTCTCTCTCTATTTTCCATAAAAACGAAACAGAGAATGAGAAAATTCATGGTAATAACCGGTCACAGAAATTTTCCTCCTTTTTTGGAAAAATAGACATATATTTATATTTGCTCTCGTGAAAACCCTCCAGCGGGGATTTGCAAAAATCGAAACCTGCTGGACTGATATTCCCAAACGCGCCGTATACGGAATGAAACGGCGCTTCGTTCGATTTCGCGTTTCGAATAATTTAAAAGCAATACGGACGATCAATGATAGCCGCATTTATAGAAAATAAAAAGCCAGACTTAGACTTATTCGTCTAATGGGAAATGTTTTTCCACTGGAAGTGCAAAAGATAGACAATCGGGCGAGACTTTGATCTACATATGTAAGTCTCTTAAATACTCTATGAATCTGAATGAAAATACATAATAGTGAAACATATTTGTATTATATCTGGAAAACATTCTGTTGGGGTAATGATGTTCTGTACATGTTAAATGGTGCATATTTTAATTGAAGAATTAAATTAAGAAAGAGGCCCTAAAAAAATTCGGTTTCTATAAAATATTGAATAGATGAATGTTATATCGTATGACGGAGGGGAATTTTATTCTGAAATCTTACCAAACTTTTTCCGACGTAGGTGCGTACTTTGAAATAATTCAAAAACAATACGAAAGAACAACGAGAATCAAAAGTTATTTGCCTCAAAAGTTTGCTCGTTTAATAGACAATTTCGATATTTTTACAACATTTTTCTAACTGGACAAAATTCTTTTTAAATAATACTTTTAAAAACTATTACCAAGAAAATATAATAGTATATTGCCATTATTGCTAAAAAAAATATTGTCTATATCACCTATTAATATTACCATCTTATTTTTCAAAAAACTTGTTCTGCATTTCTCTATAATAAAAAAAGAAACGATAAAGATACGACAGACGGACGAACATGAAAAATCATTAAAGCCAGAAGAGAAGCTCGCAGGAAGTATTTATAATTATGTACATCGATGGAATAATTGTAAGTTTCGTTTTGACGTTTGGCACACAAGAAGAAGAAACCGAGATAAAAGGAAGAGAGAATGTGACATCTATTGTTTTCTTACAATTGCTTCTCTTAAACGAGCTCCATTAATCAGCGACAGCCTTTCCTCCGCGCTTAATTAACAAAGCTTATCAGGCAACGTTCTATCGACAGGAACGTGGCATTAATGCATCTTTTAAAAGATGGTCCCCGACCTGACGGACTTAATTGGATAAAAACCGATTTCAAGAGACTGCTTCTTAACAGTTAACGCGTTGAACCGGCTATATTTTCCAGGAATATTTTCAAACGGTACGTTTGGAAATGTACGAAAGATTTACATAAAATAATCTGGTAGAGAACGTGTTAATTTTAACGATCTACGCGTAATTCGTAGTTATTGATTCAGTTCACTAGATAATACCATAAAATGAAAACTACACCCTTATTGTAACTTTAGTGTAAATTTAATCAAGATTCGATATTCCATCGCACAAGTAGAACATTTATGTGACACGAACATTTCACGTGGCAGTCAACGTGTTAATCAAACGCGCGTTCCTTTTTCCTCTTTTAACTACAATCTCGCGCAATAAAATCGCACAATATACACCTTTTTTCACAGACAACGCACACGTCCTTTTATTTTCGCCGAGACAATCGCGCCGCTGCCGGATCTTCGATTTCTTTTAACGCCGGCTCGCGCGGAAAGTGGAACAACGCCGAGGAAAAAAAAAAAGAGGAACAGAAGGCACGTCGGGTAACACGTGGAAATTCGACAATGGCTCCGGTGAGCGATTAAAAACGCGAAGAAAAGCGTTGACGGTAGATCGAACGAGAGATGTCACTCCGTCGTCTGGTCATAAAAATTCCACCGGCTGATTCGCGGCTGAGAAACTCTTGTCCGTTCTTTGCCGCGCGGATTTGTTCCTCGACGATGCGTTCCTCGCGTGAAACTTTTGCAACGAAGCAGTTTTGGAAGGGACGACCTTACATTTCCGGTGATGAATCTCTCGCGTGATATCGTGCGATTCACGATGACAGTAACGTCGAATGATAATCTTCCATTTCTAATATTGCGGATTATTTTCGACAAACGGGAACAGTTGCGAAAATAATTCTGTTCTTTCTCTGATTTTAGATCAGAAATGTTTGAATTTTGTTATAAAGAAATTAGGGGAAGGGATTTTTGGTAGCACGGTAATTACGATAATTTTCATTCGAAATTCCTGAAGTTTGTAACGAAAAGGAGAAGTTGGAAGTTTCGTAGTTGCATTAATCTATATAAACGGTGGATATTAATATTATAAACAAGCAAATATTATAAATCAAATAAACGAGAATAAACATTCAACGTCAGGTCGATAACTGAATTTAACGAAACTGGTTTAAGTTGGCTCAAAAATGAAAGATCGTCGCGAGATTCGAGGAATTTCGATGCATTTACAAGTCTCTTGAAAATTTTCTTCCATTTGATACAACGTTCGTAGCACGATGGTGCATTTTTCGCGTAAAACGTCCGGGCTTTGTAACGAGGGAGAGAGCAGTTGGAAAGAATGATCTTACATTTTCGGTATGAAAGTCGAAAGAAAGGGCGGAAATTCAGGGTATACGTTGGGAGAATGGTCGTTAAAACGCCACGAGATGATATTCCAAGGTTCGCGCCTCTACGGCAAGGACCCGCCATCGGAAGTTTACCATGGATGAAAGGGAAATCGCACGGGCTTGAATTTCCGGGCGCTCGCAACGCTAAGAAGAAACGTCGCGAATATCGCCGTTCCTTCGCAATTCTTTGCTCACGTTTGCTTAATCTCGCATTGTTCGCCGAGAAAAGTCGCACGGACGTGCCCCTCCGAATAACATCCACGGAAAATTAACTCTTGGCGCGGCAATTTGCAGCATTGTTCGTTCTTGTTCGCCCCTCCGACGTGATTCAGACATAAAATTTCCATCGGGGACATTATTAAAGTGAAAAAAAGTGGAAAAACTTTGTAACACAAAACGAAGAAAAAGCTTCTGTTTAAATATTTTTACGGAGACTTGCATTTATATCTTCAACAATGCGTTGTTTTGTAACTGTAAAATTTCCAACAAAAATTACAAAACAACAAAGAAGCTTCTACATTTATACATTGGAGAATCTCCAAAGATATGCTGTTTTATTTATAAATAAATAATTAAATAAATTAAATATATTTATATTAATATATATTATTATTCTTTATTTATAATTATTTATTTAATATATATTAAATAAATAATTATAAATAAAGAAAAATTGATCATTTTTTACCACTTTGGTTCCAGTGTTGAACAACACTCACAGAGAAAGATAGAATATAATTCTTTTTTTCTTTTTTTCTTTTTAATCGGGCTTGAAATTTTTAATTAACGCGCAACTGCGTTAAAAAAAAGTGTTCGATCATTTACGGGAACTTTTTTTAGAGGGACGGAGAACGTGGCACACGTCGGTGGAAACGAGGAAAGGCCGAGGTATCCAGCAATTTGCGGACGAGCATCGCGAACAAGCACTTCCCTTTCAGACGTTTCGCACGGTCTCCTCTCCTCCGAGCCGAGGCGTTCGATAAATTTTCAATGACATCAGCGCAAAAACGTCGCTGCTATTGTCTGGAAATCAGGTCGCGACGGATGCATCCCGCTGCTGCTGACCGGATCCACACGGGGTGAGACGCGCGACAGTCTGCTTTTTAAATTCGTTAGCTTGCAAGCGCGGTGCTTCGTCGAAGGTTAAAACGAGGGGGGGAAAAAAAGTCGTTCGACGTGTTCTTGACGTGTAATACGGATGACGTGGAATGTTAAACGCGTTCTCTTCGAGCACGTATTATTTGCAAGGTGTCCTCTCGCTGAAATTTTTCGACGAAAACCGGTCGCCGTTGTTCTCGGAAGACGTATCGATTTCCTTTCGTCCCGGGGCACGCGATTGACGCGTCGGAAATAAATTAGGAAAATAAATTGAATCCGTGGAAATTAAATAACAATCGGCAAATAAGCAATAAAATACGAATAATAAATAAATAAATAATAAATCATAGATAGATGCAAATTATAAACAGCAAATAAAGTAAATACAAATAATAAATGGTGAACAAGTGATAAATCAAATATAAAAAATAAATCACAAGTATGACAAACAGAATTAAAATGTTTGTCAAAACGTGTAATTTTGTAATTAGCGGTGGTTAATTTGTCTTTTCTAAAGATGCAAACTGAATGATCCATCCTCTGAGCGACTCTACTACGATTTTCGCACTCGAAGAAGATTCATAAGCAAGTAACATTTAATATAATTAATATTTAATATAATTTTTAATATAATTAAGTAACATTTCTGTACGATGTGCGTTGTGAGCACTCGCGTGACTTTGTATGGTAGTGATACCATATAAGAAACGCTACATGAGCTCGTTCATTATTCCAATTTCGTATCAGACAGATCGAGAATTTAACTAGGGTAAACGTGAGACGTGTGTAAGGTGAGCGAGGGTTATCTGCTGGCACCGTTGCTTACCTGATAATTCTCGTTCACTCTATTTACGCCACTGTTTACTGGCGCGCGTAATTTGAAATGAAATTTTAAGAAAAGAACAAAAAATCATCCTGAATCGTTCAAAAAGAAGTTAAAGTCTTGCGAATTCTTTTTTCATAGATCACTGCTGAATGGAAAGTTCCGCCCTTTTCAAATATATACTAATATATTTTGCTATCAACTTTTTTATTTTTATTTTTATTTTTAAAGTAAAATATTACAAAAAATGGCAGTGTTATTCGTTGTAAAAAAAAAAAGGAATTATTTAAAATGCAACGTACGATTCTCTGAAAGTTTTAATTATTCAATTAATTCATTCTGACAACTACATTTTCCCAGATGAAATTTAATTATTTATAAAATAAATAGATCACTAATATTTATATTAGTAATTATAATTTTTTCAAAAAGTGCTCAATTTCCTTTTTTTGTTTGATTACCAATAGCAACAATAGCTCCTACTCCTGTTTCATCTTTAGTTCATTCATCAACATTAGCTACTGCGGAAATTTAATTTTCTCTTCCTTCCCAAAGATTCAATCCCTACCGAACTGTTCAATTTCAGAAATTTTAGTGAGAAAATACACAAAGTATTAACAACGTTTATCACCTGTCGCAAATACGAAAACAATTGATACATACATAAAAATTTCTACCTATCGCCACGTCGATGACAAATTGTCGGTGAAAAATTGATCTCGCAAAAACGGTGAACTTCAGAGGGTTGATAAGGCGGAGAAAAAAAGTTTTCCAGCGACTAACAAGCAATTTCCAATGAGTAAGCGCGCCGAACGTTCTTCCAGCGCTCGTCGTGAGAAATGCATCGATTTCCACGGTAGTTATACACGGGGGATTCGGTGTTGCAGAGCCAGTCGGAAGAAAAATGACTTCGTCCCGATCGGTTTCGCGATTATTTCACGCGTCGGGCCCGCAATTAAGGATTGTATACGATACAGCGGTGGTTAAATGGGCTTCCGGTGTTTTCGCGGTTGGGAAAATCTCGCGCAATTTATCCCCGGCAGCATTTGCCTGCGTTCCGACGAGGAACGCGGCGCAACCGTGCGGCAACAGACGGAGCCGCTTGCAAAATAAAGGAATTTCGGGCTAACGAAAGTTAATTTGAGGGATTAATAAGAGGCATTATGCGAGGGACGTTTCTGTTTTATTCCGTAAAGGATATATAGGGTTTCCGTGTTCCTCGGCGAAACTGTTTTATCGCCGCAAAGTCTGAGATAATCTCTGGGAAAACAACTTTTTAAGCGGGCAAACGCGAGTTAACCCGGGAGCAGAGCTCGTACTCGCGTGCTCCGGGGAACGTAATGAAACCAAGACAAAACGGGAGCGTACTTTCTATTAACAAATTAAAGAGAGATTATCTCGGTCAACTAATTGACTGAAGAATTTAATTAGGCGAGGTTCCGTAGTTATGAATAATGGCGGCTCGTCGCTCGGGATCGCGGGGGTGCGCTGAAACTTTCAAAACATACGGTACGCTTCACAAGAGCGTGGACGCGATATCTCTTTAGAAATTAACTTTTTTTAGAAAAAATTGTTTATAAAGTAAGTTCAAAATGCGCACTCAATTAATAGTGCGTCCAACCTCCAGAAACCAGAAAGTGTCCCAATACTTTTAAACTACACAGTAGTGTCTTACGTATTGATATAATTTTCTCTGCTCACCAAATCGTATAATTTTCGATTAACCGCTGGAATCGTCGGGGTCGAAGGGACCCCGTACGAGGGTTAAATGGAACTGCACGTAAACGTGCACTCTTTCTTCCGTTTCGGAGCAAGTTGCTGGAATTCTCTACTTTTCCTTGTAAGTTGCTCGTCGTCGCGCTTGCTCGAGCAGGTAAATGAAGCGAGAAAGAGAACATTCGTACGAAATTGGAGCAGCGTGTTTCGAACACAGTTTCTGGCTACGTTGAAAGTGGAAGGTTTGTGTTCGTTTGGTCAATGATCTCCCTTCGAACGGAGAAAGAGTCACGAAGGAATTAGGAAAATCGAAGTGCTACGATGCGAATCGAATTCTCGACCGTCGTGGATGATCGTGAAATGAAAATTTGCACTTCTCGATCGTTCTTGTTATCGTTGATGATATATATAATAGACTTGAATTGATATATGTATAAATATTTAATTTTTATAAAATATTATATTGTTATATTTGTACGTTATTAAATTTATTAGAATAGAAGTATGCAATGAATGTGCAATTTTCTTTGCCTTTAATGTGCATCTTTTACCGAATCATTCGACGTTTAATCATTCCAAAATGTCCGTAGAATATTTCGAGATTACTTTATCCGGAATTAAATCGCTCTACGATATTTTTAGAAATTTTCAGAAATTTTCAGAAAAATAAAAAGCCCGACAAAAGAAGGAAATATCTAAAATTCGCCAGAAATACACTCGCGTGACGGTAGAAACGGAGGCTCGACGATTGAAAGCGAAAGGGCGAAACTCCATTATGGAAATAGCAGTTAAATAAAGTTAGAAAGAAAACGAACGCTTCAAGTTCGTGCAAATCATCTCGCACAGTCGAATTTAAACGTTGAAAAGATCGTTCGGAAGTTGCAGCGTCTTCTACCTCTTTCGAGTGATTTTACAATTAATTCGAATCCCGAACGAATTAACTTTAGCTAAAAAAAAAAAATTTATATTTCTTTATTTCAATTAAATTAAATTGATCAGCTTTGCTTTTTATTAATTTCTTAATTTAGTTGTATGAATATTCAGTGCTCGAAAAAACGAATTGCCCGAGATACTTTTATTATATATGCTCTAAATTTTAATATTAACAGTGATAAAAAAAGGATTTATTTATTTATTTATTTACTACGTTTTATGCGTAATAGAATTGTGACGCTTTATTGTTTCAGAATAATCTTCCAACCCACGAATAATAAAACAATAAATAAAATTCAAATATTGGGAGACATTAAAGTAGACGATAATTCTCACTTCTGCTTTCAATTATTTTAGTCAGTCAAAATGCCATTCACTGCGCAAACTAAACATCAATAAAACGCTAATAAAAAAGAATTTATACAAAGCCCGGGTTTAATGGTTCGTTTATGCACTTCGCAAGAGACGAGATAATAAAGATAAAGAATCCAGTTGACCACCGTGAATTATTTCTCGCACAGAGGCACGAACACGCATACGAATAACCGCATATATGTATACATCGCGGGGAATCTCGACAAAATCGACGGACATTTAAATTGCAAACAAATCTAGTTATCAACGTCGAGTGTGCACGGACCAAGCGCTCGGCGGTTTTTGCAATTCCAAGCACCCCCTGTTCCCGTTCATAAAAGATACGTCGCGTCGACGTCGACGTCGGCGTCGACGTCGCCTCGTCTACGCCACTTGAAGCAGTTAAACTCTCTTCACTCGTATCAAAAGAAGCACTCAGTTTTCCAGCCGCGAAGGAAAAAAGGAGGAAATATTTTCCAAAGTAACAATTGTAGAACCCCGTGCAGCTTGCACCCTCGTCGCGCGGCCACATATTTTTAACCCGTCGACTGCGAAGAATGCCCCTTTGCTGTTTAAATTGCAGCAAAAATTTCAGTCCACTGTGAAATTTTTATATTTCTCGTTCTTGGAAATAAAATGAATTAATCATATACGGGGTGTCCCGTAATTGGACAGGGTGGTACGACCGAGGGTGGTTTTCATCGTGAAAAAACGAGTCGAAAAAAAAAAAGAAGGAGTAAAATGTTTTCGTTAAAACCTTCGTTTCCGAGGAAATCGAGTTTTAAAAATTTGTCGGGTATACTTGAATCTGGTTAACTCCGCACCGGACACGAGAATACTCTATGCGCGGAAATAAGTGAAAATGATGGAATAAAATTGTTTCGTTTAAAGCGTCGTTATTCGGAAAATAGACTTTGAATTCGTAAGTTTCAACTATATTTGATACAATAATAATTAATATGATAAATGTTATCAATTATATTTGATGACAACACCAAAATGAACTTTAACGATAAAATTATTGATCGTCCAAAAGAACCAACATCGTTGTAGTTTTAATCGAGTTTGTCTTAATCTTAGCCACATAGTTAGCAACAGCGAGTGAACGCTGAAAATATAAAATACTGGAACATAATAGCAGAGGTACGAGCTAACAGAGCGTAATTAAAGGGTATATAAAATTCAAATATGCAGATCTCGTTGCGTCATCAGGAACGAAAAAAGGGAGTGCAATTCGAAAAGAGAAAGAAAGTCTCGGAAAGATTGGGGGCGAAACGGCGGAAACTGCATGGTCGCACGTAACGTCGTAACACGTACGCGTCATTTAAAAGCAATAATATTCGACGAAAGTACCGAGACCCGGCGCAATAACCGTAAAGGTAATTCGAACTGGTACCCTCCATCGAAATTAGAAGGGTTCCCAACGCGTTGGGGAAATGGACGCCCCCCGGCCGCTATTCAATTGCACCGGTAATTAAGCGTACTTTCTTAAGTTTCGAAATTTTCCCGTACACTCGACGCGATAGTGTTATTGTCTCCAGTATGAGAATATTAAAACCTCCTTCTCGTATAAAATGCAAACGAAATATAAATACTCGCCACTACTCTGGAATGAAACCTGGTCCACGATCATTGAATTAAAATTAAAATTAGAATTTTCAACATATTTTATATATTTTCAGCAGAAAACTAAAGGAAAAGAACGAAATTTAATTGCAAGTTAACTGTTAAATTATCATAATTTTTATTATAATCCAATTAATAATATATATTTTATTATTTATTAGGACTGAGTTTATATCGCGCGAGAGAGGCCATTTTTAAAAACCTAAATTTTATTTTAGTTTGAAAATTCTATTTTCTCCGTAGTTACAGATAGTTACATATCAATTACAGATAAAATTAAAATTGCCACCACTGTGGCCAACCACTGTGTTTCTGAATAGCAATTAAAGAAAGTCGTTCCACGAACGAAAAGTTACTGTCAAAAGCATCGCAGAACATATATATCTTGGACGTCGAAGCAAATTATACACATATAAAATTAATCCATAAAAATAGCGACGCGTGTCGTCGGCTGGAACGGCTGAAGACAGCTTTCCGCTGGACTGTGGTCAAAACTCTTAACTCGCACTCTGAAAAATATTTATGCCGACGAAGCACAAATAGAAAGCTATATATCCTTCGTATATATAACCACGTCGGAGCGTCGCGGTCGATATCGCGAGGAAGGCAACGTTCGGTCGTAAAACGTATCGGGCTATCGCACTTTATTAATCGCGAGACAGGTGAGGCTGCAACGGGTGCGGACAAACGAGCAGGGTCACGCGGAAGGTCAGTTCGCTTCGAGGGGAATTCGATCGATCGGCCGGGGACCGATTTTTCGCGTGGGGAGTCGCGCTGCCAAAAACTCGCACTGCGAGCTCCAACGACGATCGCGACGCAACGACGCGTTCCACTCGATGGCTGTGTTTCATTCGGCCATCCATTTCTTCCATTCTTTCCCACGCGCAATGTGGTCGCGACTCGTTCGGTTCACGGTGTGTGATTTATTTCGGTTTTTTGTACCGTTCGAATAGAATTGCTTCCTCGTTTTAATTGGTCGAATCGAGATGTAATCGGTCACCTGTCCCTCTTTGTTCGAAAATTTGAATTCGCCCGTCGTCCGAAAATCACCAGACATTTCGTGCGATATTTCTTCGTGTCTCTTCGTATCTTTTGGGGCTGGTAATAGCTCTCGACTTCCTCGTGTTTCAGGACAAAGTGCGATATTCATCCTTTCGTAGAACTTTTTCTTTGTGGACAAAATATCTCGTGATGAAATATCGTTCAATTTGGGCGAGGTACTACACGTTTTGAATTACTTTCTGCAACTTTGTGTGGAGATGAAAACACAACGTTTATGAAACTAAAATATTTTCTTCATTTGGACAACACTGGTAATCCGAGAGAATAACTGTACAAACTTGTTCGAAAGCCGGAAATACTTGTCAACTCCATAAACGGAAATGCACAGGGGAACGATGGTTCCAAAAATTTTTCCTTCATATTCAAGATTATTTGTACTTTGTTGTAATTTTATATTATTTATTGAATAATATTTTATATACTATTTAATAATGTTTTACATTCTTGAAAATAAAATAATTGTAACAGTTCACAGTCATTCGTCGCTAAAACATTTAAAAAAATTCTCGTCTCTAGTATCTAGAACATGGAAAATTTTAAATGATGCAGCAAATATAGAATGTTGTAATATTTTGACACAAAAGGAAAAAGATTGAAACGCAAAGTTAAAAATTGTAACTTCCCATTTAGCAATCAGCGAGAATAAATTCGCCAAGTTTCTCATATTTTTGAGCAGCCTCGAACGATCTACCCCTCGAATCCCAATTAATTGTTCAGACACACGTCCCGTTTGGAAGGCTGCAGTTCAAATAATCCAAGAATTCTCATTAGATGCGAGTCACGATCCCCGGGGCCGATAATAACGCGGAAACGACTAACAATAGCCCGCAGGAATCGAGTCCTGCCCGGTGACCAGCGCAGTCCATGAAACGTGGCATTCGCGGTAATTGTTTTACTCGTTCCGGCGAGCCGGAAGTGACCAGAATTCGCCGGGCGTGCGACGACCGCAGAGTTTCGATCGGCGCCCGCCCTGCGCGATGCCACGTTCCTTCGCAATTCTCACCAGGCTTCGGAGCACACTTCGTTCGAGATGGAATAGAGAATTAACAAATTTGAAATGATCGATTTGCCACTGCAAGTTTCAGAAACAACTTTATGTACTGACGTAACATTTGAACGAACCACGAGTTAGTTGGATCGTGTAATTCGACAATTTTTTAAATAATTCAACGAGCAATTTAAAATGTTTCACACAGCATGTAATATTATATTCAAAATGTTTTGTACAACATCGACGATACATTCATAAAGAAAAGTTGCAGTAAACGAGACTAAATACTTTTGCAAGCAACGGGAGCAGATGAAACTGGAGAACGTTGCTCCAACTTCGAGAGACAGTGAATTATTTTCGGTTTGCCATCGTGCAAGTCCGATCGATAATTCGATAATTCGGAAGAGGAAGAGAAAGAAGAGAAAAAAACGTATGCATCGATACGAAAGTTTCAAACCGGTTGAACTTTCCGTTGCCTTTATCGTCGACCCAGTCAACAGTGCGGACGAATAGACAAAGCCCCCGCCGGAAGACTGAATTACTTCCGCTGTCATTGCGTCATCTTGATTCAACGAAACAAGGTCAGACCGAGGCACAAAGCGATCGGAATCTGTTCGTGGTTCGATTCATCTTTGCTACTTCTCGGTTCCCTTGAAATTTTCGCAGCGACAGAAACTAATAATTAAAAAAATTGCACGACTTGTACTTCAGTATGATTCGTCTCACTGAAAGACTCAGAAGCAACTGTTCTGACTAGGAAATGAACATGACTTTTTGTATGCAAACATTTGAATCGAAACAAAACAAATTACAGGCACGATCGCTCAGTACTAGACAACGCCACTCCTACTCGAGGTCTACGCCACGCCCCCTCGCGAATCACGTGACCCAAATCAACCAATCGCTAATTTTCGTTGCATTAGCGTTGCATCTAAAGAGGCCTGATTTTCTGGGTTACCCCTGCTAAAATCACTTTCAGTGATAGAAAAAAGAAAATTAATTCGGAAAGGGGCAAAGAGGGGAAAGAAATATAGCGCTTTTTGTGTATGTTTACACGTCGGATATGACTATGCAGAATGATTCATAGCCAGAGATCAATTAAACGGGGGGTGACGCGGGACGACTTTTAGTCTGACAAACGTGTGCTCGTTCTCGTTTTTGGTCATAAAGCCTCGAAAATATGGATCTCGGGCGTCGGTCGAGCGCCGCTCGTTTGCATAAGAAATTGCACGGTACTCGATATGAAGACTGTAGGCGGTGAACAGTTTAGAACGCGCGAGTAGAGAGGTGATAAACTTGCAAAAGTCGGGGATTAATTTCAGGGAGCGCGAAGCCTTTGATTTCTGCCACTCAATCTCAATGTGAAATTAGTCAACGTGTGCTGACCTAAGTCGATTGGAGTTTTAGTTCCTCAATTACATAGTATTATAATACTATAAGCATTACAGTGTTGTAATATCCATCCCTCAATTTAAAAAAAATCTTGTGTGAATTATATAGTATGTGGAAACAATTACAATGTACAAGGGTAATCATATATAATAGTATATAGAAACAAAACACATCAATTCAATGATTTTCAAATATTAGACGTGATTCTCAGCAATTCTTTCCCATATCTATAACTACTGTATAAAAGCTTGTGTACTCCATTGCATCACAAAGTTATTCTATTTCTTTTATTTTAACGTCTCTAACAGGAATTTTACGTTTTACGTTTTAATCGTAGGTTGTTCTAGTGTTAAATACACATAAAATTAACACGGCTCTAAGAATTCAATTTTTTATTTTTTTATTTTCTTTTCTTTTCGTTTGTATTATCAGCGGATTATCGGAAGATACATCGGCGAATTTCGAAAGGAAACTGTTTGATATAGCCGCGGTAAATTATACACGCCTGATAGGATCGTTCGTAAATCTTTGATCTGAACTTTATCGAAGTCATTAGTCAAGTGAGCTGGCAGACCCAGATCTTCGACTTTAGATGCGGAATATTCAACGCAAAGACGTTCAATCTACATATCCCGTGTAACCGAAATCGATGGTCTAAGGTCTGAGGAACCACGATGAAACAACTAGCGCGAACTCGGCCCTTTGGTGGCATGTATACTACAAACCTTACGAGAAATTTATTCTACTTTATTGTAACATTCAACGATGCTGCGTGAGCATCTTGGTCGATGCAACCAGCGTTCGGTTATATCAACCGAGATAACGTGAAAATCAATTCGACCAATGAGAACTTCACGGATTGAAGGATTTAACTAAAAAAAAAAAAAAAAAGTTTTTAACAATAGCGAGAGACACGATGTTAGTGCACAGAACGGAAAAAGAGGAGACACCGAATTTTCAGAGTGGAAAAAAGTCTACGCTCCATTGGCCGACCGTTAGAATTGATTCTCCATTAATCACTTTTTTTGATGTATGAGAGTTTGGTCGACGGAGCGACGGAGAGAAATCGATAGTTCTTCGGTTGTATGACAAAACTTTCCCGAACAGTTTCTTTTCCGTGACTCTGTAACTACATTGTTTTTAAATTGGAAAATATTTGGTCCGACGAATTTGTCCGGTTTTAAATTTAATTGATCTTCAGACGGCGATGACGGGGTTGAATTACGTAAAATTATGACTGTAGAATTATGTAATAGTGTAGAATTATGACAATTCTAATTGACTGTAGAATTATGTAAAAATAACAAATCATGTAAAGTAACATGCAGATTAATAATAATTGTTCAATTATAAGATAAGATAAATAAAAATATAAATAAATTATTATACATTAGTAGAACTTAAAGAGGCTGAAATGTTTGATAGAAAAATCAAATATAAAAATTTTCTTCCATGTAAAAACAGAAATATAAATGAATTATTATACATTACATCAATCGGAGAAGTTATACTATTCAATTTAAAAAAAATTTAACATGAAAATTCGTTTCTGGGTGCGTAAAAAGAGGAATATACCGCTACTGGATCAAATTTGCATTTTTCGTCGTAAAAGAATGAAATTAAAGAAGCTTTGCCATACAAATTTTCTAGCAGAATAGCTGGATTTGAATCACAGTACTATTTAGAGTGATCCTGTTCACGGTGGTGGAGATTACGTGCACACAATTTCAGTTAAAGAGAGAACCAAAAATTTTTAGTTTCTACACAACATTTGCCGAGAGAACAGGTAGGATTTTTGCGAAATATTCTCAACTTTCATTACACGGGGAATGAGACTTTTCATTTGAAAGTGTACAAATGTTTCATAGAAGTTGTAATTTTTTAAAAATCCTGCGCACATTCCCAGAGCAAACGTGTACCTAGAAACTAAAAGTCTTCGATTTTTCTAGCACAAATTGTCTGCTCGTAATCTACATTTCTACCTCTAGTGCAGAGGAGCGTTGCTCAAAGCGGTGCTGCATCAAGACAAGTTGTTTGTTAAAAAAAAAAAAAAAAAAAAAAAAAAAAAGAAAAGAAAAAGGCACAAACATTTCTCAAGACCTGTATGATAAAGATCTTACTCTAAATATTTTTTTTATTTCACTCGAGATTATTATTAATGTTGCGCATTTAAATTAATCATCAAAACAAGAAAACGAAGAAACTAGACGATCATTCTTAAACACACTCTGACACTGTTCTCAACTCTCATTGTTGTCGTTATCAGTGGTGCAAGCTGCGCTACCACGATTTGGTGTTCGTTTGATACAACGAATGCGACAAGCCGACAACGAAACCTGGATGCGACCGCGAATCGAATATATATCAGTCCACTGGTCCATCGCGAGCTTTGCTCGGCAGGACGATTACAACACTTTGACACGGTGATATTGTCCCCGGGGAGAGTTACGATCGCGTCGCGAGATCAGTGATTTACGCTGTTTACTTCGCCACCTGCATAATAGCCGGCATTCATTACCTGTATGGCTGGTGGCATAGCAAATTGTTATCGAATGCATCATCGGCTTCGGCCGTCCAAAATTTACGAACGACGCGCGCGTTGTTCGCGTATTGTTTCGTGCCAGTAATAATTATTAACGGCCGATCGTGCCACGATCGAACGACACGTCTGCAAAAACACTCGGGGGAAATCGTAGCGTTGGTTGCTACTCTCAAGACTCTACGATTGCTATTGTCGCTATATTTTTGTATCTGATTGCGAGTAACCAAACATTAATTTCGAACGTAGAAGTCGTAGCATTGATACAAATTTTCGAAAGGAGAATTTATTTCGCAACTTATCGTTCGCGTGAAAGATTCAAAGTGAAGAAACTGCACGACTTGTACCCCAGTACGATTCCTCTTACTGAAAGACCCAGAAGCAACTGTTCTAGGAAATGAAGACGACTTTTTTGCCATAGAATTTTATTGATATAAAACAAATTACAGGCGCGATCGCTCAGTATTAGACAACACCACTCCTACTCGAGGTCTACGCCACGCCCCCTCGCGAATCACGTGACTCAAATCAACCAATCGCTAATTTTCGTTGCATCAGCGTTGCACCTGAAGAGGTGTAATCCCGATTTTCTGGGTTACCCTCGCCAAAATCACTTTCAGTGATAAAGAAAAAAAATCGGCGACAACAGTGTCTCGTAATAATTAAAACGTAAACTTCCAGAAATTCACGAACGCTAAAGATTTTATCAAAAATCTGGGGTCATCTCGCTGGCAACGAAAGTAAAACAAAGAATATTAATAGAGAAGAGAAAAAATCCTCGCGTCGTTCTCAGTTATTCTCACAATCCGAGCTATCCACCGAGCACGCAAGTGGAAAGGCATAGCGATCGTCGGCCAACATTGTCCCTATCCGGCATCGTTTCTCACTCTTGATCGCGTTAATCCATCACTTCATGGAACATTATCACCGGCACGACCGGCCACCCTGGTTATCGATAACGTCCAGCGGAAGAACGCGGCCAGCTTCGACCGCTGGCCAGCTTCCTCCCCCGATTCATCTTCCATCTCGGCAATCTCAGCCATTGTCTGACCTGTCGCGAAGCGTCGCCTCGCGTCCGTGCCGCTGCAGTTTTTCGAACGTGACACAATCGGAGGAGAGGGCGCGTCTTACGTAAGAGAACGGGTCCTCGATGCGTCTTTAAATGTGAGAAATTGGGTCGTCACTATGCGCCACGATGCGCCACGGTTTCGTCGTTTAACGAGATTCTACATGTGTGCAGTGTGTATTCGACCATCTGCAAATTTGCCCCCCGCGTGACGTGGCCAAATGACTGGCGTGGGCCGTGTAATATGGTAGAAGAGAAACACGGTAGTCTGATGGAAGAAAGTAATTGGAACGAAGTTGGACTTTGTCGAGTCGTTCGTTTGTCTGGCTGGTTCGTTCATTGGTCATTTTTTTTTAAATTTAAAAATATGACTAAAAACACAGAAACTTGTTTCATCTACTATGATAAATGTTAATCGACGAGCTATTCTAAATACGTAGAATTTCCAATAGATGTCCAATTGAATAATTATTAATCATTATCGATTGTGTTCGTTCGTGCTTTCGATTTCTTGACTGTATTAAATTTAACATTCCATAACCCGTTTACCTATAACCAGTTATTAAATTTTCATCGTACAACAGACCTATGTTACATCGTTGCATATTAAAAATTTTACCCACTCGTCGGAATAAAGAAAACTCGCTAGAAATATTCTTGAGGACACGCCCACGCAATGAATATCTCGTGTAACCAGCCGAGAAAACTGTTGACGCGGCAAACATCAACATCCTCCCGACGATGGAATTGAAATTTTTTCGAACAACATTTTTGGCAAAAATCCGCGATTTATCGGCTTCGAATGTTTATCGGATTCATGAACATTATGAGAACTCGCTCGTATATGAGAATATCACTGGCTGAATAAACGATGGACGTGGAAACGAGCTGCTGTTTTTAATTGAGATTTTACGTTACCCCAGGATCTGATATAAATCAGAAACAAAAGAATGTGAAACCAATGCATGGTGTTCTAAACGTTACATTTTTAATTTTACTCGTTCGTGATCATGTGCGTACAATGTCCTTTCGCTCCAAAAAATGCTTAAAAAGTGAATGTTCATGTACAAAGAACGAAAAACATATTTAATTTACACTGTATTAGAATTTTGTATATATTATATCGTATTGTATCGCGTATATTATACAATATTGTATTATAATTGCAAAATAACCAATGATAATAACCATCAACGATAATAAATTCTGTTCCAAGTATAGAGGACAGAAGTATTTGTAGGTTAAGACCATTAATTTCAGCTCAAACAATGGACTGAAGAAGACAATAAACTCCGCTGAGAATAAACCACTAATCTATGTACATATATATCAACGATCACACAAAACAAGCTAGAAAGAAACATACACGTTGACGCTCTAAATGACAATACATTGAAAATTAACTACACTCATTTTTCAAGCCACCAACAAATTATACTTCCTTCTTCTAAAGGCACCTCTCTTCGTTTTTAAAATAATTAAAGGTGAAATTTGTCAGTCAACCTAACCTAACCTAAACCTAACCTCTCCTAACCTAAACTTAACCTAAACCCTCGTAGTTACGTCGAAAAACCAATATACCGGTAAGGCAAAAAAAAAAGAAAACGAACGAAAAAGGAACTGCCTTTGTGTTCGAATATCCCGCCGAGAAATTAGCAGCAGCTTTTATCTCGACTTAAAAATGTAATATTTGCCGTTGCCGGAGAACGGAACAAAGATGCCGTGCGACAGTTGCGCCACTGGACTGCGTAAAGTCTCGTTTACTTTCTCGCCACGACTCCTCTTCCCTTGGTTTTACTACGTTTTCACTTCCGCTGCAAAAGTCTCTTGCCGTTTCTTGACTTTTCCATCAGCGAGGTAAATCTTTCAGGGGATTCGCCCCGGGAACGTCGATGCGGATTCGGTGGCCAAGATACAGCGAGCAACATTTCCTGTTCACCTGTCTTCCCTTGTTTCCTCCAGCGACTTGGCCCGGTAGTCCTCTTTGTTTCCCCTCTCGGACCGCAGGACCGGAACGGTCGTTTCACCGAGTCAACGTAAATGTGGAACTTAAACGATGAAAAACCACGAAACGGTCGCACGTACGCGGTAATTTAGTCGCGATGGAAATTTATTACCGTTACGTTGCACGCGCTCGGGTGACGCGCTGAGAATTAACGTTGCAAACAGAGGAAGAGCCATTGCCTGATAATTGGAGAATAACGGCGTCTACGTTCGCCGAATTCACGCGATACGTTTCGAAAGGGAAGAATCGTAGAGATAATTTGACGAGATAAATTTTCATCATCCCTTTTCGAAATTTTCGTAAACGAGATCATTTGCATTACGATTTAAACTGTACCGTGAACCCACAATCGATAATCATCTTTCAAAGTTTCCGCGCAAACATTTGAATTTTTATAATTTTCGAGGAAAGAATGAATCCGCGACTGGCAAAGTTTCCTTTTTTTTTTTTTGTAAACTTACGTGCATCGGTTGAAATTATCGACAATTTTTCGCGTACAACCTGTGCAACTTCTGTTCTTTTCGATCGCTTCACCATCGAATTCTTTCGGCGTTCGGAACCCTCGGACGTGGATGGAACCGTAGGGAACGAGGCCACTTTTATATCCGTCCGACTCTTCTCGCGCCGAATTTCCACGGGTGGAAACTTTCCACGAAAGTGTCGACGTCGGAATTATCTGGCGGAGAACTGTGGCGGAACGGAAGTCGTAAGAAGTCCTTGGTCGTTTCGGGGAAGGGTCCCGATCGAGTTACGTCCCCGTCGCGGCGTCGCGTCGAATCGCGACCGTATTGCCGTGTGCTGCGCTATCGAGGCGCGTGCACCCGCTCGGAAGGGAACGTCTCAGCCAGGATTACGCGAGTTTCCACGATCGCACGCGAAAATATTTGCGAGTTCTCGCGGAAAGCCTCTTTCGTGCTCGTCTGCCTATCGTCCTGTCGTGACTTTTCTTCCGCCCTACAACCTCCACCCTTGTTTTCTTTTTTCCTTATTTTTTTTACATATTTTTCTGGAATCTTTCCTCCTCTAATTAATTTTTTAGGGGTACTTCTTTTTGAAATATTTACAAATTTAAACGTGTCTACGGACGTGAACAAATAATTTTTGAAAAATAAATCTACCGCGGGCTCGAAGTTTGGTCTTTCAAATTTCAAATCTGCGGTGGAGTTATTTTTGGGAAACATTTATTCACGCATGTAGAGAAGTTTGAATTTGTAAAAACTTCAAAGAGAAAAGGTTCTTCCATCTTTTTGTTGCATGACGTAGAAATATCGCGAACGACAAATTTGCGGTGAATTCTGAAAGTAGAGGCTTCGCTCTTTCTGTTACAAAGATCGACAATTTTTCGACTACAACTATTAACAGGTATTAAACTATCCCACAAAATTAAATTAAAACAAAAAAATGAACTAATTTTATAAAAAAGAAACCCACTAATTTAATTCAAAAAAGAAACTGAATACCCTGACACCAACGCAATAATTCAAACGTGTCGAAGGTATAATATTTTTGCTTAAGCTTCCATTACTTTTCGCCAGCCATCAGTGTAATCTCATCGAGTCGACATGTACGAGCGAATGGACACGTACGCCAGGAAATAAAAAGGCAAACTTCCTTGTTCCACTCAAACACTTGCAAACAAACACTTGCCCCGTCGTATATTATCAATAACGCGGAACTACCACTCAGGCACTCGAGTTAAGACTCGGTATATCACCGAGCATAAAAATATCACTCAGAGAGCAAATAACGCTCGGGGAAAACAGAAAAACAGCCGTTCCAATTTTTATTTCGACCCTCCGCCAGGGATAAAGTAATGCGAGCACCCTGCCGAACGCGCCGGCGATATTTCAACCCCCTAACTTCTTAGTCGCGCGCGATTCTCGCAACCTCGCGGCTGGCGGAACTTTCATAATTTTCCCCGGTATCGGTTTTCATGCGCGTTTCCCTGGCCGGGGCCGGCCGCCGCCGCAAGAATTACGAACAGTCGGGCATAAACAACCACGATCCACAGGGTGTGGCCTCTCCCCGGCTTCAATATGCCCGGCCAGTCGATAAAAGCCGGCTTCTTCTTGTTCTCTTCTTCATTCTTCTCCGTTCTTCACCCACCCCCGAGAGATTCTTTCGTCCCTCTCCTTCTCTTCTCTCTTTGCACTCCCGCCTTTGTCTCGTCGTTCCACCGATGGCAACGTAAATCGCGAAATAAGTCGCGAGATGGGAATTCACAGGATGTGAAACGGTTCGGAGGAGCGCGAAGGAATTAACTCTTCGAGGTGTGTCTGATTCAGTTGTCGATACAGTTGTCGAGTTTCGTGATTTTCGTAGGTTAATTCGTTGTTAACCAGCAGTTCCATCGTGATAGCAATAATAGGACTGTAATGGTCTGTAATAAACCGTAATAGTCGCGACAGAATAGCAGTAGTCCGTAATAGACTGTAACAGTAATGACAGGATCATAATAGTCCATGCAGATGGTTTGAGACGCTCAAAATTAATTAACTTCTCAGAAGACAGCATCCTAGAATATGTTGAAGAAATGTGTCAAAAGGTGTGTGTTTGAAGATGAATAATTTGTTGCGAAATTTTTGGATAATTTTCGTAATTTTAGCCGTCGATTTTTGATGACTTATTAAAGTAATAAATTATAATAATACTTTATTGTATTATATTATTATATAATACATTTATTATAATAATAATACGTATAATTATCATATATTTATTATTACTATTCTGATTTGAAATTTTATATTTCAATTACTATTCCCAAATATTTAAACTAAACTACGAGCTGTAACATTTAGTAATTGAAAGAATATACAACTTTCCCTTTTTCTTTAATCGTTGAAGTGTTTAAATTTGCACAAACGTTCGCAGTCTATTAATCTTGCAAAGGAAACGAACAACGATAAGAACGAGGTAGCGAATATTCGGTTTCGATGTGGATATGTAAATCGGATCTCTAAACTTCACTCCTTGTCGATATGTCGGAGAATTATACAGCGAACTCGATCCCACCGAGGTGATGTAAAAACGGAAATTGCGCCATGTGTTCTTTGGACGGAAATTGGTCGCACAGTGAATTGCGAACTTAATAAAATGATCGTTAGCCGTTGGGTCGTGCATTTTGTTTCCATTGAAATTGTCTCGTGGAACATTTTTTTTTTTTTTAATCTTTTTTGAAACTCGTGAAAAAACAGTACTATTACCGCTAGTAAAAAAATTTTAATTACCAATTAAAATGAATTATTAATATTAAACAGGCTATAAATTTCAACAAAATTGCCAATATCAAAAATGAAATTTGGCTCGATTCAAAAACACATACCTGTGACCAATTTAATTAAACGAACACATATTACAATTTTCATTCTCAAAAGTTGCGAGGCTGTTTTAAAAATGATCAAAGTAAGTTCATTGAAATAATTCTCTCAGCATGCAGATATTACATTTCAACGAACAATTAGACGCTTTCTTTTCAAAGCAATGGCAATTACGCATTCCACGAAAGTGCACAAACAAATGAAACGAAATAAGCGAAATTAAACGATGCTTCGTGAAATTATTCTGCACGACGCGTGCCGTAGAAACGTTTACTGCGAATTTTAAATCCATTTTTAATGCATTTTAATCTGACGTGGAAATAAATTTATAGTCGAAGGATTGTCGGAACATTGTTGTCGCGATATGCAAGTGCATACTGGGGTACTGTCGACGCCAGGTTGCAGATTCAGAGCTTCGAGAATTCTTGTCGCTTTATCTTCGTTATTATACACACATAATACCGAGTGATGCTGTGCTACACGTGACACGTGAAATATGACGGTTTCTTATGTGAGCATAGACCCTAATGATTCGTAGTGGCATAGACAGCGTTGTTCCATGTCATTTAAGCTTCTTGCTCTTGTCTCATCAGCCGCTGTATTACAGATACGTGCAATCGCGTAATAATACTTTCACCTTGTACAGTGCAGTATCAGATTAACCCTGCCGCGCTGTTTTTTCGTTTTCTTTCTTGAGGAGGGATTATTTTCGACTCATGTTTAAACAAAATCACTATGAATTATTATTAAATTTCAGAAAAATATAACATGTTCCTTTTGCTCGCTAAACTAACAACGAGCATGAAATTGAAATAACAAAATTAAACTTTTAGTTAAAATGAATGTTAAAACGAATTTAATGTCATTTGTTATAGAAAAGAACGCATGGAAAATGTTTTCTACACGCTCTCTTATTGTTTGAAGAAGTTTGAAGAAGTTTGAAGCGCACTTTTCCCTTCAAATGAAACAAATTCTTCCTGAGAGATATGATATTCTTTTCAACTTTATCTATAATAAATGACAATTTGACAAAAAGAATGCCCCGTTTCAATATTTATCACGCTGTTCGCTGCATATTATACGAAAATTGCCAAATTCGACAATTTCGATTCTTTCCGAGCCGCCTGTATAAAACATAATTTCAGTTCCGGCGAATCGATTTAACCCGTTAAACAAACGGAACGGGGGTTTAATAACGCACCAGCAGAGAGGCAAACAAAATCCGAGCCGCTATTCAGGGAACGCCGAATTTCAGACGATCTTTGAAACGTTGTTACATTTTCAAATCGAATTTGGAACGCGAGTTGTATCGAACATTTCGTTCGCACGACGTACAGAACAAGTCCTTCTTTGACAACTTTCCGCGTAATCCGAGCCGAAGTCGAACAGCTACCCTTTCGCGGGGGTGAATATACACTCTCTGTCGAAATCGTTGATTAATCGCGAAGAACATCCGGCTATCGTGTAGAGTTTCTATTCGGATATTGTACTTATCCAAACAGAGAATATCTATTCGTGATAGATGCGTTTTCTCGTGCTGAACTATTTATTTTACACCAGCATGCATCAATAATTGAACATTTGGCAATTTCGTTAAAAAATTGATATTTTTATTACTAGTATTCCGCAAGCTTGAATTTCACGTTCATATTTAATAAATAGTTTCATATTCGTTTTTTAACAGACAGTTTCGTATTCATTTTTGATAGATATGTCGATGCTTCGTAAAAACGTGGTTGGAAACACACGTTTCAATGGCTCTGAAATTTCAACAACGAAGACATACTTTATACATGTTATAATATGTTACAATATTTGTCGACTGTATATGTTGAAGATAAATGAAAAATATTCATTTGAATTATATTTGATATAATTGTATTGTGCAGTAATAATTTAAATGTGTCCAAATACTTATGCATGATAGTAACATATATCATACATATGTACAGCTCTTGAAAACTCATGTTCAACATATTTTTAGTAAAATTGAAGGGTTTGAACGAAATTTCATTGCAAGTGCGATTGACTGTTATTTTATCAATATTACCCGTGGTATGTTATTCTAATTAAAATTACTACCGAGTACTTATTGTGAGAGAATTAACGTGCATGATGGGTGGATAATTATGTTAAAATATTTCAGCTTTTGCAAGAGATAAACGACTGAGAGATTGGTTCATTTGTCTTCGTCTTCGTTCGAACGCGTTGATAATTTAAACGGTGTTGTATTAATTCAATAATCTCTCCATAATTCAGAGACCTGGGAGACTCTACTACGTCGGGAACGATTCTTCAATCCCACTTCGAATTGTTAAATGTTAAATTTCTGTTTTACGCCGCTTAAATTTCCAATTTGTCGAATGGGATTACCGATTATAATTAATCGTCGGCTGCTTCAATCTGCCGTTTCCCTGGAACGAGCGCGGCCGAGACGATTATCGCTACTCGTTTAAAATTACAGCGAAAACTCGCTGCTAGCTCAGTTAACGCTCAATTTGATGGCACGCCCCGACCAGACACGTTCAGTGCATAAACGTGCTCGAAAATCCTCTAAGTTCCCCATCGGTCAATTTGTTTCTCGCGAAAGCAAATCGAACACCCCGTAAGACAGGTCTCCGACGCAACGTGGTTGTCGTTCTCTTTGAAATGAAAATGTATAAAAACCGTGTTCAACCTCCACGCTCCACGTTTGCGAAACTCGGCTCAATGGTCTTGGTTCCATTACGTTTGCGACGAAAATTGAAAATCGAAACGTCAGAAGTTGCGACGCGTCGATATATTAATAACTGTACTGTAAAATTTCAATTGAACAATTTCACGTGTCACAAAGCATTTCGACAGAGATATTTTAAAAAGCGATTGATTTATTTAAATTTGCAAGTTTAAAAGCGTCAGGTGTGTCGCAAAATTTAAATTCAACAATTTTATGCCTCACAAAGCACCTTACACAGACGTTTTACAAAGCGATTGATCTATTTAAATTCTGTAAAGTGTACGCTACCGAGAGTGTGTTATAAAATTTAAACTTGTGACAGTTTTATATTTTACAAAGCATCCTACGAAGCAATTGATTTATTCAAACTTTAAAAGTATTATTATTTATATTAAACACTGATTGTTAAAAATAAAAGCTGTAATAATGTTGCGATAGTTGTTGCATTTGCTCCAAAAATGATGAAAAAGAGTTTCATCGAAACAATTTTTATCGAAAACACTATGCGATCGATTTGATTTGAAATTTTATGAAAAATGAAAATTATTCAGGCGACTTAAAATTATTTAAATGTAGATTCTTGCTTTTGACTCGCGCAGCAGTTGCAATTACACGTTTGAAAACAGTTGGAAAAGAATTAGTTTTTTACTTCCTTCGAGATTTTCTTCGACATGTACGTGAGACTGATAAATGGTTTTAACTTCGTTGCACGTACAGACTCTATCAGTAAATATCAGAAATTCATGATATTCAGCCGGTGGTAATTAATTCTTCATAAATGTACAGAGTACGCCGGGAAATACGCAGTTCAAATGTCAAAATGAAGCGGGGCAAACTCGAAAGCAACAAATTATGCGCCACCATATTCGCATCACCTAAATATTCCATTAGATGTGTTGCAGAGCGTAATGTCCATTTTGGTGATAAATTGCTGTAATAAAGGTCCACCAATGTCAAAACAAAGGGTTGCCTAATTCATACATATGTATATCGAGATACAGAATAGAAATTCACTATTAAGAAACAGATGTTTATCTAAAGTACTCGACTGTCCATGTACAGTTGCTCACGAGATACATGACAACGCATAATGATACAACGAGTGAGTGAAATTTCAAAATGTTCCATACAACACCAAATTTTGTATACATGCACAAAAGTTCTTCCGTAACAAGGATTCAAAAATATTTTTGCGTACAGTATGCTCTTCGATATAAATAAAAAAAAAAAAAAATTAGAAATTCAATTTCACCCAAACCTTTCATTTCAGTTCAAGCATCACCGGTAACACTGCACGAAACCAAACACGTATTTCGTCCCCGTTTTTCACGATTTTACAATGAAAACGAACGCAACAAAACCATCGTTTTGAAACATCGTATCGTTGCGCGCGATGTTTCTCTACCGCGAGGCCAATTTTCACAACAAGAAATTTTTAAACCTCGATCTACCGATGCGATATCAAAGAAAAAACTGCACGACTTGTACCCCGGTACGATTCGTTTCACTGAAAGGCCCAGAAGCAACTGTTCCGAGTAGGAAACGAAGACGACTTTTTTGCCATAAAATTTTATCGATATGCAAACATTTGAATCGATACAAATTACAGGCGCGATCGCTCAGTACCAGACAACGCCACTCCTACTCGAGGTCTACGCCACGCCCCCTCACGAATCACGTGACCCAAATCAACCAATCGCTAATTTTCGTTGCATAAGCGTTGCATAACTCTATGAGAAGACCCGATTTTCTGGGTTACCCCCGCTAAAATCACTTTCAGTGATAACAGATTTGTCTTCTACATCTCCTCTTGTTCGAATTCGATCGTCCTTCTTTTGTCCATTCCTCTTTGTATTACTGGTCTTATTTCCTTAAACGCGCGACTGCCTCCTCTCTGCCTCTAGAAAATTTCAAAGCAATTTGCCCAGCGTATCGTTTCGAAATCGACGCTGATCTAACTCCGGTTCTATTTGGAAACAATACCGGGCTCTCTCCTCTGGGCAATGCTAGTCCGGGAAAAGCTTGCTCGGGGAACCTAATCTTCATCGCTGCACGCGAATTCCACTGGATCTTTTTTATTTCATATCGCGCAGTTTTACATGGTGTTTTTCTGCAGAGGCCGAAAGCTTTAAGCTTCGGGCGAAGCTTAACCAGACGAATAAACATATCCGTGTGACGCATATAGTTTGCTATTATTCTGCAATTCGTCATTCTCGATCTCCTTTGTAATTCATTTTGCCGAGATCAGAATGTAGAGTTTGAAATGTGAAAAAATTCCCATTAGCACGCACGACTGTTCGATTAATCTTTATTTAAAAACTCTAAAACTCTTTTTAAAATATCTCGGAAACTCGTTAAACCGACGACGAGTGTAAAATTGAAATACAAAACTATATAAACTTTTTTTTAAACTATATTCATAAATCATTCGCAGTATAGTTCTACCTCCTTAGATTCCTATTTTTTCCCCAATTCCTATTTCTAAGTAGTAAATAAGTATTTCTAGTAGTAAATTTGTTTATGGCGGATTTTTACGCACATACTATACAAATTTAAAAGTATAATAATATAGAAAACACATAGAAAAGTGTAAAATATTCAAACATAGAAACTACAACGTGTGAATATAAAATGTCAGAAATAATACAAAATATTATAATAACGTAATACAATGTAATGTGAAATGTTCAAAATATTCTGACATTAAGACAAATAAGTTCGCATTCAATTTCATTAAATTCTTCTAACGAAAAATTTAAAAATCCAAAATAAAAGTCACATAAAAATCCGCAATCTAGTTGTGATATACAGTTCGTTCCTTTCAGACAAACGCTACGATCTATTTATCCTGCATAAACAGATAGATTTACCCTAATGGTACGAAGTCACACGTTCAAGAGATTAAACACTCGATTGAGCGAGAGCGATTGGAATCAAGGAACGTTTATCGGTGTGAAACAACGGTGCCAGCATGCTTTATCTCCAGGAAAGTTTCCGCTCCTACGTTCAGCTACGTACATCGATTTGTTCTCCTCTGTTCGTTGCTTTCCTCATTTCCCTATTCCGTAATCTATCTTCCATCTCTTCGCGAGAAGATTCAACCCGCGATACGACGTTCCGGAAAGGTCAAACGCAAAGCTCTTTCAGCCTTTTCCTTTGGTACATTTTCCATTCCCCCGTTTCATTTTCACTTCTTCTTCTTTTTCTCTTTTAATTTCTTTAGGTTCGTTGCATGATGAAACGGAGGAACGAATAAATTTCATGGTTTTTTCTATAAAATGAGACATAAAGAAACTTCTCTTGGATCTCGTTGAATTACTGAATACATTTAAGACGATGAATTAAGATGACAATAAATACATTCGCCAGACTGCGTAATATAAATTGTATTAAATTCCAAAGAAAATTTAATTGTTTTCTTGCTCAAATCCATCCTTTCGTTGTTTAAAAACAATATAACTTCTCATCTAAATTTTCTAATAATTTCTAATGAAAATGGGGAAAAAATATACAGAAATAATATCAAATATATGTAAAAAGAAATATTTGAGTCTCGGTGCATTGTACACACAGATATAGCGAACAGCATCGTTCAATATCCGATCAATTCGATTCACTCGCCATCAAATAATTTACGAGTATAAATAGTTTCCCAATCTCCATTTATATATATATACTGTGCACCTTAGATTGAAAGGTTAATTTCTTTCAATACTTGGACGATAGAAAAACGAATCGGAAAAAACCACTTTACTTATGGGATGACTCAATGCTTTCAGCGAGATTAAAGTATTTTATTTTGTGCTTTAGTACAGTTAAAATAAAATACTTCATTTTATCTTTCAGATTATTAAAACAAAATACTTTGTCTCTCAGATCGTTAATAAATTAAAATGGAAATACTTTGTTTGCTAAAAATTTCACACACTGTTTTGTTGCTACTATTATTTTTACTACTTTGTTCAAACCGAACAGAACCTACGACATTATTAAATATTCCTTTCACCAGATGTAAATATGAAAAATGAAACGAACATTATCGATCAATTGGCAAGCAGAAAATCGCAACACGTGTCGGAGATTCTTTTCAATCGTACCCTGAGCTTCCATCGATCGGCTGCCTTTCTCCCTAGTCTTTCTTCGAGAATCGAGGAAACTCTCACCCCCTGTCCCCCATCATTTCCGCTTCTAATGTCGACAGAGCAAGCCGCGGTGCGCTGCGTTTACTCGGTTCCGTGGCGTGCAAACCTCGCCGATTTTTCTTCCCTCTCGCGTTCCCTTTGCTCCCTCCGCGTTTGTCAGTTGCGCGTGCGCGCACTCGCGATTACCGATACTCTCTGCAAACAGAGAATTCCGCCCGACCGTTCGAAGTTCGTCATTTCGAACGGTGAAAAGAAAGCGCTTCGGTCGAAGGAAGGCGAGATCGTGACGAGTATGCCGAGCCGGTGATTGGAATTTCGACGGAATTTCGAAATTACGGAGGGGACGAGAGTGGAATATTCTGGAATATTTCTGAGATCGAGGATCGATAGTTGACGAGCGGAATGTTGTAGGATCGAAGATATTTTAGAAACGGAATAGTTCGTAACATTTTAGAAGATCGATATTTGGAGAATAGAAATGTTTTGGGATATTCCGTAGTCGAAGATCGGTACTTTGGAATAAATGGAATAGTCAGAAATGGCATTTCGGGTTGGAAAATTGATACCTCGCGAATGGAATATTTCGAGACACAATGGATTCGAAAATCAATATTTTGCGAGTTCTGAAATATTCTGGAGTGGAAGATCGATATTTTGTAGACAGAGTGATTATTCTGGTGTCGAGGATCGATATTTTAAAACTGAACATTCTAGAATATTTCAGAATCGGAGACGTTTTACGAACGTGACGTCCTGAAACATTCAGAAAATCAATATTTTGCAAATGGAATATTCCAAAGTGAACATCGATATTTCACAGCGTCCTGCAATATTTAGCTATTAGCATTTTGATCTAGTTATTGAGGGACGGGCGCGAACGTAACTTTCAGATAGTAACAGTAATGAGAAAACCCGCAATCTAGTATATAGATTTACCGCCCAAGCTATAGATATCTATTCAAAAGAATCACCCTGGATAACCCCTTGAAATTAAAAGTGGAACATAATGTTAACATCAGTGGTCTAAACTTAAAATATCGACGAAGCGTACGCGTCGTTGCAAAAAGATCACAAAATCAGTGTGCAGTTTAAAATATATAAATTTTTATTTCACAATAAATATTATTTTAATATTTTTATTTACAATATTAATTACATTAATTATCGAATGAATATTAAGATATTCTAAATTAAATAAGAATCACATAATGACTTATTTTTAAGTCGAAATTAAATGTAAAGTTACTTCACATTTAAATTAAAGTCAAAAAGACGCATTTTATTGTCAATAAAATTATTGAATAAAATTTTGCATTCGAGAATCATCTCGTTTTACTCACGAGTAAATCTCAATTTCGTTCAACGAAAAGGACGAAAAAAGGAACGACCAACGAGCAAGAACGAAGCGCAAAAATTAGGAAAACGAGTGAGAACCGAAGGTGTACACCTAAAGAGATAAGATAAAGCAGTGGAACCGACGGGGGTGGGAAAGAAAGAAGGTTAAAGGAGCTGGAAGAGGAAAATGGACTCGGGGTGAGTAGATAAGGAATAGTGTTTTAAGAATGGAAAAAAGAGGGGAGGGGGCAGGGGGTGAAGGGGAGCAAAGTAAATAGAACGGCGAATGGTTGGAAGAAAAAGAGATTGGAGTAGTCGCGAGTTGCCAGCGGACGGTGTTCCTACGAGTCGAAGGGGGGAGGGCGGGAGAATAAAATATTCAGCGCGAGCGGCTGTCACTTCTTCGCCGTCGAATCTTTCTTCATCCCTTGTCGGGGGAGGTTCGGCCCGTCCGCCCCTCGTCTAGCGTTTCGAAGTGTGTTTGGGCAATTTTCCAGCTGGGACGCGTCGCGTCGGCTCGAGGTTTCTGGATTTACACCTGGCGGTTTGCGATCGATCGACCGCGTTCGTCACGGGACTGAACGCGCGATGGAAAAAAAAAAGAGAATGGAAACTCGACCGACAACAGTCGATTCACCGCTGGTCGCCCAAAGTGTTTCGTTTGAAGTTATCTTTCGCTGATATTGAACGAAAAATATTTAATTGCTGTTGCGGCTTTTTATGGGTTTTTATGCATTCGTGGAAAATTTGAAGATTAAAAAATGTACAGCGTGTAATAAAACACTCGCGAGATTCGCGAGACTGTCGATTTTTATGCATTTGTAGAAAATTTGGTAATTTAAAAAATACTCAAAAATATTCAAAATATAGTACCTATTACGTATAATATATTTAACAAATGATTGAAACTTGTAGCTGAATCCTACTTTCTTAATTATCTTCGCAAAAATATGAATCTGGGTGAAGATTCGCAGTCTGGTAACCCGCGATTGTTGTCGAAACCCTAAAAATCGAACATTGAAAAATATGCGCTCGTTTTAAGAATTATTATCATCATTAAATCACATTATATAACTTTACATAACATTACATATTATTCAAATTACATACAGTAAACATCTTCTACTATCACTTCAATAAATACTTCGATATCACAGAGTCAATTCACAGCTCCGACCAATTACGCGGAGCTCCAAATTTCGCAAAACAGAATCAAACGCGAAATTCCAGTCATTAGCGACGCGAAACGGCCAAGGAACAGTCGAACGAAATTGTCAGCCTCTCCGCCCCCTCGAGATCGCGCGCGACAGGTCTCCCGAAATTGTTCCCGGGTCGCGGCTCGCCCCGCTTCGTCTCCAAAGTTTTCCGACGAAGTTAAACGGCGAGTGTCAATTGCAGCGAGGGTCGTAAAGCAGAAACTCAAGAGACCCGGGGAGCCGGAGTTTCCGCGTAACCGGCGCGGATATTTCGAGCGAGCCGGCCGCTCTTTGTTCGCTGCCTCGCCTCGCCGCCATTCATCCGCGACGGAAAATCTTGGCGGCTAGGCCCGGTTACCCGGCGACGTTAACGCAATAATTCAGAGGCCGCGAAAATCCTTTCGGCTAACGGCGAGACGGGGACCGTGTGCTTCCGAGGGCGATCGTGTGTAATTCGAGGCTGTACGTCAGCTCGGCGTCTGAATTATGCAGCGACGGTAAACGGTTGCAAGTTTCGAACGACGTCTGACGTTTAAATCTTTGGCTGCCTCCAATTACGATGTTCTCGAGAAACCATAGTTTTACATTTTCTCTTAAAAAATCTGATTCGTAAACTGTTCCAAATTTCCGCTGGAAGTTACAAATTTTGGAATGAAATAGAAGGAAGAATCTAGATGACGTGGCTATCTAGCAAAATCGTGAAAAATAATTATTAATCATGCAAGATCAAAAGATTGCCAATCATACATCGAATGAAAATTCTGTGCATTCATTATGTGTCTATAATTCACAAATGAGGCATTTAATCCTCAAAGTGTCGAAAAATGGAACGAACAAATATCAAAAATGTGAAAACCACTATTGTCTATGTGTCTACATTCTACAAGAAAAATGTAGCAAATTGACACAAGGGGTGGACGAGGGTTAAATCTTGGCTCACAAAAGCCGTTCGCGAACAGCTCCTCGTCGAGATGAAATTTTTATCGGTCAACAGACCGGTTGAATTCCCGCGCGATCGCCCGCGGCGGTAGCTGGGAAATTTTTTCGAAAATGTCTCGTTAAAATTTGATGATTTTGCAAACGGGAAATTTCATTTGGCGACCATGAAGGCGCTTTCTCATGAGAGTATTTCTCAAACGTCTGACGACGGGAAAAACTGGTTTTTTTCCTAGGTTTCCTCCTACGTACGAAACGAACGAAATAACTGGTTCAACTTGTTTCTCTTTCTTTCTTAAATGAAGTTGAGGTAATGAGTTTCATTCCATTGTATTCTGCAACGACTATAACTACAGATTTCGGAACAAAATGTTCTTCGTTGACGTTAAAAGAAAAAGAAAGAAGAAAATATAACTTTTGTTGAATGTATTATGCGAGCTGTACAAAACATTTTGAAATTTCATCAACAGTATTAATGATCTGACTACTGCCGTGATTATATTGGTAAAATTTCAAACACTAAAAATATATATAATTGTTACTGAATACCTAATGCAAGTGTATATTTCAGTAAAACTATATGTATATATATAACTATATTTCAGTAAAACTTATTGCATTATTATTCTTGCTGTATACAATGAAGAGCTTAACTGATTATTACACATTTTCAAATTAAATTTTTACCAAAAAACATTAGCAGAGAAGAGGATCAGTGCTCTTTTGTCACGTAGTATATGAGTTCCAATTATATAAAATTATAAAATTACTAGACTGCGGATTTTTAAAAATACAGTTTAAAAAATAAAACCACAACAGATAATCGTTTCACCTGCAGAATATTATAGGAAAACTACATCACGTGGAATTCCGCGCTTTGAAATTTTCTATAAATGCGTAAAAATCCGCAGTCTAGTGATTACAAATACGAATTCCAATTATACAAAGTATATTTGTTCCCCGACAGATCTATTGCAATAAAAAATCTGAGATCAGTACCTTTCGCTACAATAAAAATTCCAAAAAAGAAGAAAGAAGAAAAAGATAGTCACGCGCAATATACTGTGCAATTTTCTGCCGTATTTCGCCAAGCTGCTACGATATTCACGGAAAGATTACCCGCGAGGTTATCACGGCACGAGCAGTACAAGGTACCAACGACCGCGACACACACGGTTCACCGGTTCGAGATTTAACGAACGCCCGACCGGTGACTATTTTGTTAGCTTTAACGGCGGAAGGATTAAAAATCTGCATAGAACGGCAGTTGTCGAGATCCGCCATAAAGTACGCCGCGAAAGATCGCCACACACGGTGGCCATTTGCGAGGCTTACGAGCCACCGCCACGAAAATGAAATGACCAAGCCGTGGCAACGTGTTACGTGGCGCTCCGGCCAAGCCACGGTCGAGACGTTTTCGTTCCTCGAGGGCAAGTTTTCACGAAGGCGAATTGAATTTGCCGGTCGCGGGACGCGCGTGCAGCTAAGGAGCTTGTTATCTTGCCAAATACGATACGCGAACCCTCGACGACGCCCCCATCGTTCCCTCAACCACGTACACCGCGCGTTGCTTCTGCTTAATTACGGCATCTTGCGCGTCGGAGTATGTCAATTTTCTCGAGCTCCCATCTCGCCTAGCGTACACGCCGAGCGTACACGCCTCGCCTGTGTAATTTAACCCGATATTTGCGTTCTAACCGCGCCAGACGCGTATAATGCAGGTTTTTCGCCGTCGCGTTAACCCTTGGACCACGGTTGTTAAGGACGGTTGTTTTGCGCATCGTGATAACGATACTCGCTTTTGTCTTTAATTATTAGACGCGAGTGTGACTCGGCGAAAGAAGAACCTGGCTCGAGTTTCTACGATTTGAAGACCTTCGTGGAACGAAACGAAAGTTCTAATTCGTTTTTGTGAAAATTTCGACAACTTTTAGGGTTGACTCGAGTTATCTGTCGCACGTTTAGTACGTTTCTCGTAATTTAACGAGTTAGAGAAAGCGTGTTTGATATGTGTCTGATTTGACGAGCCAGAGTATCTTGTAAAAGAACATTTATTCTTGTTAACTCAAACGTCTATAATTTAAAGACAAAAATTCTTCTCGTTCGCTTCTAATCTATTTATTATATTCTGTTTTTATTTGAAATGTGAAGGAAAGTACATCTAGCAAAACATACCGAGAATGTAATCTCCTTCTGAATATTTCTCATATTTGAACCCGTATATCACTGGTGTTTGGAAATTTTAAAGGCTATCACACTTTGAAAAATCATTAAAAATAAATTATATAATAACAATGAGTAAATAAAAACTGCACGACTTGTACCCCAGTACGATTCGCCTCGCTGAAAGGCTCAGAAGCAACTGTTCCGACTAGGAAATGAAGACGACTTTCTTGCCATAGAAGTTTATTGATATGCAAACATTTGAATCGATACAAAACAAATTACAGGCGCGATCGCTCAGTACCAGACAACGCCACTCCTACTCGAGGTCTACGCCACGCCCCCTCACGAATCACGTGACCCAAATCAACCAATCGCTAATTTTCGTTGCATTAGCGTTGCATAACTCTATGAGAAGACCCGATTTTCTGGGTTACCCCCGCTAAAATCACTTTCAGTAATAATACCAGTGGATGTCCAACGAATCGAAAGTTCAAAGGGTTAAAAGTGCAAGATATATTCTTAGGTGAAACAGGCTTTAATCGAACTAGAACAGATATCTCGAAACTCTCAAAATAACGCATCCCCCGATCGCAAATCAATCCCATCTGCGATAATCCCATCAATTTCCAATCCCGTACTTTCGCAGGCAGCAAGAGTTGCATACAAGAAAGATGAGATATGAAGCAACGCAACGACCCGCGAATGAGCACGCTCGCCGCGAAGAGCGCGGCGCTCGAGTCGATGTTTACGCGAGAGCGGATCGCGCGCTCTGTGAAGCCGCGGGGGTGTGCGCGCACCCGGTGCACGGCCTCGACGCGATATGTAAATTTCCGGAGGATGCTAATGCGGCCGACAGACGTCACGGCGACAGGGGAATCGCGCGGATATAACATTGCGGTGGAACGGAAAATGCATCGTAAAGGTCGGACGAGCGATCGCTGAATCGCTCCGATCGTCCGATTGTTTTTCCCGCCTTTCTCCACGCCTCGCCGCGAAAACGAACACGCTTCCCGGTCAAAGCGAATGTGCAATCCGCGCCGCTTGGCCCCTGGTTCCCCGCGCCAAACGAAACTAATATCGCTCTCCTTCCCCATCCCCCCGCGATCTTTTGACCGGGATCACGCAGCATCGTCTTTGTTGCCCGTCGCGTCGAATAAAACTAACGATATCGTTGTTGTTTGCTCTGGATTTGAAACGCAACGGGAGAAGGAGAGAAAGAGGTGGATGGGATTTCGTTTCCGATCCGTCAGCTCTCGCGCAGGTGAGATTCGATCCGAGTATTTGAGAGAAAAAGTTTTTTTATTCGAAACTCTGACAGGGTGATTCATAATGAAATAATTGTTTGTTTCTCGTCGTTGATGTTGTCATGCGTGATTTGCGAAAAATAGCGAGATTCTAGCAAAACTGAGAATGTGGAAGAATCTTGCAGTGAAAGAGTTGTTCGCTTTGATAGATAATTTAATTGCTTACGCAACTGATTGTGGGAGAACGTCAATCTTCAAGAATCAGCCTCGAATATCCAAGCACACGCGACAGTTTGCAACTAAATTAATAATAGTGTAGGTAATAAATAATAAGTGTATATGATAAATGTAATAAATAATTGCTTCCAGAATTTCTACGGAATCACTGTCGTTCTTGTTAAACACAAATGGAGAAAGAGAAGTCGTAGAATCATGTCGTATATTTAAAAAAAGAAAAGACAGAAAGATATTGGTAATTTTGTAAATATTTCCATTCATCCATCGCGAATATTTTGTGTTTCGTTAAGAATCTTACAATTCTTACAAGAATATGATAAATTCCTAAATGAAATATAAAAATGATTGCTGTCTAAACGAACGCGGTGATTGGACGAATCGCACTCTCGTGAGTTTCAAAGTTCCTCGAAGAAAGTAAGAATCCGTCTCAACGTTGCCGCCGCCATTCCAAAGTTGTCGTAACGATTATCGTTGTGATAAGCGGATTTAAAGCGACGAGGCTCGGTTGAAAATTGTCGCCCTGAAAGGGAAAAGCGTTCGCTTTTGCAAATGAATCAAACTTCTCCCCCCGTTCGCGCAGTTTCAATGGCAACGCTGTGAAACGAATGCTTTAATAGGATGATCCTACTTAACGGAATCCGTGAGATCTTACTTAATAGAAGTGTCTTCCGACGGTGCTAACCGATTTCCAATACTGCCCCGATAACCGCAATTAAATCTGCTCTTTGGTTGTTAATTGAACTTTCCGCTAAAAAAAAAAGACTGTCCAATAACTGTCCTCATTGATTTCACAATCATGTTACACCACAGTTGAGTGAAAAATTTTCGAATGGAATGTTTATCGGTAGTTTGCGCAAACATAACGTAATTCAAATCGACGCGTTTTAGAAACGACGAGCATTTTAATGTGTTTTAATTAATTAATTTTAATTATCAATAACATTCGCTATACGTACGTAAGGAATATTTAATTCTTATTCCGTAAACTGAATCCATTATTAAAGATTGAATTTTACAATGAAAACTTGCTGTACGACGTCTTTTTCGCTATTTTATTGAACTCTGAATATTTGAATGACAAAAATTCAAGAAATCCCAGCATTTCAACCTTTTAACGTTGAAAATTCAATAAAACGGCGAGAGAAAATCGCGCAGCATGCTTCAAGATCAGTTGAACTGATCGAGAATAACTCATCCGGAGAGCTGGAAATAACGAAGCGAGAATCATAGAGTTGGTTACGTCGAATGTATGTTGCAGGTGAGAAATGTTCAATTATATTAAGAGACGGTTCCTGGCAAGCTTTCAGAAATATCAGACAATCAATCTTCTCGCGCGAAGATGAATCTTTGAACGATGTTCTCGCGGGACGGGAATTGTTCACGAGTCGAATTTCTTTCTGCGTCATCAGACAGTAATGCCGTCTCTCCGAGTGATGGTACGTGAAGGATTCGGGTTAACAATATACCGAGGTGACTTCTCGAGTTTATGGCGTCGTCCCGCGTCGTCATATCGTTCGTGTCACGCTACCTTGCTTCGAATAAGAAAACCAAAATGCAACTTCGGTTGAAATCAAGCTAGTAACTCAATTAGTCGATGAAGAAATTTGCCGTCGTGTTTGTTATCGAACGAGCGAGAATCGGGCAACATCGAAACTTGTATTAAAAATTTGGATCCGCTTCGGAGTTCGACTCCGGTGAACCAGAATTCAGCGGCGAGGTAAAAACTCGGAAGGAAAGAGCCCCTGACTCGAAGCCGTTCGCCGATGAATGGGAAAGGCAGCGATGGAAACCGAAATCTACTCTACGACGTACAGATACTCCCGGTGGTCGTTGCTCCACTTTCGTCGCTCGCATTGTTCGCGGCCCGGGTCGCAGCTTCGAAAGAAGAACTGAAATTTCTAACTATACGGGTTTGCGAAAGCCAATTATTCAGAATTGTTCTGCAGATCCTTGAGATTAATAGGGAACTTGCAGGGACGGGGGGAATTCTTATCAGCGAGCTGCAGTCCTATTTTAATTCGTCGAAACGCGAGCGTCGTTCGGCTGAAGCCTCGCGCAATTCCCAGAACAGGGTATTTTCGACTTCCATTTGGATCTCTACTCGCTAAATGCAGCTACTTTGGCCCCCTCCCCCAGCCCTCCGTCGATCATCGTCGAATCCCCACCGATCTCCTCCGCTGGCGAATTTCTATATCAGGGATCGATCAGGTACACCGTCGCTCAGAAGTATTATTGACACTAGCCATTATTGAATTTATGACGTGCAATGCACGTTATTATTAGACTGTGGATTTCCACGGATCTGCGGGAAATTTTAGGCTGCACGAAATATAGAAAATATGCAAACTATAGTCCCTTCCATAATGTTAAACGGACTCGTATATTATCACTGAAAGTGATTTTAGCGGGGGTAACCCAGAAAATCCTCTTCAGGTGAAACGCTAATGCAACGAAAATTAGCGGTTGGTTGATTGGGTCACGTGATTCGCAAGGGGGCGTAGCGTAGATCTCGAGTAGGAGTGGCGTTTATATTTCAATCAACTAAAATGAGTAGTTAATATTCCGATTATATTTAATGTCAAGTAAAATAATAAAATATTTGATAATCAATCTTTCCTACTTATTAATTATTAATAACTAGTATTCAATCGTCTACTTAATATCGAATACCACGATATTCGAATAAATATTAGTAGGTCAAGATTGTCAAATGAGACCAAGTGGATCTGTGATATTCTTTTTACGAAATTATAAAATATCAAAAATTTTCCTTTGTTATAAATATCAATCTTCAATTTCAAAACAAATATGTCACTCGCTTTATTAAGACGCTATAATTGAGACTTTTTGAGCGGCGGAATATTTTCACTCGGTCATTCGACAAGAAATTTCACCCGGAATACCGTCGGTCATTTGCGGAGGAATTTAATATTTTCCAGCGTTTGCTTGAATCGTGCCTCCAGAAGTCAAGAAGACGAGCGAGAGAGGCACTCAGTTTCCTGGCATTTCTCATAACTCGTCCTTTCTGTTGAAAACCGTGTTCAAATTTGGTGTCGAGTGGCGTACGTTCAAAGACGGTTCTCGAAACGATTTTCCGCTCTGATCTGATCGCGTGTATCGACGATATTTCCTGCGAGCTTCTCGATTATTTTCAGAAGACAGTATTTCGAAGAACTTTCATCGCTGATCTTCGAGTGCTCAAAGATTAATTACAAATGAATAATATTGATCTACTAGTTTGTTAATCTGGTTCTGATATATTATATGACCAATCTGATATATTGTACATGTGATGTATTTGATCTTGAATATTGAAATTTTCTCCCGACAGCGATATTTCAAATCCTGCTCTACGATTATATATAAATTAATTATTATAAATATATAAAATATATAATTTAATTTAAATATAATATAATTATATATATATATATATAATTAATTTAATATTGATCCACGAGGATTCAAATGTCTCCAAAAATGTGTTTTTCTACTGTAGTCTTGGATATTGCAATTTTTTCCTGGCAGCAATTCCTTAAATCTTGCTGTATGATTTTGTACAGATGATTGACTTAACATTGATTTATTATAAGAATTCAAACGTCAGTAAAAACATTAAAAAATCTTTTTCATAATTAGGTACACCGTATTGAACATTGCAAATAACTAATCTTTATAACAACTCCCTAAAGCTTGTTGTACAATTCTTTCTTTATCATTTTATTAAAATCTGAACACTAGAGATTAGACGATTTCTTCAATTTTTGTCGTTTAACTCTGACATTCAAAGTCCAATAAAATAAATAACCATTAAATAATTTTCAATATTTTTAGAGACGTTTGAATAAAAGTATCCCTACCATCTCTGAAAAAATGAAAAGACAGACACGAAACTGTGAAAGTAGAGGCTTCATGTTTAACGTTTGCAACAAAATTAACGTCAATTGAACCAACCAAATTGACATTAGAATTAGAAAGAGACTTTCGAGTCTTGGGAGAGTACGCGTTTGTTAAAAATTTATCTGGAAAAAATTTGCACTGCCTAGCCCGTACACGCGAACTTTTTCTCTTCTCGGCAACAATGAATATACCGCGACAGTAGGAAAATGAGAAAAAGAAAGAGAGAAATAAAGAGAGAGAGAGAGAGAGAGAGAGAGAGAGAGAGGAGCAGAATTGCAGTCTTCGAATCGTCTGCCTTTATCGATTGTACATACTGGCAAAGAGGAACGATTCAAAAGGTCTCTCCTCTTCCCGGCCAAGCGAAAGAAATACCGAAGCGACGAACGCATCGATCTGGCCCGCGTTTCTCGACAGGTCGCGCCGATTTTTCGATGCAATTACCGGCAACGATGACGTCCGGTAAAACGGAACGAGAGAAAATGTCGGTGCAACAAGCAACATCGAGAAATAAGTTTGAAGTTTTTTCTATTTGGATTTTAAATGTGACAATTAACCGAAATAAAAAAAAAGCGAAAAGGAAACGTTGAGTTACATACGTTATACATTATAAAATATTATTACAAAATTATATTATGATTATACAATAAGAGAAGGCAGCTTCTTGAAGCATTTATCAATTGCTTTCTTGTCCAATTTTTCGGAAGATAAAATAAATCCTCACGTAGGTTAAAAATATTCAAAATGTACTTTTATAACTTGTAGGATTCGTCTCATTGAAAGGCCCAGAAACAACTGTTCTGACTTTTTTGCCATAAAATTTTATCGATACGCAAACATTCGAATCAATACAAAACAAATTACAGGCGCGATCGTTCAGTACCAGACAAAGCCACTCCTACTCGAGGTTTATCCCACGCCCCCTCGCGAATCACGTGACCCAAATCAACCAATCGCTAATTTTCGTTGCATTAGCGTTGCACCCGAAAAGACTCGATTTTCTGGATAACCCCCGCTAAAATCACTTTCAGTGATAATATTTTGTATACAAAACAATATTCTAAATTTTTTCCATTGTACTTTCGAAAATATAAACTTGCACAAAAATTCGCAGTCTGGTTATTATCCATTCGTTTACTTCGACCCTAAGAATAGGGTTAAAAATCTACGAATTTAGCGTTTCGAGCAAACACGTAATTCGAGAAAAGGAAAATAATTTTCAAACTCGTAATGGGTTCGTTCGTTCGAAGAAAACTGAAGGCGAGGCGGCGCCTTGGCTGCGTGTTAATGAAATCAACGAAGTTCACTGACGAGTTTACACGGCATTCGCTCCGGTGATTTCGTTATTAACTGTTGCGTGAATTAGTCGCGGCATTGTACACATCGTGGATGCACGCGTGCGTCTCCACTTGCAGCTGTTCGTCACTCAGTTAGTTAGATTTCATTGGAAACGACAAGACATAAGAAGATATTGTCAATTGACGATAAAAGTTTGGAAAGTTTGGGAAGAAACCGAGGTTTCGCAAAGGCAGGATCTACCGGGATGCAAATCACGACGTTTAGCGGATCCTTGGCCGTTTTCGTTTCACGGCTCGGTGTAACTGTTCGCAAATATTTGACTGACTTTCGTCGACAAACGTGTCCCTCCCGTTACAACGAAATTGAAATTGCAGGTTTCTCGCCGGAACGAGATCAATTCGATCACGGGGTGATATTTCGTTGACAAATATTGGCGAAAGAAAACAGCGTGACTCCTCTCTTCGCTCAACTTGGAAATCTGGTATCCCCGTGCGAAAATATATTTGAACAGGAAGAATCGTACGCGCAATTCGTTCTGAGAATCATTCGTCGTCGTGTCAGAAAATGCGAAAAGAGCATTAATTGGAAGGTCGGATAGCTCTTAAGGATTTGTTACATCTGCCTAATGCAGGGAGTTGAAATGTAGAAAATTGTAAAGAGAAAAAAATATGAAACGAACTTTGAACTTGTAACTAATAACATAATAAAAAAGATTGTTCAGAAACAACGTCTCCTCTTAGGTTTGCCAAAGTAAATTGTCGCGTTTGTTTGCTGAGATTTGTACACTTGTTCACTCCTGCGACAAAATTTCGCATCGCTGGCTGAGAAGAAGCTTGTTGTAAAGTGTTAAAAACGAGTTAATATTAATGGAAAATAGTATCTTACCAGTCGAAGAAGTTCCACAGGCAGGTGAACATGATGGTGGCACGTCTGGCACATCGAACAGAAGCCGTGACACACGACGATTCACTCGCGTCGATTATCACCCGATCCGGGATCGTCTTTCGTTACATTTTCACACAAAACTACACGCGAATCGCGACGTTCTCTCGTTATGCAGCTCGTGGACAATCTTCTCGATGAATAGCAACTCAGCCATGGCGTTTGCACAAACTCGACGATAGCGTTGCCTGCCACGCGCCGGTATCTACGTAGACGCATCGCCTTCAACGACGTTTCATTGTTACTTTCATTTCGTTAGAGTATGTCTCCCGAGTGTCCTAAATGCAAACGTCTCGAGTTTAGGGTTTCGCAGCGAGTTTTCGATGAGGAGCGTCGACACTGTTTTCTAATCCTCGATTGTTGAGATTCGATGTCACCGTTTCGATTGAAACAACGAACTTATGGAACTTTATTACGCAATCTTATTAATAAGTAAAAAATAAATAATACTTAAATAGTGAATATTTAAGTAACGATTGAAACTGAAATAAGCAATAAGTAACATTTAAACAATCATCTCCAAAATCCAAAATGAAATGATATTCGATTGAAAGTGTAACAATTAATACTTAATACTTAAGTAACGAAAAATAAATGATATTTAAATAGTAATTGAAAATTAAATAAGTAATGAGGAACGTTTGAACGATCGATTAACTCAAACCAAAAATATAGGAAACGAATAATATTTAATTGATAAGAAATGAACAATATTTAGGCGGCAATTGAAAATGAAATAATTAGTGTTTAAACGATGATTGAAAATCAATTGAATTATTTTTGTTTTGCTTCGATCGAGAATTTCGAAACCGATGAACAGATCAACTGTTAATAGAAACCGTTCCTATTGAATCTCAATCACAATCGAGCTGTGGATCGCGATATTTCCAACAACGGAAATAAAGTATCTCGTACATTCACGATTTTTATACGCAGTTAGCATCTCCATTTAGAAAAGCAATTGCGTCGGGGGGACATTTATTCCCCGCGAAAATGGATTTTCGGTTGATTTCTCGTGCAAAAATGAAACAGTCTCGATAAAAATCGATAGATCGAAAATGTAAGACGTGATTTAAAGATACCTACGTATATATATATACACCTTAATATAATTAACGCAGCGTTTTTATTTCTTGTAACTTTTAAAATTCCCGTGAAACTTGGACAATTAAGTACGTATTTCGCGTAATTTCCGAAATAATTATTCTATGAGATTGTTATAGATGAAATAGCCGTTTATAGCTTTCCTGAAAACAGCGGATATTAATCAAATTTCAACACGTCAGATATTCGATCCATTTTGACCATTAGTACAATATTATCGTTATGAATGTACTAATACACGTTTCTAATACCTATGCACTCATAGATTAAGAACCACACAGATAAAACATACTAATTACACATAAGATAAGAATTGAAATGAAGAAATTCAAGCATACGACAAGAGCGAAAGTCGTCTCAAAACTCTTTTTATACTTCGAAACTAAACATTCGTCCTAAACAGTACTCTCTTTCATTTGTTCAATGCAAGATCGTCGCAAAGTTCGCAAGAAACGGAACGCGTGATAATCTGTGATAAACTGAACGAAGCCAGTAACATAAATATCGGAGGAATCTTCGAAGCGGAGCTATTTGTTCGAAGAACGAACGACCTTCCCCGTTCTTCCCCCCCGTTAAGGAGACTAATTTGAACGAAGGAATTGTAAATTAACCCTAATATGTAATTTCCTGCTAACGCAAACAGACGGAGGAAAATTGCACACGCAGTTCCGTAGCCGCGGGGCTTTATTAGCTTTTCACGAGGTCACGTTACATTTTCGCGATGCAATCTTAAACTCCTTCCTCCCCCCCCCCCGCCGTCGCTCCCTTTCTCTAAGCACAAAGGCATCCACCCATCCCACCGGGGAGAATTCTCCGCACCCCCGCTCGCTGCTACTTGTTTGTACGCACGTATAAAGAGCCCGAACGAGCCCTTTCTCCGTCGTGGTTTTCCTCCTTCGCGTTATTACGTGACACGTTATCAACTACTGGCGAATCCCTTATCGATCGATTCTTTTCGACATAGTGTCTATCAAAGTTAATGACAAACCAAAAGAAATTGGCTTGTTTCTTGGAGCAATGAAATAATTCAACAATCGATAATTTTAAATCGTTTATAACGATTTTCCCAATAGAGGACCTCGAAGTGATCTATTTTTTTTCTTTAAAAGATAAAGAAAAAAGAAAGAAAGATGCGATTATTCGGATCCTGAACGCTCGTGTATTTTTTAGTCGAGTCTTTCGAATTAAGCTGACCTGGTTCCGAGCTAAGGGTTTGAATATTTCAACTGCTTATTTTCTTCGCCGCCCTTGGCCTTTCCTGCCGTCTCTTGTCCGCTGCATTTTGCAGAGACCACCACTCCCCTGTCACGCCCGCGCCAAATCTATTTCGATCGCTTTCCCGATGACTCTTTACTGAGAAAGCTCGCTGCTCGCGATTCGCCACTGGAATATCGATTATCCGAATCTTTTATTATCCCCCCGAATTAGTTTTCCCGGGATTTTCTCGCGGATCGACACCACTGAGGATGTAATTACAAAAATTGCTCTCTCACGTTACAGTCTGCACAATTTTTCTCCTATAAAAATTTCACAGTCTATTTCCCAAATTTGATAATTATATTCTTTTCCTGCGCGAATTATTTTATTTTAAAAAATTAATTTCTAATTTGAAATGCAAAGTCATCAACTTGTATTCAATTTTCTTCATTTTTACAGCGGATGACTGAAATATAATTTCCAGTGAAAATATTGCATCAATTTGGGTTAACTAGCGTTTAACTTTGTTTGCAATTTCCTACGTTCCACTTCCCTTTCTACAGTTGACGATTAAAACACGATTCCACAATTCAAAGAGCGGATCTCCCGGATCCAGCGGCGTTTTCGATATACGTGCAGACTCGGATGTAAATAAATGTTTACTCTCGTGTAAGCACTAACAGCCATGTTTCTACATGCGAGCTACCAGCTCTGTAATCCAGCCCCAAGAGAGGGGAACTCTCGCTTTGTAAAGGTTTTCTAACCAGGAGGTACAACGTCGGGGGGAGAACAATCGTGGCGGTGTTAACGTCTGAATGTTTCAGCAGAAAATTTCCGTTTCTTCCGCGAAATTTCTCCAACACGCTTCGCCACAGAGCAATTTCAAATTTTGCTGAAATACCACGTACAAATCTCGCAACACGGACCTAAATCTAATTTTTTCCACTTGGACATCTTTTTTGTTAAATAACACACTATTATTTAAAATGTTTCCACGGTATTTGTCATCCAATATCCTAAAACCAACAAACTAAATTGTAATAAATATAGAATAAATTATACATTTGTGATATTGTCAGAAAACCACGTCTTTGACTCTGGTGTTTTCAATCAGTTCGTATTTTAAAAAAAATGCCGCCAATTTGGAAAAGAAAATGCACAAGTTTCGTTTAAATTTCGTTTAAATTAAACATCTTTTTAAGACAAAATAAACTACCAGTTTGTTTTTATTATTCAAAATAAGAGAGATTGAAATGTAAGAGCACGAGGGTTGAACGCTACAAAATCCAAGTTTGCGCGCTAACGAGAGCGATCGTTCGTTGTTCGTCCATCGCGAGACATCTCGTATTTCAAACTGACAGGGAATGAGAAATCCTTCCAACAAAAAGAAAAAAAAAGGATTCGAAAAAGGAGAAACGATACCAAAAAGGGAAACGATCGCTGACAGCTAGCGGACAAGCCTTGCCCCTAGGGATGAAAACCACGTGTCCGCGACCCGCACAGTCTCCACAGCGAGCAGCGAGAGAAATAAAAATGCATCGAACCGCTTGTATTTGCGTTTAACCCGTACTGACAAGCTTTCCGCTTTCGCTGCTCGATTCCTTCTCCAGGGTCCAGTGTTTTAATCCTTTCGCCGATTTTTAAATCCGCTTAGAATCGTAGCAACCGTCGAAGAGAAGGGAAAGAGTACTCGCGAGTTTCCCTCTCGGTGTTCGTGAGACTGGTCCGCGCGTTGGCGCCTCGAAACATTAATTAATTATCGGCTGAATTCGGCTGGCAACCGACTGAAAAAGGCATCGTTTTTTCAATTGACCCGCTTCTGCGAGCGGAACGAATCGACGGAACTTTTGGAATTAATCTGACTGGAAAATCGAGGTTATTACACCAAGTACACGCGGGGAGAGCGAGGATTTATTGTTATTAATACGTATTTGTTCTCGTCGTTTTGCGGGATCGACGCTTCATTCTGTTAACGCGGAAGCGAAGTTGAATCGGGCTAATCTATCAATCGCGAGAAGATTGCACGGTTGATTAACGACAATCGTCCCGTTGATTTGTCGCGTATCGCGAGACTCGCGTTCGCGTTCCATCGTATTTGTTTATAACAATAATTATCGACTGGATTCTCTCTTGATACGTTAAAACACACAATCGCATTTCGGTCGGCGGGATGAATTATCGGTCATATTTCATTAAACGAGCAGCGACGATCGTCACTTCGAATCGACGACGTATCTCGTTTCTCCGTTTTGTCGCAAATGTGTTCCGAGGTGTACCTTCACGTTCTTCGAATTATTTCGAACATACAACGAGAGAAACAACGAGACTAATTTTCCGCCGTTTGTTTTCTATTAAACGATGCAACTACGAATCATGTTTATCCGCGTTGATTGCCTCGTGTAACCACGTTTCTCGAAATGTGTGTCGAAAATGAAGTTATTACGCAGGTTGATAGAAATGTATCACAAATTTCATTTGTCTCACGCGTGCAACTTTTTCGCGCGGAAATCGATAAATTGGATAATAACTGAATTTAGAATCGTAAAAATATTCGCACGATAAACAAATAACTTCAATTTTACATGGAACACGATGTACAAAAATTGATATAAACTGATTTAATTTGTTCATTATTCGAATTTTTTCGCTATTTTAAATTTCGCCGTTATTTAATTTGCCAATTACACGTTTAAACGAATAAAATTTATTTCTATTACATAGTACGGGCACACGTACATAAGAATTACACGTACGTGCTTCATATAAAATTAGTATTGCAAAAGTATGCGTGAAGTGAATAAAACGTAGGTTTCAACATCAATAATAAATGTTTCAATGAATGTAAAAAATAATTAACAAAAGGAAGTAATGAAATTTAATAATTGACGAAGAAACCATTATTCAATTTATTGTTTCTTACATAATGCACGAAATAAATGGAACATACGTTCTAATACGTCGACAAACAACTGACGACGCAGATAGATCATGAAATTTGAATGATTTCTCTTTCTAACGCCGCAGCGTCTGAATATTGACGACAATACATTAAACGCTTTCAATCTTTATTTCCCAAGTGTACGGCAAGTATGGCAAGTGTTTTAGACCCCATTTGCATTCACCAACGAGGCAATTTTCTAACTTTAAAAATTCACGCAAACAAACGCCACGGTGTTATAAGAGGGAGTTTTTAAGAACGAGTCTAAGTGGTGGCCAGGATATTAAGGATTAGCAGGGCACGCGTTAGAGAAGCCTCGAATGAAATCCACGAGAATAAATATTACCTGCGTGGAGAATGAGAACGGCACTCTAGAGGAGAGAAAACATTAGCGAAACGGAGTTTGAAAGACTCCGCCAGAGTGGTTCGCGATTAGGGGGATGCACAGGCATCAGAAAGTGACTCTGCGTGCAAAAATTGAGCAGGAGAAGTGATATTCTTTCATTTAAGGTTTTTCGTTATCTAGTTTGAAAATTTTGAAAGCGCGAATGACAATTGACACGCGAAATAAAATTTTTTCACGAGGGGTCTCGAGGGAATTAAACTTCGAAATTCGTCGAGTCTCTGTTGCTGAAGTTGAAGCTCATCGCTGTGAATGATGCATTTGGTATTTTCTAAATGGCGTATTAGTGAAACGATGGGTATGTTCAAACTGTGGACACACAGCGCGAAGTTAGATACGTGCAAATTCTATTTTCTGAGGAGGGGTTGAGAGAAAAAAAATTTTATTCAGCACTCATTTCGCACGTGAAGTGAAAACTTGCCCAGCTCTAATCAATAAATATTAATTAATTTCTGTAAAATATTAAAAGCGTGAAACTCGCGTCTCTTGAAATATGTGAAAACTACACGCGCGCGTGTGTATGTCGCAGTGATCCCTGTAACTAGCTAGCTGTCCGAACGAAAGCTGGCATTTGCCAGATATCAGCAAGAAGAGTGCACGATGGCGAGGAAAGCAGAGCAGCGTGCTTATTTGAGATAACAATGCCTAACCTTCGTTCCCCGTGCATTCACCTTCGCTCATTTCGTTCCTTATCTTTTCGGTGACTAATTCGCGCACAAAGCTCATTGTCAACTTCGTGCGCTGCGACGCGATGACACGTGTCACTCGAATCGGCGAATGCGCGGGACACGTCGGCTGATACGGCAATTCCGTGGATGCGAGCACGCCTGTATATATACGTATATCACGGCTTTGCCGTCGTCAAGAAATATTATATTTTCCGCGCTGGAGAAATCCCGACCGAGAGACGACTCTCCGAGGTTGGGCAAATTTTATTTGGAAAGAAATGTAAAGAACAACTAAATAAAATTTTGTTTTTTTTTCTCTCTTGTTGCTCCGCTTGAAAAATAATATTTCCGAAAGAGTAGCTTGTCATCTTGTTTTTAAATTAAATTAAAATTCTAAATTCCGAAAAGTAATTTTACTTGACAATTGAATAACTCGGAGGACAATTATTCACTTGTTCAAATTAAAAACTAACGCGGGATTAGTTCAACGTGGTGCATGTATAATTTCAGTAATTATTTAAGCAAATATTTTATTGAAATAATATCCAAGTTTCCTAGAGTGATTTTCTTTGATTAGAAACAAAGATTCCAAGGGGAGGATGGCGAGTGAGAGAAAAACAACGTTGGATCGTTGCAAAACAAGAGAAGAAAAAAATTACGTCAAGTTTTTCACGAGTTGCTGATGGTTGATTAAACTCCAGCCAAGTTTTAATTAATATTGGATTTTGTAAGAGTCTAGAGTATTGATGATAGTTTTAATTAATTAATAATAAACGTCGTAATGAAAGAAATTCGTACCGTAATTATGATGTTTATATCAAACGTAACATGACTGTCGCAATGGTTGTCTGATTTATTATTATAATATTAAATATTTCAAAATCATTAAGATAAACTCAACTTCACTGATTTTAAATTTTCGATAACATAAATAACTGGGTAATGACAAATAGGAGTAATGCACATTAACTGCAACACGATAAATTTACAATAAATATCAACGGCATCAAATACAACAATAATGATTAAACATTAATAATTAAACAACAAATATTGATCGAGTAAAAATAACAATTAAACGGTATTTGCATTAATACTAAATGTCAACACAAATTTGTATATTTGTAACATATATTAACGTGATAAATTTATAAAAATTGGATATTCCGTTCTAAAGGTCCAAAGATATACAAATTTCGCGTGGCGCAAGTCGATGCGTTGAGCTGCGAGTGCCGCGTACTCTATACGTTGTTAAGAAATCGTTGCGCGTTCGCGAAAACCGTATGCAAATGTATAGGAGAGCACGGAGCGTAATGTATTTCTTATTGAATTTACATAAGGTTTGCATATTCCTAAATATTATGCATAATTTAGAAACGCATTTCAGACGGAGATTTGTCCAAAGAATTCTAAACTGTCAGTTTTAATCAGTTTCTCGAAACGAGAGGCTCTCCGTTCTTGGAAATAGAACTCGGATGAAACAAAAATTCGCCGTCGTTTGAAATTTAAAACGTCTGAGAAAGAAAATGGGAGACGAGAGCAAAAATTGCAGGAACCGAGGCAGAGGCGAAGCTTCGCGTTTTATTTTCCTCCGTGAGATGGTAAAGTAAATCCGGTTAGATCGTTTCGAAGGGTGACATCCAATTATTAAAAATCTTAGAAAGCGCATATTAATGATCACTGAGTAAAGAATAATTGTGCGATTGTGTAATAATAAAATAAAGTATAACAATGTAAAACATTTACAAGACACTCTATTAATTTATTAAGGATGATACGAACTATAATTAACCCTCGATAATGAAGTTAGAAAAAAAAATAATAATTTTTATCGTTTCGTTGCCTAGAAGAAATTTTTGACAAAATTCGTGACGTGGTCATTTAAATATTATTATTGATTATAACTACTGAATAATAATTACATATATATAATACATATATATATGTATTTTTTCATATTATATATATACAATACAGAATAATAATAACTATACAATTACAAAACAAACGTAATGATATTTGTAAAAATGTTTTCCTCCTCGATTGAAAGGAAAATTCAACGTGAGAATTTGCTTCGTAAAAAGAAATACATTCCACCTCCGTGCATGCTATTATTCGTTGTTCGAAGGTTACTTCGTTCTTTTTGAAATCCTTTCAAAAAAAAAAAAAAAAGAAAAGAAAAAAAATCAATGGAAGATGAAAAAGCGAATCACAAAAGCTGAACTTGCACGTGTCTGTTCAGTCTGCTACCGGCCCGAGTTCATTGAATCGACGAGTTTTCTCGCGCGCGAGACACACAAAGTTGTTTGTGGCTTTTGCGGGTCTTGACCCTTCTACTTTCCTTCCTTCGTGAAATTAAAGAGAATCAAACGAACCGGATCCTTTTCCATTATATACAACCCGAATCCCACTGACTAGTATTTCTATAACCAAGGTGAAAATTTCCCTCAATTTACTTTAATTCTGTTGTGAAAGAGTCTCTACAAACTCGAAACATTGCAACATGTCACGCGTGCAAATTCATCGAGTTCAAGTTTTCGTGGTTGTGAAAACTTTGAAAAATACTTTCTTGAAACTTTCTGTCTCGCAAGTCGCACAAAGCGTTTCTTATAAGTAGAATTTTCATTTGCCGAGTCTTCCCCTACACGAAAACTCGTCAAAGGTGAAACTTTCACGCGAGAAGATTCTTTTTTTACTTCCCTTATCGAGATCATTAACTCGGTTCCATTAACTTGAACAATCGAGTTAAATTCGACGGAAGGAACTGTGGAAATGAAGCATACGATTCTCGCGATAACAAAATTTGAATTTCGAGCCGAGTAGAGAACCTTGACTGTTTAACATGCTTCTAACATGCCAATTGAGAATTAACCCTCGGTATTCCGAGTATGCCTTCCGGATAACCGCTCGGTATTCTATTAAACCGCGATATCAGATGCCGTACCGGTAAAACGCCGAGATAAAACTAACTATAAAGTGAAGTAATCTCACTACGTTCGCTACGTACTTATTTCGTCTTTCACTGCGTCACGTTCGTTAAAATCAGCCGATTTCTTGCAAAAAAAGACTGTAAATTGAATTCTCACTCTTTGCCATATATTTAATTTTTCACTTCGTTATATTTCTATTCCATTGATTTTCGTTGTATACGTAATTTTGTATATTTTATTTTCACTTTACGTCGAATGTAAAAGCTATTGTCTAACAAGATGACGTAGACAATAGCTTTTACTAGCACTACATACAGTTGTTTAGGAAAATGCTCGAATATTTATGAAACACTTTATGAATATATTGGATGTTTACACGAATTTATGTTTCTCTGAACGTGACTGAAATAACGAAAGCTAAATGGAAATTTGTTTCGTCGATTAAGTAATTTGATGTACAACTCCAAATTATTTTACACAATTTTTAACATAATTATACGTTCTTTGTACTCTTAAATCTCCTAAAAAAATCTTAATATCTTGTAGCTCCTATATATAATTAATAATATATAATACAATATATAATATAATATATAATAAAAATATATAACATTTATACTTAACATTTTAGTTATATATATATATGAGATTTCTAAATATTTTATAAAATAGATTTCATACATAAAAGTTTCCTACGTCCAAATGCATGAAATTCCTCTTATAGTAAATATTCGAACACTTTGACGAGCTACTGTATCTCGTGCCGTGAGAGAAAATTAATGTCAAAATTTATCTCTCAAATATGAAGCTAAAGAGCAGAGCATTCGACTTCTCGCAAATCCTACCTGTGCCCCGAAATTCCCTCCTCGTAACAAGTTAACGAAAGACGAGATCGGCCACCCCGCTCCTCGTTCAATCCATCCTTTGAAGTTCCCTTGATTATTCGGTTAGTCCTGCCTTCATCGAGCTTTCTTAACGAACGTCCGGGCATCGATAAAAATTAAATCGCGACGAAGTCGAGCAGAAGAGAGCTCGCAGCTCGCGGAAACTAGAGTTCGCGTCGCGTTAAAAAGTCAAGGTCGGCCCTCTTTCGGCTCTAATTGCCTCGGCCGTCGACGATCTCGTCGACGACTGCGAGCACCCAACAAAGAATCCTCGTACCTCTTCCCTTTTCTCTTTCTTTTTAGCAGATTGAACGCACGGTCAGTTCCACGGCCAGCAATTACAACGAATTTCATAATTACAGCGAAGAGCGTAACTGTGCCAATGACAATTAGTTGGAAAATTGTTGACAATTTAAACTGACGTAGATCAAAAAAGATCACGCAACGATCCATTTGGTACTAATTTAAAGCGCGAAGCTTTCACTTTGTTTCTACGCGAGTTCTTTTCGAAGATGATTTTGCAGCGAGGAGGATATTCCCGAAAATTCGAAAAATTCGAACTCGCGCGAAAACATCGAAAAATGTTGTTGTTCCATGGCCGAAGCAGAAATTTGTTCCCACGGTACTAAATATCGCAAAAAGTGCTCTGCTTTCGAAATTTTATTTATTACTGCGTTTTCCACGTTTTTTGTATTTTTCATAAACGCGCGAAAATTCGCAGTCTACCGTAATGATTTCAAGTGGCTCTAACTAACAAACGTCTTGTCCTGCGAGTCAACAAAATTACAGGGAACAGTGTACGGCGATTCTGAGAATTTCTAATGTTTACGGAGCACCGACAAAAATTATTTCTTCAAGATATGAATTCTAGGAAAATAGAAATGTTTCTTACGTTCCTTTCGTACGTAGCTGAAAAATATAAACATTACGGATGTGGCTTGTTCCTTCCTTCGAAGTTATATAAATTCTAGGAAAACGAAGATGTTTCTTACGCTTGTTGATGGTTTTTGTATAAACAAACCGGAACAGAAAGTCACGAAATCCGCTACGCAATTACTAAAGGCACGTTAAAATCTCTCAACACAGTCAATCTTGATCAAAATATTTCGTTCTTATTGCACATAAATTTCGACTAAGGCTTCTATGGCTGAGCCTTCTATATCCCGCCTGTTATATCATCGATTTTATCCCATTTAATTCTATTTTAATTCAGAAAAGCCTAGAACTCTTTATTTTTATCTTTTCTAAAAGAAAAACGAAAAAAGAATTCACCTATTTTCGTTCATAAAATCATTAGTTTGCCTTCGTTCGTAGATACAGAATGTTATCTCTGCTTCTCGATTGAATCGAGAAACGTTTCAAGTGAATTACGTTGTACTCGTAGAGATGGATGCAATTTGATTTCTTTCCTTATCAAATTATACCGTCTATATACATATCAACATGACGTTGAATGAATTACGAGCTGCTCCAAATGTGTCCGGCGTAGTTTCCTAGTTTCCTTATAGTTACATTCTTCGAACACGCTGTCGCGTCTCGGTACTATTTTAACAAACGAGTTTTTAATTTGTCTCGCAGGATAATTCGGATCCGATGAAAAAAATGAGTTGATTCGACACCGGAACAACGATGGATCTCAAATTTTCTTTTCTACTCCAATTGCTTAAAAGATACGACTACTTTCGACAAAATTATTATTATTATTATCTGTCGAACTACATAGTTAAAATACTAAATAAAAAATTATACTTTCATGCCATTGTATCACGTCATCCTAATTACTTATACTTCTCCAGGAAAAATGATCGTAATGTACGCTCCTAAATAAAAAAATTAGGAACACACATCAATTTGTTTTAATTGTCATCGTTTGAATCACAATGTAATTTGTTATTCAAGAAGAATATTCCGACAAGTATTAAAAGGCTGTTCTAGTTACCGAAGAAAAGAATCGAATCTCTCCGAGCAGAACAAAATTCATTGAAAACCTGATTGCCCACACAATTAACAGGGAACGAATCGTCTCGACTGATAATTCTTATCCACTCACCTTGTACAATAATCCAAAATCTGCTGATTCACGCTGTTACGAAACTCTAAAACTACGGTTAAAACTACGTGTTGGCAACGGGTCGAATCGTCGGGGAATTACGATCCACGTTCGTTCAGAATGTTCCTCGACTACCCTAGTGAAAACGCTCTGGACAAACGCCGACCACTGATCGGTAATCGGGCAACGCGTTACGAAACGGCGCGTGCATACCCAAGATCCTCTCGGAATCGCATCCTCTTTATCTTGGAAACGTCTTACATAACTCGTTGCTCGTTGTCTTACTACCGGTTCGATCTATCGGCAACTCTCAGGCGGTATCTTCCATGGACACACGCTCGTGACCAAATGATCGATTCAAACGAGAAGCGTACGTATGTGGGTGAAACGCGGCGGCACAGCGCTGCGTAACACCCGGCAGAGGCTCCGGTTCCCATTACGTAAAGCTGGTTGGAAGCGCCGGGTGCAGCAGCGAGGACGCGACACACGAGTCCGAAAATCCATTTTCGCCAGCGACGAAACGCCACGCACTTCCCAACTCGCCGTGATCCAAACCTGCAGATGTGACGACGTTCCCCTCTCGTGGAGAAAACAAGGGGAACGCAGGCTCGCCGCCATCCGCGCGACGACGACACGTGAAATATCGCGAGACACGCGCTCGAAACGACACGAGGAGGCTAGCCGGCGGCTGGCTCCAGGAGGCCGTTGCTCCCGGGAGCGCACAGCGGTTAATTATCAAAAACAATCGATCAGCCTAACGGAGCATCGTCGTCGCGACGTGCGTCGTGCCTGGACGATTCCTCGAGTTTTCGCGGTCGTGCGACGATAGCGGGGTCACTCCGACGCGGCGGACCACACTCTGTGGTTCCGAGAAAGACACACGTCCGACACGGACCGCGGACGACACACTGTCGAAGAGAGCCGGGAGAGAATACACGGCCGAGGACACAGAGGGAAGAAACCGCCGGGCTGTTGACCGACTCGTAGCGCGGCGACGGCACAACTGGCATGCGCCTTTTCCACCCTCCTTTCACCCTGCCGGCTGTCTCGCCCCTCGCGCCGCCGTCGCCACGTCCCCTTCGAGCCCGTAGCCTCGGCCAACCTAGCCTGGCCTCTGCCGGCGCATCACCCCCTCGTGCCCGCCCTTCAATTCACCCCGGCGCATTGTCCTTACCTTCACCTGGTGCGCGACGGAGAAAAGAACGATGTACGCTCCGTTCTTTGTTATTAACTAGACGCGAACAACCGACCGACAACACGTGATTTCTTCGATATATTTTTTTGTTTACGCGGCGACGTGGTTGCTCGAATCTTGGTAATGTTCTTTTATAGTTTCTGTTTGCAGGAAATATTTCGGTAGAGAGATTTGTTGCCTTGGGTGGTATGTGTTCGACTTTAGATGTAAGATACTTTTACTTTCAAGTACAATGTATGGGGATGAGGGTGAATCACCTACGTCTGGTTGTTATATGAGGAATGTTTTGTACAATAATTGTATCGTGTGGTACGACTCATAAACCATTGGTGTATGGATATCATGTACCAAAAAAGGAAAAAGGAAGAGAATTTTATCCTTTGAAATTGACCAAATTTGCAATTTCTTTTGCATTCTTTTAATAATTAATAAGACGATAATAAGATAATAAACTAGATTCTAGGCCATAGAGGGGTGGTTTTGATAACATTTTTTTGTTCTTTTGTAATTTATCTCAGAGAAGTTCGCGTAATTTTTGTATAAAACATCTTTACATACAAGAATGCTTCGTTCTTACAATTGATGTACTAACAAAATGAAAGAAATCTAAGAAAAATAAATAAAGTTTTAATAAAAAGACTTGAAATCTTTTGTTACACCTATTTTGTAACATATGTATGTCCATTATAAAATATTTTTAAACGGAACACATATTTCTAAAGTCACCACATGAAATCATCTTCATCTATCTATTTTTTTATTAACTTTTCAAATGTTGAAACCTATGCAATTGTTCTTGCAATTAACATGCCCATTGTCTGGAAGAAGATTGTCAAAGAAAAATGAATGTCTCGATAAAAGAACGTTCTACGTTAAAGAAGAATCACTTCAAACTATTCCAATCTTTATAAAACATTCCCAAGTACAATTCACGTTTGAAAATTATTTTCATTCATCTGGTAATGAGACGCAATATTTCGTTTTTGCAACTGATATCGCGAGACGAAAGAGAGTTCATCTACGAAAAATAAAGGAATTTTGCATCTGTCTACAATTCTGTAACGAAACATCCTTCAATGTGAATGTTTTAACAGATACTAAAATTACATTCGCAGCGTATCATTTAGTCCTCTTCGTACTAATTTTCTTCGAGTCGAAACTTAATGGGAATCATTCTTGCAATCGATGTGCTCGCGGGGTGAAACGACGCGGCAGTTTGGAGAATAATGGGGTGGTTCGAGCAGATTCAAAGGTTTGTGGATAGATTTAGATGCTGTTTGTCTTTTGGCGAATGAAGCTAGGAGGAAGTAATGGGCGTGCTGTCCTGATTTGTACTGCGAAACGTCGGTTTTGGGAAACTGTGCGCGATTGCTAAAGTAAACAGCACGTGTACAAGTTTCGTTTATTAATTTTGGTTACTTGTTTGCACATGGCGACGATGACTTCGAAATATCGCAGATGAGATGAAGAAATTCGTAATATAATTTTTAATATTTATAAATTCGATACATTTCATCTTGTCAAATACTCTTACAATTCTTAAAATAAAATCTTCAGCCGATCATTTTTATACGAGTTCGAATCGTTTGTACGAACGATAGGTTATCTGTATTAACTGTACTCATTTAAAATAACACCGAAGGTTTTTCATTTTAAATGAAAAGAAAATATTCACAACATTTGATTGACTAATTGTATTTCGCAACAAAATGAATTTTCTTAATGAAATTATTAATAAATTAATGTTATCTCATAATTATTGATGAATAATTTTACCACAATTCTGCGATTAAACAATCATTTTATTTGCTTCGAAAGAATGCCAACGTCGTTGTAATTTAACAACCCGATTTAATTTAATTTTGCAGCACGTGCATTCTAGGTCAATAGGTTAATAAACTTTCCGAAAAAAGAAAGTGCCGATCTCAGCGTCGATGATCTCGATCCTAAGCGCACTTTAAACTTCCCCGAAGTAAAGGGAGGACACGGATTACGCACGGCGAATCTTGTTTCCGGTGTAGAAACATAAAACTGTAACAACGTAAACCAATTGGAAGTTCGAAGACGCGGCCGTGAGTCTCGCGAGGGCCGATTTAAAAATTAAACGCAAAGACAGGTGAAGGCTCTCCTCTGAAGGTAGGTGAAAGTTTACGATAACTCACTATCTAATCGAAAAACTATTTTTATTGCCGCCACGTTGCGCATGAACTGTATATCCTCCGTCTGCCATATTCTAGAGAAGAAAAATTGATCGATCCAACGCTGCTCGTCTCTATTGTTTCTTTTTGGCCTTTTCTAAAAATTCAGGGCACACGTCGCTGATACCAAGTCTTGTACTATTTCACAACAGACTACTCTGTTCGTCGTGGCCAGTTATTCTGTTAAAAATCTTCCATTCTAGCTTTTAGTCGTCCCCGATATTATCGCTCCAATTTCTACCCTTCCAACAATTTATAACTCAATACGTTTGCTATTTACTTTTCATGAATGTATTGTACGTGTTGTGTAAAACGTAATAATTAATAATTATTAAATATAATATAATAATTAATTAAATATTGAGGATGAGACACCTGACTATCAGAACCATATAAAACTCTAAACCGATCTGAAAATGTATAGTGTGCCATGTCAGAATAAAACCCATTCGATCAAAAATCATTTGTTACAAATTAAAAGACACAAAAAATTTATACGTTCAATTACTAGTGCTTTGAATCTTTTACTACGAGTTTTTATACATTCTATACCGTTTGTAAATAAAACGTTGTAAAAGAGGAAGAGATACAAAGAAATGAATTTCAAATGGATATTCCTAGGTCGTTTTATATCTCAACGCATTATCATGGAGGAAAATCTCAAGCATTAGCATCCGTAAAAATTTCTAAACAAGTTTACAATAAAATCTAGCAAAGACTTTGCTTATTAGAAACTGTTGCAATCCAACAAATTTACCTAACTTTCCATCGTTTGCTTACTTTCGTGCCGCTGCGGATTTATTGAAACTAAACTCAAGTACAAAATCGAACACTTTGTTTGTTGTCGCATTAAACGCATTAAACGCATTAGCAATCGCGATGGCACGCAAGCAGTTCCACGTATTTGCAACGCGGCATGTGATAACCGTGGATCGGATCGACGTATGACGGAATGAGTGACCTGCGGATGTGGCGCGCATGACGAACGATCGGGGACCAAGCGAGTATTTCAGTCGTGGCATCGAATCATCGATTCTGAGAATGCGCGCGGAAATTTTAAATGCGTGGTGTCACGTGCAGATTCGCCTGCACGGGGAGAATGTACGATCGAAAAGAGAGAGGTCGTCGTCGGTATAGTTGGAGCGTCGTGAATGACTCACTCAAGAATTTTTCGAGTGTCATTGCAGAATCGTAAGAATGCGAGAAAGTTTCTGTTCGTTCATTTGTGAATGAAGAATCTTATTTGTTCCTGCAGGTATATCAATGCTGTCTCTCACAATATAAGGATTGAAGGATTAAAAATTGGTGTAAGTTATCCTTATGACGTTTAAATTATGTTTTGTTTCAAATACCAAGCACCGCCATTCTAGTAAATGAAGTTGTGACAATAATTGGCCATCGACACTTGGAAAACGTTGCTAACTCAAATTACAAAAATTTCGACTTGCACTACCATGATTCCCAGCTCTTCGCTTGACAACAATCCAAAGCTCAAGCCTACGAAACGTCACGCGAAACATTCGCGATGCAACTGTTAATCGTGGTTAATTACGGTCGTTGGAAAAAAAAAAAGAACGCGGTCTTCGCTTTGACGTTCCAGAGCTCGTTGGTCATTCATCTAATCACGAGGTTCGCAATTAAGGTTGCCACGATCGTCCCCGTTGAATGAGTGCCAACGCCGCGGCGCGTCCATTTTATTATCGTTGCTCGAACGTCGAGGAGAGAGGCAGACATTAAAGAAGACCTTCCGAGGGAACGACTTTCTTTCATCCTGACGCGCTATCGTCTCCCTCGATCGTTCCATCGACCACGTCTATGGGACGGGACCAACAACCATGAATGAACAGCTGACGAGAGGCACGCACGCGTGCTCTACGCACTCGAACGCATCGTTGATTCAATTCTGTCCTCCTGTCCTGTCATACGCGATCCATTGAAGAAATGCCCACCCCACTTGCTCGGAGTATATTTTATATAGAATTACTTGTACTATAAATATAAATCGTCTATAATTTATAATTTAAAATTAACATTATTTCTCGTACTACAAATATAAATTGTCTACAATTTATATTTAAAATTATTTCTCTGCGGAAAATTATTAATTTTATAAATAATTTTCATAAAGTGTATAAATTGTAGATATTAATTATTCATGATCGAAAAGGGAGATTTTATAATATATAGAAAATGATTATATCGTTACACGACAGGACGATTGATAAGATAAGTAATTTTCCATATAAAACTATCCGTCTTATCAATTATTTATACATTCATAATCTTCTGTTTAAAATACAAGCAAACATGTACATTTCACATACGAGTGAAGCAGATCTGAATGGATAGAAAAATGAAACGTAGAAAGAATATAGATGGGAAAAATATTAGTGAAAATTATAAAGAGAAACTGTGAACTTTTCAGCTTCACTTTAGAAAATGTAAAAAAAAAAAGAAGGAAAGAAAATCTTATTTCAAATACGTAATCTAAACTCTGTAATCTCACTGAAACGTTATTGCTGTAGATGAAAGAGCATGTTAAACATCACGTGTTATTAAAATCACAAAAACTCGTTATAAAAACAGAAACGCGCGTGCTTCTGCGCATTGTTGTAAAAATGAAAGGCGCGTTATGCATAAATATTTGTTGTATGAACGAATTCGGGGGAATGTACAGTACCATTCAAAAGTACTTGTATTTGCTTCAAAACTAGAAAAATAATATTTACGTGATGTATATAATGATTATATAATATTATTAATAATATGTAATATATTAATAATGTATAATCATATTATATTATATAAAATAATTGCAAAAACATATAAATACATAACGTCGCATGAGTATTTGTGTAATTATTTTTTATAAATTATATAAAGAGTCTGTAAAAAGCAATACTAACGGATTTTCAACAATACTGCAAAACAGTCGTGCAACTTAAAATATACCGAGTTAAATAAAATCTAATGCGTGCCCTGAGACTTTTCAACGTGGTTATTACGTCCCGTAGTAAGTAGAACGTATTTAAAATGAATCGTACAAGAAAAGTACGTACGTCCGTTCTCTGCCATTTCTTTTATGATATTGGAAGTGTGCAATTTACAGGATTTTTCTCTCCCCCTCCGTTCGTTAAACTTTACGATTTTTGCGCGATCGTTATTACCGTGGAAAATTACGCGGACAAACCTTGACTCCGGCGAGATGATCGATATTCGCGATGGAAATCTGGGTAAACAGGCGTAATGCATAAAATCAGAAAGCGGTCGCTGGGACGATCCTTGAATCCTTGCGCATTAACCTACTAAGGCTTCGGTGTCCCCCTTTTATAAGATAAACTGGAGGATTTCTTCCCGGTGACGTGTGTACGTCCTTTGTCTACTACAGGTCGCATCGAACAGAAAACTCAAAAATAAGGAAACTGGGTTCCTGACACTGGAACTATCAGTGCCGTCAAAATGATCAATTCGTAATTTTCTTCATTTCTATTAGAGACAAAAATAGAGATAAACTTTCTTCTCGATGATACGTGGCACTCGTTTATCAACTCTATGAATTGAAATTTCAGAAGACAATTATGAACATTATTTGCAGTAATCTATACTGTTCCCATTTATAAATAAAACTGTGAAAATAAGTTCCTTTTTGAGATATCTAATGAAATTGAGAACTTAATGTAATAGCTTCCGAGTAACTCGGAAAATTTGGAAACAGGGGCATTCAAGTGTTAATTTTTATTAGACCATTCTGGATATATCTATAAATCTCAAAGTTGAATATTAAGAATTCTCAAACGTCATTTTGATGCGAAATTATTCATTTTCGCAATTTTGTAAAATCGTTCGAAATTTAACGCTATTAGATGATACTTATTAGAGTCGAAGCTTGCCGAAGGAAGGTGGACTATGCGTCAAAAGGTACGCGAAGCTTTTACATTTGGTCAGCTTCCAACAGCGATTATCTGTTCCCGGACAGATTACTTTGGCCTACTAAACAATCGCGCAATTTATAATCGTTCGTCTCGAACGATAATACTCGCGCTGTTTCTTTCACTTCTCCCGTTTCTTTCCACGTTTTCGTTCGAACGACCTCGATACATCAGCGCCCCAATTTTCTCGAGGACAGAGTGGCAAACACGATGAATAAGTATGGAGGAACCGATACTCTTCTCTTTTTTTCTCTGGATAGTCGATCGTGAACGAAACGTTTTGTCAATTACGTCAAAGACGATTTAAGCGAGTTCTTTGAACTGTCATTGATTCCATGAATAACTTGTTAGATAATTGCGAGAGTGGGAAATGAGAGTTTAAATATATTAAATTATATGAAATTATACGGTTAAATGCGAGTCCTGCGTTCATCAGACACTGTTATCGATAAATTTGTGAAAAGGGGATAGTTGTTGGATTAATTACTGGTGGAATGTTTATGGGACGAACAAAGATTCCCACAGAACCAAGTCCTTGTTGAAATTATTTTCAAGGGACACTCTGTTTAACTAAAAATCGAGAAAATAAGTAGATAAATGATAATGGACGTCGCGAATTAATTAAGCTGAATGAACTGATTGCAGATAGAATCAATTCAAATATTATAATTTATAGCGCCGAGTTTTCTTTTCTTATTAAATCTCGTTCGATTCTACTGCTCGAAACATTTTTGCAGTTACTGAATAAATGCAAATTAACTGCCTAGATTTTTAAAATATTTGATATGTGAAACAACGTATTACAAAATTTGTTGCAGAAAATTTCACACAGAAATTTCAAAAATCAAACTTTAAAAAATAGGTTGAAAATTGGCAAACAGGAGTGATAAATATCGTGGAAAATATTGCTACAAATAGAAACGCACGTGAGTGCTCACACGGCGAATTGGTAAGTTTCTCCTTTGTTGACTATGTTGCGGGGAAAAGATCTAAATGGGAACGCGGTCGCGTCGGGGGATGTTACGAGAGCTGGCTCTTACCTCGCATTACTTCCTGGGCAAACAGCGTCGGCAAATATTTAAGAAAATAGATGAAACTCACCTGCAACAGAAAAGGGACAACGGGACGTTGAATAAGCAAATACTTTTTGAAAATAGACGTACGAATTCGTGTAAAAACCACATTGTTTTAACTGTTTGTACATAGTCAATCATGAAATTTGCAAGAAAAAAATGTAATTTGAACAAAGATAATAAAATTTATGTATTGTTGCGAGTTCTTTTATGATTACCACATCTAAATAATTACTGTATTGTATATTATAAATCCTTTTGGAAAATAGATGCACTAGAATTTGTGCGAAAGCTACATTGTTTTGTGCAATTTTTGCAAGCAATTCGTTTCTTTTTTTATCACTGAAAGTGATTTTAGTGGGGGTAATCCAGAAAATCGGGCAACGCTAATGCAACGAAAATTAGCGATTGGTTAATTTGGGTCACGTGATTCGTGAGGGGGCGTGGGGTAGACCTCGAGTAAGAGTGGCGTTATCTGGTACTGATTTGTTTTGTATCGATTCAAATGTTTGCATATCAATAAAATTTTATGGCAAAAAAAAGTCGAAACAGTTGCTTTTGGGCCTTTCAATGAGACGAATCATACTGGGATACAAGTCGTGCAGTTTTTATTATAAACGCTATATTTTGAATATTTTTAACCTACGTAAGGATTTATTTTATCTTTCGAGAAATTGAGCAAGAAAGCAATTGATAAATGCTTCAAGAAGCTGCCTCCTCTTATTTTATAATTATAATACAATTTTATAATATAATAATATTTTTATTTGAAATAATTTCTCATTTATCGAAGAGCGCATAGTTGAATAAACGTGCAAACGTGTCGGCGTGAAAATTGTATCTTCTAGTATTCACTGCGGGCGTGACGAGTTAACTCGTCCTAATTCATTTGTCGCGGCAAAAGCTGAAAGGTCGAAACACATAACTTTCACGCAGAAGAAAATCGCGTTAACCGTTTACCAAATCTCATGAACGCGAGCTTTCGAAATTCGTGACGTCCCTTCGCCAGAAGAGCCAGGGAGAGCCGTGCGCCGGTTAGCTAACGAGATCGATTCAATACGGACTGCAACACCGAGGGAGCGATTTCACCGGGATCGTTATTTTAGCGCGAGCCATTGTCTCTCGCCGGGGACGACGACGTCGAGCACAAAGCGATCCGATCGACCGATCGTTGATCGACCATTCGATCGCTACGAACGATTTCCCGATCGCGATCACGCGAGGTAAAACGACCGAGAAATTCTCAATTGCCATCGTGGGTTGTCGAATATGTTTCTTTAGAATTATCTAAGAAATAATCCTTTCGGTTCGGGGAGTGACCCACGAATCCCCGAGCTTCTATAATTTAAACAAATATAGATTTAAAGTTATAACATTGACTACGAAATTTTTTTTCCTTTTTCAAGGAAATTATATTATAACTTGAATTCAAAAAATTTCGTGGTATCTTTTTACTTTTGTTCTGCAAATCTTTCGTTTTTACAGCGAAAAGCTTGTCGCCATTATCCTTGTCAAAATCTGTAATAGTCGAAATAGAGTAAATTTCATTAGAATCAGTGTCCCAAAACTTCTTTGTTTCGTTAGTCCAAGTTATAATACATTCCTTTGACATTATCATTTTTAAAAATATCTTTACGTGTGAAATATATTCACTGTGATCTTTTTATTTCAATAAACTTTACGAAAAATCATTGAAAGTATTGTGCGTATGATAGTTTGTTTGAACCTGAGATATTTTTGTAATACATTTTTGTTCCTTTTAGAAACTTACACTGGAACCTAATTTATTTTATTAATTCAGAGATTAATTGAAATAATTATACAATTTCCTTTATTGGAGCACGAAATGACATACCTATCTAAAATAAATCAAGTTCACGTTACACGACCATTGATATTGATACTGTCTTAATAATGTTGCTAATGTATTTTTGTATAACATGAATAATATAAATATATTGCATGTAATATTATTAATATATCTTCCTTTCATTTTTCGGCTATTAATTATGATTTGAAGTTGCCTCAACATTGTCTTATAATTGTAAAAAATATATTATAATAATAAAACTAATAAAATTAATTAATTATAAAAAAATACATTATAATACAAATAATATTTCTACTTCTTCCTAGATCATTAATTTGCGTTATTAATGGCCAAAAAACGTAAACATTCTAAAAAAACAAGTATCGTTATAAGTGATGGAAAACTTAATTATGCCGCGAAAAGATCGAGTTTTAAATATTTCAAATTTCATCCGGAATTCGTAATCATCAAAGATACAGGGTAAAGAGGAAGCTGCAATTCGAAAAGAAAAAACAAAAAAAGACGGAGCACCTTGGAGCGAAGTTTAATTTGAAAGTTCATGGACACCGAGATAGTCATTAAATTTTCAAAGGTCTGCAAATGCTACACTTCAATTGACTCTCTCCGACTGCGTCATGACGTTTAATGTCTACGAACCGTTTCCGACAAAAAGATGATTTAAATGGCACAAAGAGAAAGAAAAATGAAAGAAGAAAACGACGAATGTGATAAATTGATAACACTGTTACATCTTCGAAAATAAACAGGATAGGAGACTAGCAATTAATTACGATGTAATTTACTAAAATAATAATATAGTTCTTGTAACAACGTTATTTTTCAATATATAGTGACTCACGAAAATGTTCGAACACTTGTTAAGAATTTTCTTTGACACTTTAAAGTTTTATTAATACTGTCAGTGTACAGGGATATTGTGATTATATTTCCTGCAAATGTATGAATAAGTAAATATAAGTAATATCTTACTACAGATGTCACAAGACACTTATTAATTTAGAAATATATTTATATTGCCTGCAAATGTATGAATAAGTAACTTGTAATACCTTATAGATGTTACAAGACACTTATTAATTTAGAAATGAAAGTGTATTTAGTAAGAAATTCATAAACAGCACGAATAATCATTTGAAATATCCTACTGAATGTTAAGATTCAATAGAGTGTATACTTGTATCAGTAAAGTATATTTAGATTTAGTAAAAATTTAGTAAAATACTTATATTAAATATTTTCCAATTCCAGTATGTACATTCGTTCCAAACTTGACCAATAATATAATCGTGTCAGTCAGTGTTCCATTAAAACATTAATCAAATTTCAAAATGTTTCCCCTAGTACGACATAGTATATTCGTGAACGATTCGAATCCTCAATCGTTCGAACACTTTCGTCAGAAACCGTGGACATCATACCACCGACGTAAGGCTGTTCCACTCGAAATTGTCAGAGAGTCATCGTGACACTGTTTCAAAGTTCCCTGCAGAGGCGAAGCCAGACGCTACGGGCGATCGTAAACAAGAATTCCCGTCTAGAATCTACGTCATTCCGCGCGAAAAAAGATACACCGGCGCACGCTGCATTTCAAACTCCTTCGAAACTCCTCCGAAGAAAAATCCCCGGACGATCCATTTTCAATTTCGCGTTCCAACTGGGAGAAGAGACCTTTGGAAAGTTTCCAAATGTTTTTCGCGTGGAGAATGCAGGCGAGAATGCAAAGGTGAGCTTTCGCAATAGCCACTAAATACGCATACGGTGAGTTAAGCGGTGAGTTTCGAAGGTGTACACATGTACATAGCCGTCAAACACGAAACAACGAAAACATACTGCGACACTGGTCCAGGTAACTTTCTATTCGGAAAGATTTGTTTATCGCAACTAGACGTCGCGTCGGTACAAGTTACTGTTCTGGCATACGCAGCTTGTTACATTCTTGCACCGGGCTACACGCTTGTGTATAGTCTCGAGTCTCCTATTTTTTCGCAGACAATGTTGTAGCAATAGGTAGAAGTACGTGGTGTGGACGAAAATTTTGTAGAAATAATTAACAAACATTATTTATTTCAATCTCCGTCAGAATTTGTGTCATCACTTTCAAAGTACAATCCTTTAGCACCTAATCCACTGATTGTGAGTAAAAGAATGCTTGAGATATAATTTTAATATAATTTTTAATATTTAATATTATAAATACTATTTTAATATCCTTGACAGTTAATTTTAAAATCATAAAATTATAATTTATAGCTTGTGTGTGAATTTTTTCCCGCAATAAAAACCCGATAAACGTTATATGTATATATAACAAAGTTTTCTGACAAAACATGGATCCATAATTCCTTAACACACGTGTATTTTAGTACACTTCGAAGCCACGATCCGTAACGAATACGAATGGAAACATGGAATAAGAGCTTACGTTACATTTTCGATTGAAATTGACTATAGTTTGAGTGCAAATATTCCGTCAAAAGTCGATATAAAATGTGATTTAGCCATTTGAAAGTAACAAACGTAACATGGATCCCCATTCAAATTTTCTGTCCCTTTAAAAAAAAAATAAAAAGAACGAAAGAAAAAACACAAAATGAACGCATTCTAAATTTTCGATATTAAACTGATGGTTGTTTCAGTCAACGCATTACGGAACGTTTCAAGCATTGAGACACTGGAACCCTTAGCAGCCATCATAATTCGAGTGATACTCGAAACAAGCGCGAGGTCGCGTCGCCCTGGGAGCCAGGTTCGCCGATACGCGGATTAATTGAATCATTTGTCACTAATTAATATCTAATTCCAGGGACTCGGGTCCGCGACACCGACGGCAATTCCCAGACGAATCGACGACATCGATCCCCTCGTCGTCGTCTCGTTGCAGCGTCGTCAACGAAACGCCATCATCACGCTACCCTTAACCGTCGCAATTCCGTTAGATCACTAATGGAAACTAGAAACGGGATGCTAGAAGGAGAATCAGCAACACAGAAACTGGAAAACAGACGCTGAAGTAAATATCACGCGAGAGTTTGTTCGTGGAGCGATCGTTTCGAAGAGGAAAAAGATCCGTTGGTTTAATGGGGATCTGACTTTTAATCATCCAAGAACGACTTAAATTTGACTAAACTTCGACAGAAAACGAATTATTTTAGATAATCTGATAACACACTATATATATATTTATATTCTACATAGACTATATATATATATTTATTTCTATATATATATATATATATATATTGCTATTTTTATCAAAATCACTAACATTCACAACTAACATTTAAATTATATATAGAATATATTTTGTACTTGGCATATATATACGCATTAAAGACCGGTTGTTTTAAGTATCAAAAATATTACACGACGTCTTCAGAAAATGACGCAAGGATTCGATATTCTCTACAGGTGAGCTTAAAGCTCGATTTTCCGAAAATTTCCCCACCATTCCCCCTCGTAGGTACGAATAAGCTGCCTGCAATGCGTGTTTCTTCGAACGTACGCGTATCCTGATTACATCAAGGTAAATAGGTAAACTTTAATCGTCGGTAGTTGCAGGTTTAAGGAGACAGGAGGAAAGCAATGCATCGGGGGCAACGGCCCATTAGGAAGATCTACGATGCGCCGTTGGATGCACGTGATTTCCCACGCAGCTCTACCATGTGTCTCACAAACGAGCCTGTCGCGGGATTAGCCGAGTTCCTTCCACTCGTCGAACTGTTGCTTTCGCTGCTCGTATCGATAAAGATGCTAAATATCGACGGGGATAGGAGATACGATAGTTGGAAGAACCGCGGATCAGAGAACAAAGTTCGAAAGAAGAAAGAAAGGAAAGAAAATCCGCGTTCGAGAAAAACCTGGAGATGCGTGAATGTATAGACAGATTACTTGTAATGTGGAAAAATACATAAAATGTTCCAAAATAAAATGAAATATTTGTTATATAATGTCTAATATGTCCATGTTTCATTTATATATATATATATATAATAAATCTTTATAAATATATAAAATTTCGTAGGCTCGTAATTTCTCGTAAAAATACATTTTTAAACACTTGAATAATGTTTTGTCAAGCATCGAAATAAAAATTCGCATTCTTCGCAGCATTAAAAACCTTTTCCACTATCGACTACCAATTGTGGTCATTGATACTTCTTGCCTCGAACGAGTTTTCTTCCCATTCATCAAACTGTTTTCATTGCTCACGTTTTGAATATTGATAAAAAACTGAACGAAGACAAGTACGGGAAATCTAAAGCAGAGGACAGGGCACGGAGAAATAAAGAACAGAAGGTAGAAGAGCGGAAGAAGGACGCGGGAGAATAATGAATGCGGTGAATTGCCATCGTGGGTATCGGGATGGTGGGACACAGATAAGAATGAAAAAAGGAGTCGGGAAAAGAAAGAGGTGGAAAGGGTTGAACGAACGAGACTCGGGAAAGTACACGATAGCAGATTGTGAGAGGACGCGCATAAAGTATATACAAGGTGAAAGATGGTAAATGGGAGAAGAAAAATATGGGATGGGGGAGATACAAGCTGGAGTCAAAGGGAGAATGGAAAAAATAGAGAAGAAAAATAATGTTTCATAAAGTTTACGAAGAGGTAGTGTTAGTTCGATCAAGTTTAATAGGGAGACGCTCTGTAATAAAAATGCAAGGAGCAACGAAAGTTAATTTCATCATCTCGGTTTATTAAACCGAGAGTAATCGAGAAATACTCGCCGCGCGAGTACAGAATGGAAATAACACGGTGAAACTACTTTGAAAACGTAAACCGCGTAATATTCTCTACAGATTTCCTATTATTTTTCTATCGTGGTCCGCAAATTGCAACGATGGGTTCGATTCATTTGGAGTGTTTTCTTGGCGATTAACTTTTAATCATCTTTGCGGCATCAACTTTGAATTCTAATTCTATTGAGAGTAATTGAAATATTTTGGACGATTCGTGGATTTTTATTCGTATGTATTCGTTCTTTCTTTTTTGTGTCAATGAAGTAAAAGTATGATCTCGTGAAAATTTATATTATAATATATATATGAAAAAAGTGAATGAAATTTACTATGATTATAATATCCAATAATAATAATAAAAAGCAGAGCATATTGCGTTTACTTCAACCTACGATAATTTTAATCTCGTCATTTTTTATTCTAATTTATTTGTTTTCCAGTAAGAAAATATAAAAGACAATCCCTATTCTTCTTTAAATAGTTGAAATTTGCAATTGTAACTGCGTGTAATTTAATACCAGAGAAGTAAACCGAAAACTTTTCTTCCCTTACTGATTCACAGATGAACGATTCTGCTATTTGAAATTCGACGAGTATACATAGACTTTCACGACCGAGTGTCTTTCAAATTTATAGGTAAATCAGTGGGAGATACGCAAAGTAAAACAAGAAATAAAACAAAGACGACGTCGTTGTCTCCGTCAGACAATTCACCTCAAATAAAAAGCCTTAAATTCTCAATGTGCCCATCGATGCTATTCGACAACGCCTGAAATGCGAGAAAACACGGTTACACCTTGGAGGAAAGGAACTGGTACGGTATCCTGGTCGCTCTGTTAGCTAGAAATCTACCCTGAATGCCGGCGAACCGGATACGGCGACAAGGGAAAGTAGAACGAGCTCACAAAGGGCTTCGATGAATTTTTTCCCTTTCTTTTTTCTTCTGCGGCAGGCAACGACCGATTCACAGCAGCGACGATCGCCTTCGGGGGAGGGCAGCGGCGAGACTTCCGCAAAAATTTCGGGTCACAGGAGGGAAAGAAGAATTCTCGAGAGGCGACAGGTTGCTTTTGCCTCGGTTAAGCTGAACTAGGCGGCGGGAAAAAAAAAAGACGGGAAGAAGAAAATTCGAAGAAGAGCACCGGCTATTAGAGATGGAATCGAGTATCCCGCGAGCACAATACAGTGAACGGTTATTAAATCAGGACTGTTCTCGATTTCTTTGACATGTTATATTACGCTCGATATAAAATTGAAACAACTGAAGACATATAAATAATAAATTTCATTGACATATGTGTGTGCACACTGTGTAGAAATAAAATACAAGTATAAAAAAATATTGCACTTGTACCCCAGTACGATTCGTCTCACTGAGAAGCCCAGAAGCGACTTTTCCGACTAGGAAATGAAAACGACTTTTTTGCCATAAATTTTATCGATATGCAAACATTTGAATCGATAGAACACAAATTACAAACGCGATCGCTCACTACCAGACAACGCTACTCCTACTCGAGGTCTACGCCACGCCCCCTCACGAACCGCGTGACCCAAATCAACCAATCGCTAATTTTCGTTGCATCAGCGTTGCACCTGAAGAGGCCCGATTTTCCGGGTTACCCCCCCACTAAAATCACTTTCAGTGAGTAAAAAAATTTTATTCTTTACTTTCTTTACTCACTGAAACGAAACTTACAATTAGACTGCGTAGAGCTGAATCGAGAGGCGCACATCGGGCTTGATCCCATCCCTACCGGCTATGGATCCGAAGGTGCGCACGTGCCGTTGCACGTGACACCGCTGCATTATGCAGAAGGTGAAGGCGAGCATGCGCCCGGTACTTCGGCCATGAATTACCGACGAGCCGGCTGCTTATGAATAAGTGAATTGATCCATCGTCGAAGATGGAATCGTTAAACAGAAGCAGAGCAATCTGAATTTTTCAGCAATCGGACTGCGGGCCGTGGTGCACGCGATATAATTCGTTGTGAACGAGATGGGTTTTACGACGATTACGCCTCGCATGACGCCTAACATCCCTCGCGATGGATTCGAGTTTCATTTCGAGAACGAAAGGACGTCCGTCCCTTCGTTTTACGCTATTCAGTTATATTACCAAACGATATCACAAACAGGCGAAGGGGTCTGTTCAAACTATAGCAAACTATAAACATACCCATATTAAGAAAAAGATTGAAGACAAATTAATCACAGTTGCGATTGATACTTAAGATTACTCTAAAAGACTCTTGCGAATTTTTTCTTTTTTTAAATTCTCATTTATATTGCAAGGTATAAACAATAATGTAAAAAAAAAAAAATGTTTAGCGATGAACTGACTGATTTTTCAAAACCTACCCGTGTAGCCTGTTGGCAATTACAACTTCAAATCAAAGCTCCCCCGCGACTGTTCATCGAGAGTTTACTTTCATCGACCGCAGGCCAACGAACTTCCGTCAGTTCGGAAGGATCGATTCATCCCGGATGATTATCGTTCGTACGTTCGGAAAGCCCGCCGTGTAATTGGCTTCGATACTCGGAGGCTGGATCAGCCGCAAAAGCAAATACTCGCTGGGATTCGAGCATTCCTTCCCTTGTTTGGTCTTAATACGCAGGTTCCTCTGCGGGATTCGTTAATCATTCGTGCGGTCGCAGTATTCCCGCGGAGCGATAGTCGATCTTCGTCGAAGAAGATTGATAATTTGAAGAAAAAACGACGCAGGATGATGCATCGGTTACAATGATAAATTCGTTGCAATTGTAATTGATTGCGATTGGAGATGAGTCTGAACGAGTTATTTGCTGACTAATTTCGCTGATCTAAACTGAGGTTACACAGAGTGTTTAATTTCGTTTCTCTTTCGAATTTCTTAAGTGATTTTAATTTTTACAGTTACGTTATCATGCATAACGTAATTGGAGATGAGTTTGAACAAGTTATTTAGTTCAATCTTGCTCTCTCTGAATACTTATGCCTATGTATTATCAGAGCATCTCAACTTCCTGCTCCTTCGAGATATTCCTCGTCTCTGGTTTTCATTCAAATTTTTTTCATTAACACAAATTCTATTCGCATTCGAACGAATTAAATACAGAAGGAAATCTAGAAGATTAGAATTTCCCTAGAGCGATGACGACACTCTAATGCCTTCGCTAAAGGGAGGCCCTAATAAATTTTCGTTTTCGGAAAAATACCGTTGTCCCCGTTCTGTAAATAACAGATGGCCGCTCGTAGATCGCGCTTCGTCGGTGTTAGATCCTCTCTCTATCGAACCTCCTTTCTCGTGCAGTTTAACTACACCTCGAAAATACTTTCATTACTCATGTGCCCTGACTTGCTTTGCAACCAGATCAAATCGAAATGTGTATCTGCAATGTGTAATTGAAACGAAGGGATTTGACGAATATACTAGCAGAACAAGTTCATTTACTTTAAATTTGAATTAAATCATAATTTAAATTAAATAGAGTAGAGCAGATTTACTCTTACTACAAATCTTCAAGATGGCTCTAAATTATAATAAAATTTACCACTAATTAATTTTAACTAACGATCGATAATTAACTGACTAGCATTCGGTTAACAAGTATTCTTTCTCCAATTAATTAATATTTAATTAAATTTGGATTCAAATAAAATTATCGAATTACAACACATTAACATTGGAAATTAATTCCAAAAATTCATCCTTCTTCCATTTAAATTCTATGACTCTGTAAAATTTCAAAAAATATACTCTATCGCTTGGTCCTCGGCGGATTAAATTGCTCGATCGTTAATTTAAAAATAAAGATAATCATTCGTCGATTGCGAATATGAAAATACTCAACAACTGGCTCGCCAAAGTGACGTTTGTCGATAACTTTTATGATTGTCTCTTACGATGTCGACAATTTATATTAGGCAGGCTGTATTTCTACATTCTGAAACTTAATTAGCACAGCAATGACACGTATAAATGTGAAACGTGAAATATTGCTAGACACATGAAATCAGACTGGAAGAAGATTACAAGTGAGATTACGTTTTAATACATTTGCTAGTCGCAGACATTTTACGAAGATCGTTATTTTCCAATGAAATTTATGTCACTCGCGGATTAACCCATCCAACGGACGTATGTACTTTGACTGAAAACATCCCGTTCAATTCGAATGTATGAAATTACAGTAGAATTACACTGTTGAATACAAATTTGACTTTTATTTTTCTATCAAAAATTAATGAATATGAATGTAATACACGTATAAAGTACTCGAATTTACATATATATATATATATATATACTCGATTGTTTTTAGTCAACCATAAGACAATCCAACTGGTTAACTGGTTTCTTATTGTTCTGATTATAAACGAATTTGTCATAGTAAAACAAAGGAGACTATAGTGTCATATATATTCTTCAAATATTAAATTGAAAAACAATATTGTTTTCTATGTATTACGTATTATTATTATAGTATTCAAACTATAAAATGATTCAGTTCCCAATGATTTGTTAGTAATACTATGATATAATATATAATTATAATTATGATTGATCATTTACAATATAATTGAATATAATTATAATTCTAATTATAAATATTATATAATTACATATTTCATTACAATGTAATTAAATATAATTATAATTACAATTATAATTGATCATTTACAATATCATATTATAATATATCATATTATAATATACTACACTGTAATATTGTAAATGATCAATTAACACTATGGATAATAATTGATCAATTCAATCAGCAACCAGGGAACTATATTCGATCTCGAGGCAGCGCGAAACGGAGAGCACAGGATTCCTCGAAACACGGAACGAGAGAAGAAAAGAAAGAAAACGACGAAAATCTTTTTTGAAAATGGTAGGAGTAGTCGTAGCAAGAAGGCAACAGGGTTTGAGAAAGCGGGGTTAGAGCGTAGCGCAGCGCGTTTATTCATTAGGCGTACTTGTATCCGAGAATGCCGGTAATTATGATCGCGAACTCTCGTTTCGAGCCGCGTCGTTGAAATTGAAAAACGGAGACAAAGCGGTCACAGGGGCTCGGATTCCAGGCGCATCCCGGCCCGATTGAAAAAGTCCCGTCGAGCTTTCCAACGACTCGTTCGTTCGTCCCACGACTGCGCCTCTGTCCCTCTTTTCTCTATTTTTTTTTCCTTTTTTTTTCTTTTTTTTCCCCTCCTCCCCTCGACGCACGTCGACGAATCGTCGACCGATTATTTCTTTTCGAAAGAATAATCGCAAAACGATAGCTTTGTCGCGACGTTCGCTCGCTGCATCGACAACGGACAGGACAGAATGAGAGTTGGTAATCGAATGTCGTTCGCGCGACCGACAGTCGAATTTACTCTCAAGAAAAAAACATTGCGTCCTCTGGAGATATTACAAGGGTATTGTAACATCGATGAACAGTATTCAATTCATTAAGAACGACGATTTTATTTAAAAAGAAAAAGGTCAAACGATCTTTGACGAATGATTGCACTGACATCTTTCTCTAAAAAATGTCTCCAAGTCATTTGGAAATTTTTTTCAAATTCAAACGTCATTGTGGGAAAGATTTTCTTTTGTCACTGAATCCGTAATTGATCTAAAAAAAAAATTAAAAAAATTCTTGGAATCTAATAGATCCCAAAAGAAAAATTGTTGCAAATAATTAATTTAGTATTTTTGTAATGGCAATAAAAGTGCAAAATTTTTAAATTGTGGAAAATTTTCTTTTGTAGAAAATTGACAAATTTTCATCCACTATGATATATAAACGCTTTCTATACCAATTATATATATGTATAGGTATGCATATCATACACATAAATATAAATTTCTGCGATCTTAAATTTCTAAGAAAAATTCACAAACATCCACGATCTATTTGCAAGGAAAAGGTTTAAGCGAAGTAATTCTCGAGCGGATCAATGAATAACAAACGGCGGATATCCTGTTATTATTTATTTCGTTGATATTATTTGGCTTCCATCTCGCCCGATTAACATGGAGATTAAAGCAAAACAGTAAAGGCTAGAACTTCATCGAGGCAAAGTAAAACCTCGATCCTTTAAACCTCTGTAATTCGCGCTTCACCTTAATTCTGCAACAATATCGTTACCGAGAACAATCAACTTTCAAATTATTTGTGCGCGGAAATAACAACATGCAGGAAATTTAATAAAAATCTAACGATAACAACGTTCCAACGTAACGACTCGAAGAACGATTGCGCGTCATTGCAAGCATACTTCCCGATGGTTTATTAACGTTTATTTCGGAAACGTAATTGCAAAGATAAATCTACTTGCGCGAGGACGTAAATAGAGGACGTTGAGGAAGCTCGGCGATATCTTTCGGCACGAAGACGAGCTGTTTTCATTCCACCCACGTTGTTTCCCTTCGCTCGTCTTTCTACCCTTTTCAAAATAAAATTTTATAGAAAATTCCAAACTCGACTCGATTTCATCTTCCGTTCGAGATACCTGTCTGTTGTTATTCTTCGCATTTAAAGATAACTGACGCAGCGAAATACGAGTACAGCTGGAGTAAAGATAGAAATAGAAACAGACACTTTTTGTGCCATTAAACACGTTTAATAAAACAATACCGATATTTTTATCTTCTGTATCATTAAATATCGAATGTATTTTAAAAACATTGCGCGTATTGAATCCTCTATTTTAAGAAGTTTTTTGTGAAAATTGAAACTATATTTGTAACTCGATATATATATATATAGTTTGGTAGATTTAAATTTAATATTTGATATATTATATATATATATATATATATATATATATATAAATTTATAAAGTATAAAAATATGTATATATAACAGTATGTGTATATGTGTATATATATATATAGTTTGATAGATTTAAATTTAATGTTTGATATATTATATATATATATATAAATTTATAAAGTATAAAAATTTAAACGTGTGCATTGGAATATGTATATATAATAGTATGTGTATATGTGTATATATATATATAGTTTGGTAGATTTAAATTTAATATTTGATGTATTATATATATATATATAAATTTATAAAGTATAAAAATTTAAACGTGTGCATTGGAATATGTATATATAACAGTATGTGTATATGTATGTGTGTATATATGTATATATATATATATATATGTATAATATATATTTAATATAATTTAATAATAATATATATGAGTATTAGGGGCTTATCCCCGTGGTAATTTTTTGTCGCGAGAGAGTGAACTTTATCAGTCAGAGGTCGAAATGATTCTGAATTGTAAACCAAAGGAAAGCCTGAACGTCTTATCGGTTCCCCTTCCTTCGGCTTCGGAAAATCGCGGGTTTAGGGTGGGGCACGAAGGGCCAGATACTCGTTGTCGTCGTGGGTGATTTCGCTGGCCCGTGTTTCTCACGTGTTCGGGAAAGTGGGTGGCATGCTTCAATCCACGATCGAAGGTCTTGTCTTCTTAGAACAAGTCCAGCCATGTGGCCAAGGTTATGTGGCGACACAGGCCTGCTAAGTGTACTTAAAAACAATAAATTATCCTGGACATGCCTGTACCCAGACCGTAGGTATTGTAGCATGGAAACTCTCCCGAACAATATATATATATATATACATATATATAATATCAAATATAATATATATATAATATATATAATATCAAATATTAAATTTAAATCTACCAAACTGGATCAACATTAGATAGATCAAGCACAGTACGTCCCAAAACAATATTATTGCAACAGAAGTTATGCTCTAAACAAATTATATACAAAATTATTATTATCTATAAATTTACGAAACACTAAATTTGAATCTATCGAACTGTATCAACACAGATCTACATTTGAAGTACAATGAATACACCCTAAAACAACACAGACTGCAAAAATTATAAACTACAAACCACGTTTGCGAATACACGTGTAATAGGTATCCAAGAACTGATATAGACATCCGTCGCATTTATTTCGACAGTGCCGCTTCCATTTGCTCGCCGTCCCCGATTTACAACGAGTATCGAATCGGAGAAGATTCGACGATCGGCGTGAGCCTCTCGCGAGATACACGTCCCCGGTTGTCGAGAGGAAGGAAACAGATTGTAAAGAGAAAATACAGCGAACGGGTAACCGAATCGATGCGAAAGCAGGGAGATAACAATCTTTCGGAACGTAATAACGGATTCCAGCTAGAAATCTAGCGTCCGCGCGTTCGCCTAGCGCAACGGTATTACTTTGACCGGTAACGAAATAACGCTCGAGTAGCTACGATGGAAAAGAGAGACAGAGAGAAAGAAAGAGAGAGAGAGAGAGAGAGAGAGAGATCAGCTTTGCCTTCTAAAAGCTTAATCCAGTTGCAGCTACTATCCTTCAATTTCCTGAAAATCGATCCGACTGCCACGTCGTTAGCTTGACCTACCCTCTCTGAAACGCGATTCTCGCGAGTACGTGCCGCGAGTTTACCGTCCGTTTCTTGCAAATGACATCCAATCGTCTCCCCCCCCCCCTCTGTTCTTTCTTGAATAATCTCGTCCCTCGCTCGTTTAGGAATATTTACGTTCTAATAAATGATACTTACGTACTACACGCAACTATCGTGTCAAACACTTTACCGAGAAACTATTTCCATGATTATATCGTAGGAAATGTGTAATATTGCATCTCCACTCTGAGCTAAGAAAAAGATATCTAGTGAGTAATAATTTCAATTTAATTTTCTGAACATCTGATATAAATTGCTAATTCCCTATTTCTCTCTAGTTTCTGCATTCTTAGTAGACGTTGGATTCTAGAATCTACAATCTAAATTCTAAGAAGCAAGAGGCAAAAAGCTGGAATTTGAAATGTAGAATCCAGAGTCTACCTACGTCTACCTAGGACCTAGGTGAAAGGAGTACACGCGAAACATCGAACAACTTTCAATTCCACTTCACGTTTCACAAAGACCCAGGAGCAAATGAAACAGACTGAACAAGATCCAGAAAATAAGTGTCGCTTAATCCGGAAGTCCCGATCCCGCGACACTTTTTCCTTCAACCCGCGAACAGCGTGGCGTCTAGCGAGATTCTGGCTCGTTCGAGCGAGAAAATGCTCGAGGATTGGACAGGAAAGCAAAGGGCGAGGAAAGAAATTTCCATTGGCAACACCGAAACGCCGATGGGCTCGGAGGAACGTGCAAGAAGGGTGGAAAAACCGGGCTATGACGGATAACGAGGGCGTTAATCGCGCGTTATCGCTCGCCTGCAAGAAGGGTGGACGAACAGCCGAGCTCGAGGGGTGGCGAGTTCTCCAAGAGCTTCGCAGCTTTGTTGCGGATGTTTGGGTAATCGCGTCTCACTAGAGCGGAGATTGACAGTTTTCGCGTTTATAAGAACGTTTCATGAATTTCATTATAACTTGTATCCTTAAAACTTGGAATCATAAAATAGCAAAATATAATAAACGCGCGTAAAAGTTCTTCCCTGCGTGCTCGAATAGTTTCGTGAACCACTGTAGTTGCAAAATTATGATACATGTATGCAAATTGCACTTATTTAGCCAAGGTAATTGCAGCAAAGAGAGAAGAGAAGAAGAGCGACTTTTGGAAGAAAAATTGCCAATTACCTACCATATAAATTTACCAAACTCCCCTAATCTTTTGTACACACAATCAAAACAGAACATTCTAAATTTCAAATTGTCCTTTTAAGAAACCAATTCACCACTCTAAAAGAACCACGTACAACTGACAATTTCAACCCTCAATTAGTTTCATTAACCTCCATGAAAAATTGAAATTAAACTACTCAGTTTTAGAATTTTTCATTTCGTTGCTAATCTCTATCACGGAATGTAAAGTACCTAGTTAAGTGAAGTCAATCACTAAACCTACCGCGCAGTTATGAAATACGAAAGTCGTCTTTTATTGGAAAGACAGAAAAATTCCATGTAATAACGCAGTATCACATAGAAAAAGATTCACAGAACGAAACATTATATACACCCAGGCAATAATCCAAAATACTCTCTCTCTCTCTCTAGTTTCTAGATTCTTAGGAGCTAATTTTTCGATAAAGTTAATAAATTTGATAAAAAAAAGAAAAAAAAGAAAAAGAAAAACACTGAAACGAATGCGAATAAAATGGGAAAAGAGAGAACAGCGTGCTGGATTTCCTTAGGCGATAACATTTTTATTCGGGAGCTCGGACGGGCTAATTAGAAATGCGGCGAAGACTTTTAATGGTTGAAAACCACGACGGAACTTGGAACTCGCTGAGCCGGAATAGTTTCGAGCGAGATTCGAGTCGTCGAAAACGAAATAAGTTGAATGTAAACTTTCATCGAGTCGATGCTCGCCCTCCGATTTCCCAGTCGTTCGTCGGTTAATCGATAGTAACTATCTTCGCTCGTCAAATTGGTCCAAAATGTTGATCGTATTTTTTTTTTTCACTTTGACTCGTCTTGTTTAACCTGTCAGCGTAAGAACGATGAGTGTGTGCTCGTGGAATACAGAGTAGATGTGTAATTTGCTGTGAAATTAAATTAGATTGCAATGTTGTGGAAGCTGATTCTTTTTTGGAAATTTTCCTCTTTATTAAATTTGTTTAAGATTCATTTTGTTACTGAAGTTCATTAATATTATTGACGAAACGACAATATTGGTAAAACATCCTTATCTAGAAAAGAAGGAACTCGTCTCGCGGTGATTATTCGGTCTAGTTTATCGGAACTATCGTTTCTCTGTCGCTTTAGCCAGAATGAAATCCACGTCTATTCCACCCTCTTGACGCCAACAACCTATAGAGATTTGTAATAACCTCGAATCAAAGTAGATCGCGACGCACTGCTGCATCTCGTCATGTGATAGCAATAGAGAGACACCTAACGCGATATAGAAGCCGAACGGGGCGATTCAGAATCGATTCGCCCAATGGCAGGTGTGGCCGAAACGCTCGATAGCCATAGTGATTCCTGATTGCCTACTTGCGTAATTGGTAGCGCAATTCGCGAATCGAACGGTGCTCGATAGGATTCGATTCCTTGCTTAATACGCTGCAGACGTTTGTGCATCTACTGTGCCGTAAATTATCCACGAATGCCATAATGTTCCTTGTAGAAGGTTAGCTTGTACATATATATTCTAATATGCTAACTAAATAGATAGATATAATAACAATTATATCTCAATACTAAAGGAGTTTTTATCACTGAGAGTGATTTTAGCGGGGATAACCCAGAAAATCGGGCCTCTTCAGGTGCAACGCTAATGCAACGAAAATTAGCGATTGGTTGATTTGGGTCACGTGATTCGTGAGGGGGCGTGAAGTAGACCTCGAGTAGGAGTGGCGTTGTCTGATACTGAGCGATCGTGCCTGCTATTTGTTTTCTATCGATTCAAAGCTTTTTGCTTTCAAGAATGCATTATAATACACCGAAACGTACAAGTCCTGTGGATAGAAATCGATCAAACCTGGAACGATTTCGTTCTTCTCCAAACACGGGGAATAATATTTGCGAAAATATAATGGAAATACCATTGGATGTAAGAAACGTCAATGTACATACATTGTTGAAACAAAACGAAATGGAAGCACTGGGGAATATTCTTTATAACGTATTTCGTTTTTTTTTTCGAGAATCGTGCAATATCTATCGGCGTTGCTATTAATTTTATTAACAGTAAGAACATCGCATAGAGAAATAACGATTTTTGCTTATGCTCTTCAAATTTTCAATTCTAGATAATAATTTCTAATCTCACACTAACTCTACGAATGTTTATATTTTAATGATGAAACGAATTCTAAACGAAGAAAAATTAAAAAGCAAAGCTTGCTTTATACCTTCGCGAGAATTAACGATCATACAAAGCAGTCCCTCCTGTTAAGCCGAATTTTCGTTCATTAAATCTTTCTTACTTGAAAATTCGATATGACGAGCTTCTCGTAGCTCGAAGATTTTTCTCCTTTTCTTCATAAAACGGGAACTAACTTTTTTACGCTAGCCGCTGCAAGTTGGATTTTCGCGTTCCTTAAATCTGGCTTACTTAAAAAATCGATAAGACGAAATTTCCACAACTCCACAAGGCAGTCAGGAGCTTTCAGACTTGTATGTTCGGTTTACTCTTCGTATTAAAAAGCTGAAATATTCCGGATCTAATATACAAAGATATATGTATATATTATTAGATATTATAGTAGATACGAGATAACGAATGAAAAATATTTTTGGAAGAAAATACTTCAAATTGTGTTGATCACAAATCAACAGTTACAAAATTTATATCATCCATCATTTATCGTTGGAATGCGGATTTTGACTCACTCGTGGGAAACTAAAAGTTGCAAAAATTGCACGCGGATAATGTGCGTATGCAAAACGTTCGTCAGAAAAACATAAATAAAAGAAATTTCCACCCCTGTTGTATTTCAAAACTGAAGAAACGCGTGAGAATCCGCAGTCTATTTATCACAGCCTATCCCCTTCAAACTCCCATCCCGTTACATTCGGAAGATAACGCAGGCTCATCGAAATCTCAGCAGACCATCCACCCTTCAAACTCATCCCACGTAGTCTCTGAACCCCGCCGTTCGTAATTACAGAGTTCCGAGTCTCGACTAAAATTGTTAACGAATCCTGGCGAAAGAATTAAAGACATAAATTCCCGTTATCGAGAAGAGGAGAAGCGAGAGAAAATGCTGAAACGAGGAGGGGGGAGGGAGAAAGAGCGAAGCAATAAGAGGATCGGTAGACGTGAGACGCGAAAGACTGGAGCCGGAAAAAGAAAGACAAATAGAAAGGGAGGGTGGTGCCTGGAAGGGTGTTCTCGTCCGGTTGATTATTTAAATAGGTTTAATGGGTTAGGAGCAGCGTGAAGAAAGAGAGTTCTACGAAACACAGAGTGTAACGAGTAAGACTCGAAGAGATAAGTTTCATTGTACTCGAATGTACGTTCAATTACAGGCGTTCGGCACGATACTGATATTTGTGCAAAAAGATTTCGTTCTTGACTCTGAAGTTAAAAATTACGTTGTCGAAACGATGTACGTTCTGTTTTAAAATTTAAATTCGAATGTAGAACGTAGAATACAGAATGTATCGTGTATCTGCTGCTTCTATCTAACAACATGTATAATGCATGAAATGAAATATAAAATAATCATATTGGATTCTGACATAAATTATTTATTATCTCGTCGTTAAAAAGAATTGTACGATTTAGCTGTGTCACGTTTAATTATCGAGGAAATTTTGAACATCGATTAAATATAAAACAGTTAAAATTGAAAAGAAGAATTCAAAAAGTGCAGATATTTTAATTATTATAGCATTTGTGCATCTTCCTCTCTTTCTTTGAAAGACTCGAAACAAGTATTTAAAGCTGTAAATGCCATATTGAATAAATTGTGGTGCAATAATTCCACGGCATAAAATAATGATAAATAAAAATAATAAAATAATAAATCATTCTAAAACACGTCGAATTGACAAGGTACAACTTTTTACAACCAAATACCATCAACGGCAGCATTGAAAAATCTCAAAAACCAGCGTTACACTACCAGAGAAGTGGATACGTATCGCAGACTGACGCGCGAATTTACTTTCGCGGCGCGAAATAACGTAACTTTGTGTGAAAAAATGCGTCAAATTGACAGAAGGGACGAGCAAGGGTAAAACACGAGCGCGACGATGGAAACGAGAAGAGAAAGGGAGAAAGGGGCGCGACAGTCGATAAAGGGAGGTTTTATTTCCAGAGTCGGTGGTCGAGGAGAACGAGGAAGAGGATTCGCGGCGCGCACAGGCGAACACACGCAAAAGCCAGCGGCGTGTAATTTGTACACGTATCGGAGAGCGCTTCCGTAATCCCCGTGAACCTGGTGAAACGTGACCCATGGGTCCGATTTTTGCGCGATTTTGCACGGTTACTCGTTCGGGGGTGGCGCGGTGGCAGCCAGATCGAAACCGGAATGCAAAACGCGTCGCCCTCGTCCCGACACGCTCTCCACGATGAATCGAGGTTAACCGTGTACGAGAGTGTCATCATCGCGCCCATGCAAATTAAAATGTTTTCTGAAACGGCGATTTCTGCTCGCAATTCTTTCTCGCGGCAGAGACGCGCGATTGATTTTCCAACTCTATCCGGTGGATGCTTTCTTTCGTGAAATATCAAGGTTCGAAAAATAGAAAACGCGTAAAATAGGAGTGCGTCGATCAAAGTGCGACGTCGATTAAATTTTTCACCAAATATTTGATCCAATCAAAAATCAATCAGCGTAAATCACTTATCGTTGAAAGCACCTTTCGCCATCCGAACGTCATTTTATTATTAAAACCTTCGATCGATGGAGTAATTTAGTCTAGTCTAATTAACAGCCCGGATTTTCGTGCAAACAGATAAAAATTTTACTTACTAACTGTTATAAAGCACACTTTGGATATTTCGCTCATTTTTTTCAATTTTGAACTTCGAATTTTTTGAAAATCGAACGGGAATTTCCACTCTAGCTTAAATTATAATATTACAACTAAATTGTTGCAATTATACCGAAAATTTTTGCAAAGAGGATATATTTGCAGGACACAGATCATTTTCAAATGTAACATATTTATTTCCATTATCCTGAGTGTTCCGAGACATTAAACGTACACGTTAATATTCAGTAATTCACAGTGTGGAATAGGGGGAAAAGTCCCACAATACCGATTAGCATACAGTAGCAATCGGAAACTAGTTCTTGTTCGTTGCGTCAGATGTTGGCGCTTTATTGAAATGCACAAACAAATATCACAGTTCTGCCTAACACATTCTGTCACATAGTTGTATTATTTGCTCCATCGTGCTTAATGTTCCGAGAGATTGAGCGCACGCGTTGGTACTTGATGAATCGAAAGTTATCTTTTGTTTCTCAGCCATGTAAATGATTTTCTTCCATTACGAATAATATCTTTGATCTGTCAATTGTAATATAAAAATCTTAATTTTTCAATTGATTAAATGTTGATTTAACGAGAATTGAAGAGGACTGAATTGATTAAATTCTAATACTAGTTTAACGAGGAAGAAGAATCTCAAGCCAGTTGATATTGCACGAATTTTCACCAATTTCCTACTCATCTGACATACCTAATATCGAAAATTCCAAAAACGTATCTACTTTGCGGAGCATCGAGTCAACATTAAACCGAACCGCTTAAATTCGTCCATTGCTCCACAGGAAGTGGTAAAAGTAGTTCCCGCCTAACCGAGCAGACAGAACGGAAACAACCTCTTCGCAGCCACTGGACCCTTCTCCCCAACGAGATCTTTAATCGTCAGGCTGTTTCCGTTCCACTCGAAACAGAAAGCCACTTGTTATTTTTACATCCTTATTACCTCGAATTCTCGTATCGAGTCGACACGGTCAACTAAATAAAAATATCGCGATACAATTGACCAACGTTAAACATTTAATAGAAAATAAATAATTGACCATAAATTAAACATTTAATAGAAATGGGTGTAAAATAGAAATACGCGTTATATAAATATACGTTCAATACGTGAATTTTTCACATTCCCAAGACAAGTGGGGATATTGGATTTCGCATAATTTAATATATTTCGATTAATAAATACCTAGTTTACCAATTCCCACTAAAAGTCGTTTCAATCGCAGCAAACTCGATCCACGTGTCCTCCTCCGCGATTACGTTTCAAAACACGAGTTCCCTGTCCTATTAGATCAATCCTTAGTTAGGATGCGCGGACGTACACTACCGATTCATTGGCAATCGCACGCGTTTACCTAGGATCCCGTGTTTTTCCTCCGTTTCGCACGTAGTCGCACCAGGGCGCGTAGTCACCCTTCCTCCGCCAGCCCGTAGGCATTCGTTTCCCTTCGCGTAACAATTACACGCCAATTGGATCCGCAGCATCGGGCTCTCACCCCGAAATTCAATCCTCTTTCACCCCTTAGTACGCATTCGGTACACGCGCCATATGTACACACGCGACAAAAGCAAGAGGGAAGAATCGGTCGAATTGACCCATTAAGAACCAACGTTAACGCGAATATTTTACTCGCATATTTTACTTTCTTACGATTAATTTACATCATTAATCATTTAACGGACAACGTCCACAGATGTCGCAGAATCTGCGTGAAACAATTTGGTTAACGTCAATTCAATCAACGCGGTTTCAATATTTTAGTCGTCTCGTGTGTAAACGTAAAGTACGTTCAAAATTAAATTTATTTGTCGACGTGTTCCTGTTTTGCCATTTTTTGGCGTTCCGCGGATTTCGATTTCACGAAACACACAATTGTCAAGGTAAATTCTATCTTTTAATTAGGGAAATTCTAGAGATTTGATTAATACGTTTTTTACTTGAAGTGCGTGATTTTATAAAATTTGAAGAACCCAAAGTACGCATTTATAATATACTACAAGGACCAACGTTACGTTAGCGCAACATTTTACATTCAGTTTTCTTTTTAACATCATCAGAGTTACCAGCTACAGAAAATAGATGGAAGGAAATGGAAGAATATTCTCAGATCTGTCATAAATATTGTATCTCAGATCTGTATCTCAATTCTGTCCCTACCACGGAAAACTAAAATATTCAGTAAAAGAAAAATCTGCCCCCAGAAATGTACTGTCGAGTCAAATCTGACGCTACCACCACTGTTACACCGTGTTACTAATATCGAAAAAATATGGAGAATTAAAAGAGAATTGAAAGAGGCTGTAACAGTCGTCCAAGGATAACGAGTACACGCAGTATGTGGTAATTACACGTGGATGTACGTGCAGAATGGCTTGGCCGCCAGGTGACTTACCGCGAATGCAGGGCGCAGCCACGCTGCACTGTGGCGAAACTGGAGGTGGGTGGCGGAGGCGGAGTGCAGTATACCGGTGGCAACGGTGGATCATGTCTATGCAGATGATTGTGCCGGTGGCTGTGAGAGTAGCTCAGGGAACCTCGCAGGCTGCCAGGTAGATGGCGATGCGGCGTTGTTTGATCACTGAAATTTCAATGAGAAATTGTTTATTGCAAATAACTCGAACGGTCGAGGCTGAATTTAATGACAAACAAGACTAATTATATGTATCTTAACACGTCTGTCTCGCGCATCATAGACTGCGGAAAAAATACATAAAATACATAAAATGGAAAACACTGTGGAACAATCTGCTGCGTGAAACAATTTTCTATCGAACTTTTATTTTCTTTGTTATATTGTCAACAATATGAATTTACGCAGTCTAGTATTGTGCGATGCACGGTGTTGATTTGTGCTACATTTTTTGATAAGAATACGACCAGTGTAGAAAGAACTTTCTTGTCAAATAAGGATAACATAATTTTGAAAAGTCATAGTTATTTATTACAAGTTAAAATCTGAACAGTAGTCTTATTCTAAGATAATGTTAAAAATTATTTTATTCATTTATTCATTTATTTTGTGAGATGAAGCCCTTGATATAACTGATTGGCATAATATATCGGATATAATGAATAATTATACTTTTTTTTTTAATTTTCATTCAAAAAGGATCTTTGTCGTGCCGATAATGACTCACTCTACTGTATTCATTACTGGAAAGTACATCTACTACAGCAAATGTCACTTTCTACAGAGAAATTTCCTCTACCTCCTGCAGGTAAGGTAGAAAGCTGTAAAGAAACTGATAAATTTGCTGATAAGATGGAAGGAGAAACTAATCCTTATTTTACATACAAAGATCAAACTTGCTCGATACTCAATCATAATAGTATCGTATATCTTTGAAAATAACCTAAATCCGTCGTAAGAAATTCGAAAATATTAACAAATCTTATCAGAGCTAATACATGCTCCGACTAAAGAGTCGTGATGGCGTCTTATTTAAACTATGCTAAATTTAAAATTTATTATCGGTATATTCGGCTTTTCTATTTCAAAGATTGATCAACCTCTAATTATCTTGAATGATATACTATTCGAAATACCATCGTATATACGTAATACGAAAAACATCGTCATTTATAACTCTAATCAATACATGCATTAGTATAAATAAAATGTTGAAAATTTTTATGCTCCTTTCACTATTAATGGAATTTTCTTCTAGAAATATGCATGTTCATATTTTTTATTTAACATGTACATCCATATTTCTAGAAAACAGTGTACATAGCTACATGCGTAATTAAAATCAAGCAATGACGAATGTACTCAAACGCAAAGTACATAAATGCATCGTAAAGAATGTAAATTTAAATTTAAAATTCTAATAAAATGGCAAATGTCACGAGGTATTTTATTTTTTCGTCGTCCTATGCTCATCGTTACCCAAGAAGTGGTGTTTTTTTTCGTGACGAGCGTATTCTTTAAACAACTATTAAAGAGTCGAATGTCTGAAATTTGCAAATGTATGTAATCTTCAATGACTAATTGCACTGCGTGTGAAAAAGCATTATTATCGACTCTTTTGTCAATTTCGAATGAATCTATCGGACTTCGCACCTGGCAAACAATTACGCACAAAGGAACTCTGGGTTACATCCGGTTACGGCACAGTAACCCACCTGCAGTCCCCTTCAACCGGGCGAATTCCCACGAAACAACGTTGCAGATAACGTGCGAAGACCTGAACGAAAACGTACGTGCAACAATTAAGCACACGCCACCATCTTGTCGATTCCACGAAAATCTTATCTCGACAGACACGAAATAGCAAAATAATAACAGAGCGCGTACTGTTTCTTCCGCGGCAGCGCCTCGTCGTAGAAACAACGAACGATGATTCCATCGCGAATTGTCAAACAACTTTAACTGAAGTCAGAGCAACGCGAGCAAGCAACGAAGCAACTTTCCATTTTTACCCACCTACCTTCTATCGTCCTTTTACCATTTCATATTTTCGTGCTTCCGGCCTACGTGAAACTAATTTCAAATAACGTGCGACGCGTTATCTGAATCTCGATTCCGCGATTATCCGTGTACTGTGCCAGTGATGCAATCTCCACACACCACAGGCAACACAAACGCGCTGCTACGATATTTGCACAATGGCGCATGCGCGTTCCAACGAGTTACAGTTTTGCTCTCGTCTTCAATTAACGTTGCTGATGTTGCACGACTGACGCGTTCAATGATTGGCATCTGCGTCTTTGACTTTTCTATGTACGAGAATAGCGGATGATGATAATTTATGTTGAGTTAAGTTATGTATATAACTGACTATATTTCCGAGAAACTTGGGATTTTATTTCACTGTAAAACGAAATTGAAACGCATTTATACGAGAAATTCTGATTAAAATGTCAAATGTTGAAGTTAAAAAGTGCAAAGGATTGAAAAACACCAGTAATCAGAAATTAAATTTCGCTCCAATCAATCAACGCTGGATCACTTTGATCCAACGTAACGCGATATAAAATGACATGATGTATAATATAACATTATATAATGTAATTAAATAATACTTCTATCTGTATATTCTAATCGTTGTTAGATAACGTGCATGTAGTATCTAAAATTTAAAAACACGTATGATAAGAAATTTCGACGTATTAAATAAAAATTTCGATTGCCTAATTGTAGGATTTTCAATCTGACTTAATTCTATCACTGATCTTTATCAGGGATTCAAAATTTGTAGAAGTGCGATAAATAAAATTAAATGCGCTTCAATTTTCTTAATCTCGCAACACCACTTAAGCGACGAAAGGGGAATAAAAAAGGCTGGAACGTAATTTCACTTTGCAAATTTCCATAAATACGCCCCGTTATACGCGTGTAACGAGCCGATGCGATGAACGTGAAATACACAGCTACGATAAAGGAACGACTTAGATTGCGTTACACTATCATAATACGCGGTCCGCGGGATTCTACCACGTTTCGATTCGAGCGAGCAAACGATTTTATCTTGCTCGTCTCCCGTGGAAAGCAGTGTGAGACCGGAAACGTGGAAAGGGCTCGATGAGGCCTCCTTCGCAACGGTTGCGCTCTTATCTAGCGTTATCAAACATTTTAACGACGCGATATCGTGTCAACGGAAGATAAAAAAAAAGAACAGGGTGAAAGGTACATAGAAAGTCGGCAGAAGAGTTGTTAAAGGGGAGCTACAGCTGTCTGATGTAGCCGCAAAGTGGCAGTCGGTATCGCATTCACAATTCATACACTGTCGTACGTAAATAACTGAACGCATAATCCGAGGGACACCGCGGGATGCGTGCGCTTGTTTTTCTCAAAGCAAGAACGAAGAACATCGAAGAACGAAGCAGAATGAATCACGAATTTGCTCGAGTCGATTTTCAATGAGAGTCGATGAAATAACTCGCACAAAAATGAAAGTGGCAAACGATAACCTGTGTACTCGGGAGGATATATGATTGCTAAAGTCCACCTCGAGCGTGTGCGCACTTGCTCACGTTGGGTGCAACGTCGCGGAAACTAGATCCCTGGCGAATAAATTACGCTTAAGCTCAACCTAAGGAAGATCCTTGAAGGAGAGCTCCAAGGGCCTCTATTTCAATTAGAGGCGAAACACGTGCATAATGTTTAACCTTATAACGTGAAACACTTCGCCTTTATTTTACACGGTTTTCCATTTGTGCGAGCCTGATAAAGAGATTAAGAGATTTCCATCCGGTCGAAATTTATGTAACAAATAAAGAATGCACGTAACACAGTAACATGTAAAATTTATTTGGTTACGAGACTGTTTCCTTGATGATTGATCCCTTAATTTGATCCGAGAGGAAGAAAAGAAACGAAACGTGCCAACGAAATTCTATCGGTACGAAGATTTAATGTGATTTGAAGATTTTGATTTGAATTGTTGTAGTACGTCACTTTTAATGGTTTACTTTTGGTCTGTGAGAGAAGAGAATCAAAAATGAGTATAAGCCACATAAAATATTTGTATTTTATCGAAGCATATATTTTATGTAAATTCTATGTAACATCGTACTTAATATCACACTGTTATTTTATCTCTCAGATGAATTCGGAGAACGTACAATAATTTAAATAACGAATAATTGAATAACAAAGATTTTTATCGAATAAATCGTCTCTGAACGCGAGTACTCTTTTAGTAAAACTTTGATGCAACAATTTTCGGAGGACAGCATTGGCAAGATGTTTCATTTTAACAACTATTGAACGAACTGTTAACACTTGTACAAAATTCCCTTGGAACTGGTAACTGAAAGTCGCTGTCCCCTCTAAGTAAACATCCTCTGACCATTACGCAAACTACGAAACACTTGTCTCGAGTGTTATCAACAGAGGTTACACGAAGAAACTTTCGTCGCCGACGTACAAAACTAATCCAAGATTAATAGAAATTATTACTCATCTAACTGTATCTGAAGCTCTTTAGTATCTCGCAATTTTAGAACTGTATTATAGAACTGTAGTTCAGTTTTGTAGAATACGTATGTACATAGACCATCGTAGGAACAGAACGTGTAAAAATCTTCTTACGTACATGTTTCAGTTTATTTGAGGACGAAACTTTGTAAGCTATACAGTGAGTCACAGAAGAATTCTCCTGTTACCAACACTGATTCGTATATTTTCATAGTACAAGTTTCAAAATTCAAAAGCGTGTTAAAATGCACACAAAAAGCCGAAATATCGGCTAAAAATATTCGTCAGAACTTCACGATTTTTTTCTGTAACTTTGTGATATAGCCTTCAACTCGATTATTATCATGAATGTGATTTTAGCGAGAGTAACCCAGAAAATCGGGCCTCTTCAGGTGCAACGCTGATGCAACGAAAATTAGCGATTGGTTGATTTGGGTCACATGATTCGTGAGGGGGCGTGAAGTAGACCTCGAGTAGGATTGGCGTTGTCTGGTACTGAGCGATCGCGCCTGTAATTTGTTTTCTATCGATTCAAATGTTTGCATATCGATAAAATTTTATGGCAAAAAAGTCGTCTTCGTTTCCTAGCCAGAACAGTTGCTTCTGGGGTACAAATCGTGCAGTTTTATTTTATGTACAGTACCACTCGCAAGTCATTGTCAGTTTAAAAAGTTTCTTCCACTCTTGATAAGACAAAATAATCATAGAGTACATCTGATACATTTGGTGACTCTTCTATCGTTACAATGTTACTTCAAGTTACAAAAACTTTCGAACAAATAACGCGTGAATAATATTATCGTTTCAAAGATTATTCTCCACGTACGTAATGTACAAATTACGAATCAGAACGTCGGAAACAAGTCGCCGTGAAACAATGATTTCTCGATCGGATATTTCTGGAGCGCGAGAATCGAAAATTGCCTGAACCTTTCTGACGAAACCTCGTAAACGACTCTGGTAGTCGAGTTGGAGTCTGGAAGGGTTGGATCACAATCTTCCCTGAAAAGTAGAGAACGCTTTCGTGCCTGACGTACCTACTTCGTGCTTTCAACCGCGAAAGAGAGTAAACACCGTGCGCTGAGAACGAAATATCGGCGCGGTTCCCGAGGCCGTATTAACAGGAAAAAGGAAAACGCGGAAACACGGAGAGACGTGTAGTCGATACGTAGCACTTGTGACCGAGTGATTAAGCTTCGGGGAAAGCCATTTTCCACGGGTCGAACCAACCACCGCGGTTTTTCTTTTCTTTTCTTTTTTTCTTTTTTGTATCGATAATTGTGAGACGCGCGGCAACATTAATTACGCAAACGAGGGGTAAACTTGCACGACGCTGGTGCGTGAAAGATCCACGCTGAGAGCCAGGCTTCCGGTCGCACGATCCCGCCTAACGAGGACCCAAGACGTTCAGGAAAAAATGAAACCCTGTAATCCCAGACGTCGTCTGGAAAATATCGTCATTTGGTGTCACGTCGCCGGGAGAAACTAATACGCTCGAAGCGAATGATAAATGTGTCGTCATTCTTCGATACGGATCGACGATACAGTACAGTCGACTTGGAGAATTCTGTCCAAAGTTTGTTTGACTCTCTGCTGATAGACGTGAGCCGTGTGGATCTTTTGATTATTTTTTTTTAAGACAAATATTTATATTTTTACGAAAATGAATAAAAGAAAAAGAAAAAAGAAATAGAACGCAGATGAAGAATTGTATTTTATACTGCACATGTTACTATATATCATATGTTACAACAGACATTATCTTCTGAATATTTTGCATGTTACATGTTTTTTTTTGGTTTTCATATATTCTCGTAGTTTTCAGTTTCTTATAAATACATAAAAATTCACAGTAAGCACGAGCCATGGATTTTTTTTACATCACCGAATGCGTTACCTGTTCGTGCAAATTTTAATTTTTATATATCTCGTTAAAGAACCAGAATCCAAATGGAAACAGTTGTCACTTTCATCACTGCATTTTGGATACTTTTTATACATTTTTTACATGTTACCTGCATTGCATCTTTCAATTTCCAATAAGTGCGCAAAAATCTATCTATAATTTATATGTAGACTACGAATTTTTTGTGCAATTTCATTTTTCTTTTTCTTTTTCTTTTTTTTTTGTAAATATACTTATATTAAGAAATATTATAAACGTATACTCTATTTTTGAAATTTTTGAGTATTACGGGCATTCTCTGCGATTTGGAAATTTTCTACAAATACGTAAAAATCCACACTCAATTATGCATCGTTTTGTTCTCAGAAATTTTTTCTACAAAATGAAAAACGAAAATCGTATACAGTAGAATCCAATACAATATAATCTAAAAATAGAAGATCATAAAGTGCATTTTCGGTACTTAGCGCTTCATTTTAGAAAGGATAAAAGTGCAAAGACGTAAAAAAAGTGTGATATATAATGAAACGTGGTTAGCAAAATTTAAATAGACTCATTAAAGATCAGCGTTGCACTAACTCATCTAACAACTTTTTTTTTCTCATTTACATTATCGAATTCTGTTTTTCTTTTTTAACGTTGTAGCTATGAAAAGAAATTCCATCCATTCTCTTAACATTTCTTCCATTGTTATTATTTATTTTTTATTCTTATCTAGTAAAAGAAAACCAACGACCGCGTTATCTAGAGGATGATTTTTTAGTATCTATAACATATACTAAAAAAAATAATTATGCCTCGAATGGAAAACTTTAGAACCGTCAGATCACACGGTTTGTCAGAACCGTGGATATTTTTTCGGCTAAAGTCATGTTTTTCGAGTATCGCTGTTACATCGACAGCGATACTTGAAACGGCTACATTTGAAAATAAAAGTAAAATACGTTTGAGATTGTATTCAAGAGACTGAGAGCGTACACCTGCGGACCACATGTTTTCTGTCTCTTAAATAAAGAGTCGCGTTACGACCGTACATCGTAACATCGTAAGTTAAACTTTAATCGTAATTTCCGAATAAAAATTGACAATTTATTACTTGGGAAAATATCGAGATATTTCGCAGGAAACATTCAACTAGAACTTCAAACAAAAGTGTCGAGGTATGAACGTTGTATCAGAGAAATCAGAGTGTAAAGAGCGGGAAAATGTTCAGAATTTTCACGACGCGATATTAAAATAAAATGAATCTGCTTTTTATAAAATTAAACTGTCGTTCACTATAAAATGACAACCTTTTTATAAAATCGTCATTATTGTAATTACAATAATTCCAATTCCTGTAACAATTTTTTTCAACGACGTTACACTAAAATGGTTCCGATTTTTGACCATTTTCTGGTAATTTCTCTTCCTTTCTCTTCGACGTCGTGTTCTCAAGCGAAACGAAAAAGAAGGAAACGATCGCGGGATAAAAGCGGCGAAAGACAAAGAGTAAAACGATGTTGAGTCGCGGACTTAACGGGTATTGGCAAGCCAGCTCGCGGGATTAAACGTTGCAATTCCCCGTCGGGAATCATTTGTCACGTTTCTTCTGTAAATCTAGCGCGTATTATTTCTACGTTCTCAATCCGTCATTTCTCAGAGTACAACGTCGCAAAAGGAAGAAAAAGCAAAAAAGAGAGAGAGAGAGAGAGAGAAAAAAAAGAAAAGTTAAACGATAGCGAGGCAACTTTAGCTTCTTGTTAATCTCCTCGACTTGCGTTTTTCTTGACGGAAGGACGTTTCCGCGTAATTTCATTTCGACTAATTAGCCGTCACGTTGTATGTACCTTTTTCAATTTAATGCTGATCGCAGCGAAGAAAATGCAATTAGATTTCGCGAGTTCGCTGATGTTAGTCGATTATTAACGTGTCGGAATATTTAATTAATATTTCACCCTTGACTATCGAGATCACTGTGGGTCCTTCTAACTTAAAATTTACGATTGCATTACACGTGTTGAGACGTTATTATTTCCATTTACAATTACAATTAATATTTCCAACTGCTAACTCCCAACGTATCGTCTCCAAGCGTCTTCACTCTGACCTTAGCGTCGTTATTTTGAGATTCGAAGTCTTTCGCGACAAAATCACGGCGTCTCGGGGGTCGTCCCCCGTGAAGGGAGCTCGTAGTTGCTAAAAACCCAACGAAGCGCCGTGGATAAGTTTAGACAAGAACGTTCTATACTTGACCTTAATGGCGTCCGTTCAATGCCACAACTTCGCGGTGGTCGTTCCCTTTTTTTCTCTCCTTTCCCCCTCCGCTCCGCATCCAGTGACGACTCTCCTCCGAGAGAAGAATATTCTCGATAATAAATCGAACGTACTTTGGAAAATCGAATACGTGCACGCGCACACAGCTGCGAGGGAAATACAAAGCGGCACGCTGCGTTCACTGTCGCGTGGAATTCCGGAATTTTTATGCAACATTTCCGACTGCATTTTATCGCGCGACGTGCCGCTGAAAGCGGAGATACTCCGGGGGAAAGGCATTTTCTTAGAATTCTGACAAAAACTAACAACAGGAGAGCAAAAACACGTGAAATGTAATAGGTATTTTTGCATGGAACGAACTCGGTTGAATTTGGCGCTCCAAATATCCGATTTTCAAGATTAACTTTTAGCGTACGGAAACTTTTTGTATGTAATTGGTTGTTTCCTGCGAGGCCCAAATTTCGGAGCCAGAGTGCCAGAGCGCCAGAACGTGGACAAAGCGATCAGGTAGAATAGCAACGATGAAATTCGAGTAGGCGTGGTCTGTGACCTGAGGTTTTCAAAAGCAAAAATTTAGAAACGAAATGGGGAAGGCAATAGTCTCTTCGAAAAGAGGACTGCGAGGCATTTATCCCAGAACCTTCGGTCAGTCAAAAAGCATACTTTGCCTGACAAGCACATCAGTGATTTTTTATCCTTAAAATGTCCGTTGCACAGTGTAAAAGTAAAATTGAAAGTGAGGAGAGTAGTGATGAAGAAGTAGCGAATTTTACGAGAAGGATTATAAATAGAAGTTCGTCAAATTTAGACTTGGATGACGAGGAATCATATACAAGTGAAGACTTTGAGGAGATGTTAGAAGAATTTGCTACAGCAGAAGAGGAGGAACTGAACAATGATGGTGATTCTTTGGACAATATCCAGTGGAACGAGTTCGCCAACAAACAACAATCAGTTACATTCACCGGAAAAAGTGGGCTTCTGATGGATTTGCCTTCCAACATTAGCCCAGGTGAAGTTCTTTTATTATTTCTGGATGAAAAGGTGATGAGCCTTCTAGTCACAGAAACTAATAGATATGCAAACCAAAAATTGCTTCAACATGGAACGATCCAACACGCTTCACTCAATAAATGGAAACCCACCACTTCCGAAGAAATTACAACATTTATCGGACTGATGATTTGGATGGGGCTAGTAGAAATACCACTCAGTAGATGTTGGTCAACAGACCCTATTTACAATTTTGCACTTCCGCGCAGCAGAATGTCCCGTAATCGGTTTGAATCACTATTAGCAAATTTGCATTTTGGAAACAACGAAGCCACAGAACAGAATAGTAGACTTGGAAAAGTTTTACCACTCATACACATATTGACGGACAATTATCAAAAAGTCTTTTCACCAGGACAAGATATTGTAATCGACGAGACAATGATTACTTGGAGGGGACGACTAAAATTTGGGCAAAGCACACCAACTAAATCGCATAAGTATAGCATAAAACTATTCAAATTATGTTGCACCGAAGGATACACATGGTCCGCGAAAATACATGAACGAAATACCAGCGGAATCAGGCAAGTCGGCATAGTCGAAGACGTTTGCATTGAGCTTGCAGACAAATTGCTAAATGAAGGACGTACTTTGTTTGTCGATAACTTTTATACGAGCTACGAATTAGCACTTGCATTTTTAAACTCTAAAACACATGTTGTTGGAAATGTACGTTACAACAACAAATTTATGCCAAAATCTGTTATGTCCTACCCACTAAAAAGAGGTGAAATGATATCGCGGGAAGATTGCAATGGCATGGTCGTGCTAAAATGGAGAGATCTTCGTGATGTCAGAATGTTATCGACAAAACATGCACCCATTATGGTGGAAAGTTCGGATTTCACTCATCGTCGTTTTCCAAAAATGAAACCTTTGACGGTAATCGCATATGATAATGGAAAGTCCGGCATCGACAGAGACGACCAGATGGTGTCATATGCAACAACAATACAGAAAAGCATAAAGTGGTACAGAATATTAGCATTACATTTACTTTTAGGAACAACGATAGTAAATGCACATATCGTATATCAAAAAGCCACAAATAAAAAGATCAAAATGCGAAATTTCCGGGAACTTCTGGTTAAAGAATTGTTGCACTCGGAAAATATTAGGCCCGACAAAAAAAGGAAGAAAACGAAAAAAGTGTCTCACCACTTAGAAGTTCGTAAGAATCAGCAGGGCAAGCCCATTAGAAGAATGTGCGTCCTATGTTATCAAAAGAGGAGACAAATTCTGGAACGACAGCAAGCGAGAAAAAATTTAAAAAAAGCTATAACATATTGTAAAAATTGTCCAAAACAACCACAAATGTGTTCGAACTGTTTCAACAAATATCACAGAAAATAATGTAATGTTTCATTTTATTTTAAATATAAATTAATATAAAGTATAATATAATGTGTAAATTTTTTATTTTTTATTTTTATTTTGTATATTTTATATTTGCCAGTGCTTATTCCATTAAATTCCTATTTAAAAATCCAATTAAACATCCTATAACTCGACCAAGAAGAACATCACCCAGATATGGGTGACGTGGCGACGAACGTGGTAAAGAAAAATAAGGAAGATACTTTATTTCTCGATTTTTGCACGATATTCGAGAAATTCCAAGATATTTGTTGCAAACATACGTCCAATAAAAATTTAGGTAAATAATATGAGTAAATAATGTATGAATAAATAATTAAAGTAGATTAACCTTTGGTGGATGAATAATATGAGTAAATAATGTATGAGTAAATAATTAAAACAAATTAATCTTTGGTGGATGAATAATATGAGTAAATAATGTATGAGTAAATAATTAAAGTAAATTAATCTTTGATGGATGAAGAGTTTCAAGAGCTACTAAATTGCACAAGAAAGATATGTATTGAGAATCCCGAGTGGGAGTGAAATTTATTATACGTCACGTTTATTTCACTCGGTACTAAGAAGATTTGTAAAAAAATCCTGAACTTCGTCATTGCGAAATTAATGTATAACCGGAATCGTGTGATGCGAATTTAAATTTAGCGGGAGCGTCACTTTTACGTTCCTGAAAACATAAATTTGGTATTTATCGGAAACGTGAAAGATATTTTCCGTTCCACTTTATTTTAATATCTTAATACACCAGTTGCTAAATGCATAAATTGCTCCATTTTAGAACCTCTCGTGTCGTAAACTGATAATTCTAATTGAATTCTAAAATCACAACTAAATGACACAAAAATTACTTTGTTGAAGAAATTATTATTACATAATAAGAATATGTATCGTGTAACATTTGATATGCGCCAGGTTAACCTGAATCTAATTCAACGGCCCTGATGAAAATGAATATTCAAAGTTCGACGAATTTTTAGAGAACTAATCTAATCTAATCAACCCAACAAAATAAATATTCAAGTTTGAAGAATGTTTGAGGAACCAACAGAGATATGTTCTATCAATCTAATCTACTCAACCTAATAAAATAAATATTCAAAGTTTGAAGAATATTTAGATAATCAAAAGAGACGTGCTCGACTGATCTAACCAGTCTAACCAACCCAATAAAACGAACACTTGAAGTTTGAACAGAATTTTCATAAAAGCAAAAGAAACACGTTCGATTAATCTAATCTAATCGGCTTGATAAAATGAACACTCGAAGTCTGAATATTCTCAGAGAAGCAACAGCAGACAGGCTCGATTAATTTCGCCGTATCTCGCAAAAGAGGAAAAAGTGGGCTTGAATGCATATGACCAGCGTCTCCGATTTGCATGAAACGGTGATATTTCGAGAACCGCGTTATCCTAGCGGAAGAACGGGGGACTACTGCTGCCGTGGCTACTAATGCAATATTCTCTCGGTTAAAATAATAACGTTTCGTCATCAAGGGACGGCAGGGAACTAATCCAGCATCAATATCGTTTGGTAATCTGTCGACGATCGTATCGAGCATCGCAATCTCGTCAAGTCCGCCATAATCCTGAAGATCCAATCAGAGTGCCTCGTACCGTGGATGGAATGCGGTCTATCGCGGCGGAAACGGCAGCGTCACCGGCAATTTCGCGTCAGAAACTTGACAATGCTTGGAACACGGCACCACCACGCCGGCCAACCACCGGCAGTTTTAACGGGCCGGAACCAGATTTTTCGAACTCTTGCACCGCCAGCGGAATCGGCGGATATGCTCCAAGTCAAACAAGCACGGGGAGCACACACACGGAGCACTCTGTTCCGCGTTGCACACGTCACGTCCGCACCGTGCACTACTACCTAGGAATGGCGTCAAACGAAATACGGGTGCCTACGAATCCGAACGAGTCAAATTCCATGTAACTTTCGTTTTATGGGTTTCGCCTGTGCGTTTTATGGAACACCGTTTGTACAACTCTGAAACGATTACTCGGAGGTTTCGAAATGCACTCGTTTGATAAGATAAGCATCCCGCAAGTATTAGATACCAATGCAATTTTCTAGGTGCGAATGCAATATTCAAGAAACGAAAGCGTTGCTGTTAATTACGTCGAATCTTACGCGGTTGTAAGAAGAAACGCCGCGTGCCACAATTTCAAAAATATGCGTCCAACTGAAGGATGTACTCGCAAACGCGCGAAAATAGCAAATGCTACAAATTTACAACGTTAAAAGGAAACAAAGAGATATATATCGTTGATAAGAACTGGCGTTGTTTAAATGACGGTATCTCGAAAGTGAAAGCGTGTGACGTGCGACACACACGTTTTTCCGTACAACCACAAACGTCGGTACGAGCTTTCCGTATGCGCGAGATACACGTGCATCGAACAAACGCGCGTTAGAAATGCATGCCTGTCAAATGCATGCGCCAAGAATGTCGAGTTCGCCTGACGCGAGTGCAACACTCGAAAATCGCGGATGGAAAGACAAGAACATGCTTCTCTGTCCAGCAGAAAAACTGTACAGATTTATAAGAAATCTCGTCTTAATTCGTTCGGTTCGTATTGGAGTATTGCAACGTGTAATTCTAGAATAAATAATAAAATAATTGAATTGCTGTTTCGAAGAGAACAACATATATAATGATCGAATCTCAAAGGAAATATCACATTACAATACATCGAACAAGTGTACCAAAAGTACACGTTCGAAGACGAATGTGTTCTTAATTTCTTACAACAATTTGTTGTTTGCTCGTTCGAGACTACACGGAAGTGTTGCTTATTGCACCTGTGTGTCGAAATTGCTTCACTTTAAACTCGAGTATACCTAAAAGCACCGCTGGAAACGCTTACAGAGGATTAAAATTCAACGACCGAAGACCCGAACCTACTTGTGAGGTACTCGATCCCATCTCTACCACAACCCGGATAAAGCTTCCCCAAAGGAATCCGATATTTGTGCATGGTCCGACCAGACGCGTAAAGCGTTCCTATTCCGTTGGATGTTTCCTACTTTCGCCAACAATTTTTCATTGTAACATTCCCGCTGTTGCTCGGTTTGTGCAGGTATGTACATACTCGGTTTGAAGCAAGAATTTCGTCAGGATCCGATCAAAACCGGTCTTCTTAAGTGCTACTAACTTTGACTGACATATTCCAGAATTCGTCTCGCGTTGTTTAACACGTTTAACGGCCGCTGACGTAATATTACGTTCTCGATCGGAAAATTTTAATTTTACTCTTTGCCACTTTACAACGACGCGAAATTAACATCTATTTATTTGTCTAAAATTTTGATAGATATCTGTGATGCAAGAAAGTAATGAATACGTATGTATTATACATGTAAGCGAAGATGGATTATAAATTAATCGAGACTAATTTCTTTGCGAACAATTTGAATTTGTTTGATGAGATGAAAGTCAGAAATGCGTGTATAATTAAAGTGATTGAAATTATTGTTTGCTTCTAATATAATTTGAAATATAATAATGAAATATATGTAATATAATATAATAATGAAATATATATAATGAAAATTGTCAATGAATTTTTTCAAAAATAATCCTCCGTGATAAATCATTTGACAACTTTATAGCTTTATTACCATAAAGCTTTTCTATTTTTTCACTTTAACGTCTCTGTGATGGAAGTGTTATGATTCAGTTGTCGATAGTTCTAGTGTTAAAGAGAAATTAATTTTGCAACTGTATGTACTTCAATTACAAAAAACGACAGCAGAGAAAATGGAAGAAGAGTGTTTTACAGATTAGAAAGATTGCAACGTTTAGATAAATGCCAAGTATCGAAAAAGAATATAGAGAAAGAAGAATATTCGATTGAAGCATCGATACGTGCCTATGAATCGAAGGTGTAGCCTCTTTATTTTCGCGATAAACGTTAACGTATTAGAAACCAAATAACTCGAGGGTATAATCTAGTTTCTGAGAAGCAACACTGAAAAAAGGTTTTTGTTCGAAACGTTTCCAAGAAAGCAGAACATTTTAAACCGAAACATTAAATTTCACATTGCGTGCAACGATCGAAGCTAATTCCTAGAAAATGCCAAACACTCTCAACCTTTTCTTCTTTTTACAACTCAAAATTTAGATTTTGCTTGGGTTTCGTCGCAATTTGTGCGCTCACCAAGAACTGTCTGCAAAACTGTTTTCGTTTTCATCGCAGCAACTCATTTTAATCAAGAAACTGTCTTTACAGAGACGAATCTGATCTTGAAACAAACGCATCGTCGAACGAGATCGGTGACTATAACACGACTAAAAATGTTATCTTTCGCTATCGCGCACGACCACTTTGAGCTTATCAAAGGAGAAACATCTTTGATAGCAGACCGAATGACAAAATCGTGCGAAAATAAATGAAATAAACGCGTGTTCTGTCCCCGTTTCGAAATATTCGTGGAAACGGAACACGACAGAGACGGAAAAATTCTGTACACGAGGCAATATCCGGTGGACGGGTCAGCACCTGCTCAAAAGCCACTCCTCCAGAATCGAACGATTCAAGGAAATCAACAGTAACGACAAAGCTACGATTCCCCGCAACGATATCGTTGGACAACCTGATGTTACGCCGTAGCGACAGTACAGAGCGACGCGCTCCGTTAAACGCCGCTGTGAATCCGCGAAAACGCGCTCGAGCGTACCTGTCTACGTTGTTGTTCTTAAAGCTGACCATCCCGTTCTCCAAGGTAGCCTCCTCCCTCATAACCACGCGCCCCTTCGCACTGTGTTTACGCACTGGCACACCACCACGGTGCAACGACCACCGGACACGGTGTTGAACGCGACGACCGTCCACACGCGCAAACGTGCATCACGTCACGTGCAACGAACGAGTGAACGAGCATCAAGAAAACGTGTTGTTCAGACCGCGTTTCCGGATCGACTGAAGAGGAGCCACGCTTCGCGGCCGATCTACCCCCACCAGACAGCTCCCTACCACTCCGGGTTCTAATTACAACGTTCCGGCAACAACGGGAGGCCAGCTGACGTTCTTTTGTTGTAATTCACCGGCTCGTCTCCTATGACAACCGATCACGATCGGACACAACTGCACCGAACGAACAGGTTGTCCAGGGTCACGTTCGCTTACTTCTCGACCACCCTGTACGTGTGTTAACTGTCTGAGACGCAACAGGAAAGAAAGAGTCACTCGGACGATGCGGCGCGCAGTGGGATATTTGGCGGAAAAGAGTCAATTTCAAAAATTTTATAAGCCAGAAAGTTTAGTTAGGTTTAGTTAGGTTTAGGTTAGGTTAATCACTCAAAGTTGTCGAATGTCCGAGGAATAAAATGTCGTTTTTGTACATTCGTGAATCGATAGACAGTTGATCGAATGTTGAGAGATTTTACGAAATCACCGTGAATTTATTAATAATAATCTTGATGTTTTTTGAAAAGATTGTGAAAAATTTCTTACGTTGTGGATGTTTATCTCTCAAGTAAATGCACTACGAATAGTTTTTATTTTTCTGTCACGCTTGTCCATATTGTTATTTATTAATATTTGTAGATAATGATTCAGTAATTTTTTAACTCGTTGTAATTAGATTTTATTATTTCTGTCCGTGTCTGAACAGAATTTTTCAGAATTACGTACGTACCCGTACGAGAACGTACGGAAACGTGGAAGCGAAATAATTCCGCTAACTAAAAATGTCGAGATTGATAACAGTGCTCATTAACAATGTTTCCGAACGGAGTGCAAGGAAATAATTTATACCAGTTGACAAATCCAACGATATTTCAATTTAATTGAACGAAACGAAACGAAACGAAACGAAATGACCTATCAGAATCTTTTTGACTTCCGCGACTCCAATTTATCAAGCGTCGCGTTTTATCGTCAACGCTTTTACCAACATTAACCGTGTTGTTGAAGCGCTCGTTATTGAAATAATATCAAGAAAGTGAAAACGGGAAATTAATGAAATTGTCACGTATCGTACTTTGTTATTACGTTCCGGGTAGTGATTGCAAAAGCGATCCACCTGATATTTTTCATTTCGAGATGTCCTGACCTCTGTGTTCATACGTATTGGTACATATACCGAGATAATCAAATATGTCAGAAATACACGAATTTTCGACTCCTAATAAAATCCACTATCCAAAAGCAGTATGAAATCAATTGCTGTTTCATTTTTTATCTAATTTAATCCTCTCGCAATAATAGGATTTCTATGTTCCACAGAACTGATTAATGTGAATTTGAAATATTCCAGAATAAGATTAAATTTCAATAAAACTTGATGTGAATATTATATATATTATATATTATATATTGAAATTTTCAGGAAACAAATGCATAATTATTAACGAGGATATTTTTACCACGACAACGAAACAATTCCTAGCAAAACTTCTCTTCGTCTCATTGATACAACTGTCTACGTCCCAACGGTACTAACATTTGTTACATTTTACAAAGCAGTTACAACAATTTTCAAATCAAATTACAACGGACAACGTGATCTGAGCGAACCACTCTCTCCGTGATAAAAATTGAAAATTTCAATTTTCCAACTGAGTAATGAAATTGGTAACGAAAAGTAACCTACGTACGGGGTTTCTCACGGACGAGTTAGAACTCCAAGTACACCGCGTATGTAGAGCTCGCGTGCGCACAAGCCGCAACGCGGCTCGACTTTTTGAAAGTAACGTTAATTTTCATTCGAGCTGTTCTCGCAGCTCCGCCGCCGGAGAAGGCAGCGATGCTCAAATCCTGGCACCTCCCGGTTTCGTGCGAGCCCGTGATTTTTCAACCCTCGGCCAGCCATTTTCATTTACCTCGGATAAATTTTGCAAGGACCGCGTGCTCAACGAGTCGCACGATCGTCTAAAACGTAGATGAAAACTTCATTTTGCTCGGGTCGTACGCTGTCGCTTGCGGTCGTATTCGGCCTTTGATGACAATAATTCGATCTTTCTGAAAATTCCACTAACTATGTGAGTCGTTCGTTTATTCGTTAGACTCTTATTGATGCTTTCTCCTCTTGGAAGTTTCATCGAAATTGTTCTCTGAAAGTTTTATTAAATTGTTGTTTAATGGTACGGATAATTTCGTATGCGTGTAAAGTTGTTTGGAACTCAGTGATTAAAATTAATGACGCTAACACGCTGTAAGAATTTATTTTATTTGTGAGAGAAATAGGTTATTAATTTAGTTTATTCGTAAGAGAAATAAATTATTGGTTTGAACCGATTGTTGATGTTTATTCCAATTTCAAAGTTTGAGAGCTGGTAATTGTTGTAAATGAGTCATTTTATAACCCTTCAATGGATGAATTTATGAATTTTGTAATTTGTGGTCGAAATATAATGAGTATACAAAATATAAAATCTTCAAAATGTGGACATATAAGTATCCATTAATTTTCGAGATGCACGACATCATTTAGGGTTAAGTAATATTTATTAAATCAACATAATTGACGTTTTATTACAAGAAAATGTAAGTTTGAAAGTAATTGTTATTAAATCGTTTCAAATATTCGAATTTGATTAACATTATCCTCGAGAAAGCAGAAAAATTTGAGAGCTATTATTAAGACAAACCTAATAATAAAAAATAAGATATTTAATTTCGTTTTCATAAGATATTTATTCTCGTGCCGTCACTTGCGGTGAAAATTATAATTCAAGAACATCTTCTTCAATTTAAAAAATTACGTGCTGGGCATTTCATGCGAGGGATTATTAACCGTAAACAACCAGTGTAAAGTTTACAGTGGCCGCCTGATTAAAAAATTGTGAAGAATGTCGAATACTCTCAACTATCGTATTCTACCGAGAAGATAATTTGTCGCTTGAAATTATTTCTGGAAAACGAACGATAATATATATATATTGTAGTAATTTTTATGTAAATTCATATTTTTGCGTAACTAAGAAAAAAAATAGAAAATTATTCTACACTGTGTCTTAGATATTTTCTAAGTTAACATTTTGTCTAATTTTGCGCTTTAAAGTTTCCCATAAATGCATAAAAATCCGCAGTTTGATGATACGTATTCGGACAAGCAGCTCGTTCAGTCATTAATTCGCAGATATCTTTATCTGCAGAATCAATCTGTCGGTATTGTTTCTTAAAAACGATCAATTATATTCACCCTCTTCGTTCGGCCGTCATAAATGTATGCCTGGCAACATACGACTATCATAAAATGTTATGAATGGCTCCTTGTTCGAGTTGACAACAATAAAAGCCATTTAGACTTCAAATTGCGAACAGCGTCTACAGAAAGTTATTTTTTCTATATTCTTTTATTCTTTTCTATATTCTATCTTATCATCTTCACTAAGGGTATTCAACTTCAAACGAATATTTAAGGCGTTCTGCTCTCGTTTGTGATTAACGCGAATTTCATTCTTCCGATATGTTTGGTCGTTGACAAAAATTTTAATTAATATTGACGAACGAAAGTTTATTTTCACTTGAAAAAATATGATAAATAGAACGATCTCTCCCGGAAGTAAATATCATTTTGACGTAGCAAAAGTTGCTGCGATTCGAAAATCAACTCGAACAAAATATTCAATTGGGCAACAAATTGAAATATCTCATCATTCGTTTCATTTGTAGTATTTCAGCACAGATTGTATCATTCTGAAATAGATTAATTGCGGGTATTGACTTAAGATATACATAAGATGTACTATGTAGAGTGATTCAACAAAGTGTAAAAGATAATTTTCTGATAGAAGCAAGCTGTGACTACTTCACTGTGAGCGTAATTTATAGTCACGAATAAGAAAGTTTCGACGATTAAATTTGAAAACTGCAAATTTTCAAATTTTCAAAAGACACTGCAGCAATAAATATATGTATTTGCGAGATAAAAGAGCGCGAGCAGCAAATCTCTGATCTTATAATTCAATTAATTAATACGTAACATTACAATAATTACCAATTATAAGTATAAATAAATATTATTAACAATTCATGAATTATGAATGAATAAATGCGAGGCCAATGAATGAATTCATTAATTATGAATCAATAGACATAAAACTTGAATATGACGAAATTAATGAATTACAAACGAATAAATATGGAAATTACGTTTGCTCTCAACGTTCTTTCTTCTCCCTTTTTTTTTTTAATTTTATTTATATAACTCAAAAACGACCACGAAGATCTTCAACGCCATAAGCAGTTTAAATGAGCACCGTACGAAGGAAGATTGAAGTAAAGAGAATTGAAAATTCTCATGTTTTCCAACCGTAATCCGTAAAATGTTGGATCGTTTGCTCGGGGAAAAACAGAAGAGAAAAGAAGAGCAAAAGAGGCTGAAAGAGGCTGAACAATAATCTTGAAGGATGATTTATAGTTTTAACGACGTCTACCTGCGTCTGGGTGCACTAATAATAGATTTCCAGTGGCCCGGACAGCGAGAGCCCATAGACACCGATTCTACTTGAAGCTCGAAGGTGGCTCGTTTTACAAATAAAAGGCTTTATTGATGTCGAGTACAGTCGCTACGGTGAAATCTCGACTCCTAAGCGAAAATTTTAACTGAGTTCAATATCTCATTCCTTGAAAATGGAAGATTTGGCCCGATCAAAGAGGAAGTCGTTCGACTGAATCGGTGGCATTGAATGTCTACGTTGAATGTCTTTGTTAAACGAGAGAACATCCGGCAAATTGCGAAAATTTGTTGAAATTTTCAGGACAAACAAAATCACGATGTTTCAATTGCAGAAACTGAAAGTATAACAAAGATATTAATCTTTCAATCGAACCAATTGTACCAAGTATATATACTTATAGATATGTAACAAAATTAGCCGCAATAAAGAAACATTTGATATTTTCCTATTATTTTATAAAGAGTATTTCAATTTGAAGTCTCTGAAGGGTTTATCCGTTTTTTTCGTTTCAAAGAAATTTTACTTTCCTTTGGTTATACTGGTTTGAAAATTATTACAAGCCACAAAGGATTAAGGAAGATATTACTTTCGTGGAATATATACAGCGGATCATCGGTGATCTACTTAAAGTGGAACGCGTTACATAATGCATTTTATCACTGAAAGTGATTTTAGTGGGGGTAACGCAAAATCAGGCCTCTTCAGGTGCAACGCTAATGCAACGAAAATTAGCGATTGATTGATTTAGGTCACGTGATTCGTGAGGGGGCGTGGCGTAGACGTGGCGTTGTCTGGTGTTGAGCGATCGCGCCTGTAATTGTTTTGTATCGATTCAAATGTTTGCATATTAATAACATTTTATGGCAAAAAAGTCGTCTTCATTTCCTAGTCGGAACAGTTGCTTCTGAGCCTTTCAATGAGACGAATCGTATTGGGGTACAAGTGCAGTTTTTTCACGCACGTGCATACACGTAGAACGATTCTACATTCAAAACTCAAACGTAAATTTCGCGCGATGAATTTTGAAGCAGGGTGCACTTAGCCCAGTTTTATAATCAGAACGACGATCTAGTATCTTGGAAGAAATTTACATTATAATTTCGAGGTTACCGAGTTCCCTAGCAACGAGTTCGCGGCTAAACACTTGCTGCTGTCGCTTTCCGTGACAAAATTCTCGACTGCGAATGAACAGACAAAATGGAAACTCATTACGTTGGAAGATTGTTACGTTTACAATCGCTGCGTTAATGTTATTTGAAGCAATTATGTAAATGTGCGTTGTTACAAAACTAGCTACCGGTTATTTTCGCACACTACGAAATTCATGTTTCCAGTGAAAACAACGTTCCGGTTTCACAGTCTTAAACTGCAATTGATTCCAACGAGACTTCTCGCCATACTTTTCGACCTACCATCCAATTGACACTTATCAATTAATTTTATTACAAAATAAATCTTACAAAAGTATATTTGTTGCAACGAATCTTGAATCACGATCGATTTCATCTGAATCTCAACCTTCTGATCTACTCTATTTACTATCTCGTTGATATTTATTTATTAGTTTAATTATAAAATACATCTTCATTTTTCGAGCTAACGAAATTTTGTATTATTTTATAAAAAATATTTTACTAGTATAAATTTCGTGGTAACGTTAAATTGGTTCAATATCAAATAAATATGCGAAAAATAATCGTTCTTTTGTTCATTGTTGTTTGAAAACAACAAACTAAACGAAACATTGCTTAAAAAAGATTGTTTGGTTAACGGGAGTTTTGAAAAAAAAAAGAATTCACCATAAATTTGCAGTGAGATCGCCGATAATTTATTTCAGATTTGTGTTGTTTAATATTTCGTAGCGTTTCCACGTGCGCGCATGGCTATTTTCACTCTCACTGGAACTGATATCGTGAAATTTTCGCGAAAATTTTATTGACGAAAATTCCGACGATCTAATTGCTCCGCGAAGCTCACATTTTTCACCTTTTGGCATTTTTTTTTTATGTTAATTTTTTCATACTTCGCTTCCTATGGCTTTCTTTTTGTACAATAATTTTTGTTCATATTTGCTTCGCGAAGCAGACTATTCTGTTCCGGTCCTTTTCATGAATTAATTCCTTCCATATTTGCTTCGCAAAGCTCACTTTTATCTCCTGTTTTTCTTTTATACGTTAATTTCCCTCATACTTGATAAGAAATTTCACTAACAGAACGCGAGAAATCTCATAAAACCCCATCACGCGTGAAAGCGGTTATGCACGTGCAAATGAGAATGTCATAAAATTTATTGTGACTCTGAAGTAAATTATTGATCCTTTATAAATTCATAATATCGAGTCCATTTTTTTTTCCCAGAATTTTCATTGCTCCGACCAAATATAATACTTTTTTTTCGAGCAATATTTTGTTTGCTCAATCTGCTGAATAATAAAAGGAAATCTCCATTATTTTTCACGTATTTATTTCATACTGAACCCATTTAGCCCTTTGAAAAAGCAGGTTTTGAATTGTTATGTCGAATCTGTTTATAAAAATATTCTTCGAAACGATAGAAAGAAGCAAGTCTTTCTAAAATTGTTTTTTCGAATAAGATTTCAAAATCATTTGATTACTTTCTTTTTAATTACAGAGAAGTCGGAATAATTTATGTCTACAATACAGAGAAATGTTAAATACTTATTTGCTGCACGTTACTTATTGCAATTCGATTAAAACCATGATATTTTTTCGATGTTGTTTCGATTGATTGATTGCGGATTTTTATGCAAATTTTTAAGAGTACAACAAAAAAATAGAAGAAGATAGAATTATAACGATAAAAATTATAAAACAAAAAACATTTAAATACGTTTTCTCTGAAATCGTGATTTTTGAATCGTTTTTTATTGTTGCAGCAAATGCAGCTTACATTAATATTCGAATACTTAAATATTTCTTAAAACAAAATAGAAGAAAAATAAATCAAGTTTTAAAGCTTGAAATCCCTACTTTCATTTTATTTTAAATCGTCACAACAAATGTAAAACAAATCAAACAGATTGTTTTCATGACTGAATCTACAATTGATTTGAAGATTGAAATTTGACGTACGATTTTTCCCCCCCTATTTTATTGAACTTTGAATATTAATCTTAGTCGATAGAAATTCAAGAAATGGTAACATTTAATAGTGTCATTATATTTGTTTAACGTCTTACGAAATTGTAGTAGTTTAAATATTTAACGTCCGTTTAAATATTAACGCATAAAATTTTGTTAAAGTTCATATTTTTATTAACTTTGTCCCATCGCATTTGGTAGAAACGCCTACGTTGCCAAGGATAGCAGAATCGAAACCTGCAGCTAGACGGAGCCGAAATTGCTCCGAATACGGCCCTCGCGATACGATATCGAGAATCGTTCGAACACTCGTTTGGAAAAACGGCGAGAAGTGCAAAACAGGCGACGTTAATTTGGTCGAGGTGTTCGTTAGAGAAGACTTTAGGGGCTGCGACGGGGCAAACGTCACGGAGGCGGCATCGTAAATCAAACTTTCGCGTCACGTCGTTCCTTCCAGGAGGCATTCCTGCTTGGCAACCAGTTACCTCAACGACAAAGGACCACTCAACGTAAAATTCCATGAAAACGTCACGCGCCGCTTCCGAGTTCTTTCAATAGTGTCCGCTCCCTCTGCGCTTCGGAGCCGGATTAACGGATGGCCTATCCTCTCTTTGGCCTATCAATTCATTTCTCGAATTCGAAAAACATCGAAGACTCGCAAAAATGTTTGAACACTCACTTTCGCGAATCGATATTATAAAAGTGATTTTAGCGGGGGTAATTCAGAAAATCGGGCCTCTTCGGGTGCAACGCTGATGCAACGAAAATTAGCGATTGGTTGATTTGGGTCACGTGATTCGTGAGGGGGAATGGGGTAGACCTCGAGTAGGAGTGGCGTTGTCTAGTACTGAGCGATCGCGCCTGTAATTTGTTTTCTATCGATTCGAATGTTTGCGTATTCATTTTCTAGTGTCAGAACAGTTGCTTCTGGGCCTTTCAGTGAGACGAATCGTACTGGGGTACAAGTCGTGCAGTTTATACGAGACGTAACATCTACACGTATATATTTATGTTTCTATTTGTAATATTTGTAACAACTTTTACGCGTATACTTATATACTATATTTATGTATTGTAGAAGGTTTCATACGTTTATTTAGAAATTCTTCATATACAGATTAGGATGCAAAGATGTGTACTTATGCACGTTAGCGAATATATGGGATGCAAATATTGCGCGTTACGACTTTCTTTCGTTATTAAGCGGTTAAAGGAAATGAGACCGCATTGAGAATCCATCGTGCGCTTTAACAATCCATATCTCCGTCTACGTCTAGGATGCCGAGTAATTAGAGAACTCCCATATTTCTCCCGCATAGCGCGCATGCCCCACTTTATCACAACTAATTCTCCGCAGGTTTTCTCATTATCTGTTGTTCCTTGGTATCCCACGATCTCGTACGAATAAATCATGCGAGAAATGTATCGTAAATCCTGTTTATTGACTCGTGAACGGAAATCTTTTAACGAAAGAAAAGAAGAAGAAGCTACATATCAGTGATTATTCCAAGTTATATTATCAAACTGATTAATTAATTTCTTGAAAAGATAGAAGTACCAACAACGTATGTAGACGGTGAAGTTTCTTCTGCAACGTTTGATAGACGTTGATTCGCGTAACCCAAATAAAATTCACGGGGATAAACCTCTTACATTGCATTGTAAGTAAGTAGATACGGAGTACGTTCTCACGGGGAACAATTGTATTTGCTATTGCTAAAACAAATTTCCACTGTGTAACGTAGTTAACTTACGCAAACCGTAATACGTGGAAGTAGAATGTGGAAAATTGTTTCGATTATAAAGGTTAATTTGAACGGCAGTGATCTAAATTCTGTAATCTGGAAGGATATTATCTTCTATAATACGTTGCTCGCGCTCGTGTGTTACGATCATGTTCTATTCCGTGTTATAATTTAAACAGACAATGTACCGATGTTACAATGTACTTGTGACTTTAATGCGTGTTGTAATTTAAATGGAAGAAATTTAAAATTTGAGTTGCTACGAGTCACTACTAGCAACCATAATAAACTAATTCTAGTTTTTATCAGTAAGATCTACGCCTAAATCTATGCGTAACAAAATTATTTGACAATGATCATCACTTCTCGAAATAATTTAAACGAAAGTCAATCAAATTTGAATATCTAACAATAAACTTCTAATTTTCTAGTTTTTATCAATATATAAAATCGATATTATTATTCACTGACTTGAATCATTAGTTTTTCAATCACTAGTGCTACACATACACACTCCTTAATCAATGAATCAAGATTACACAGAACGTTCCATATATTTTTAATAGAATTGATGAGTTTGAACGAAATTTAATATTCGATATTAATAATTTATATATTGCTATATATGATATTTTGTTTATTTGAATATTTAAAAGAAAATTATATTGTCTTGTACCCTAAAAAGAAAAATCTAAATAGCGTACATAAAAGGTCCATTTAAATGGTACATACTAACGTGACGCAATGAAAGCAAAGAAAAAACAGAAGCTATTATACAATTTTTATATAATTTTAATTTTTGTTTCTTCAAATCAATCAAATTCGCTATGAGATTTCACTAAATGTAAAATATTGAAAATTGCAAATAGTCCCGATTCAATGGTGAGGAGCGCCAACGATAATCAATATTTCATTATTGCCCGACGAATTGATGGAAGAAAAATAAAGAACGAGTGTTCTTTGTTAGAATCGCGCGATAAAGGGGCGTGCGAAAAGCAGAGAAAGTACCGAGTGCAGGGGAAATGCGCATTTAACGCGGTCCCTTCTACTTGACAACGAATGCACCTGACCAAACGGTTCGAGGTCACAGGTGACCACCTCAGGTAAAAGCGTCCTTTTCCTTTCGACGGCATTGTTGTCGGACTGTGCCGGCAGAAACAGCCAAAATCCATATTCACGGGCAAGTGAACGAGCCGAGGTATGCACGGCGCTCGTTAATTTATTTCAGAGAAAAGCGTCGTGGGACAAAACTCTTTCACGTGCCTAAAACTAATGGTCGCTTTCGGGAGAAGTAGAACGCAACTTTCACGATTGAAAGATCAAGTTGAAATTACGAATGCGCGCCGAGCGCGCGAATTAGTGTGAAGTGATATATATATGTATGTGGTACATATCGTGTGAAAAATGGTGGAAAGAGTCAAGAACTTAAGAGAAAAACCTGTCCGAGAAATATTTCTTCTTTGTGATGAAATTGTTGTAATGTTCAAAAAAATTTGATATTTTTTCTTAATAGATTCATTGATAGAGTGTGGGACACGTATGTATGTAATATATTAATAAATGAAATAACTTTTAATTATAATCTTCTGAGATCCTTATTGTGCAAAATGATAGTGATTTCTTTCGTCGAATCATTTGATGCACATGCACTGCGATAAATTTACGTTTAAATTGATTAATGTTGGTTCGAATATATATTTAGAAGAATAATAAGATCTTATATAATATAATATATAATATTATAATATAATAGAAGAAGAATAATATCTTTGGAAGAATAAGAGTCGAGATATACTGCAACTCCAACAAGAGTATGTAAGAATCTAATTAAACATTTTGCTCAAAAAGATGCTCAACACTACACGCGACAATTCAATATTCATTAAATGTTACCTCCATGATCAATTACAATATTTATACAAATATAGGAAACATATGAAGTAATAAATATTACGTTAAAAGTAAAATGAAGGTAATGAAATACTTATAGAGTGTATATTCATTTTGATAGGGTATATATTCGGATCGATTAATCCGTGAATGACACAAAATTGGAAAATAGGATTTAATATAACAAGAAGATAATATAAAGATAAAATGTCCATAATTGATAAATGTATTGATATATGATTGTAACATGATTTTCCTACGATCCTATAATCCTATGAGTCTATAATCTTTTTCTAACCTAATTTCTAACCTAAGTATTTAGCAATTTGTATCTGTATTTAATAATGACACTACGTCGATAGCAGGGATCTTCTTACATTGAGTTTTCGATTTTAATCAGCTGTATCTGCTTATCAGTTGCATTAAGCATACAACGTGAAACATGTACACCGTGAATTACGAACGTGGTGTGCAAAAAGCGGTTTCAATGTATTATAGAATACATCGGATAGGTGTATTTAGTGCATGTTCTTGCTCGAGTATGGCTTACGTCAGATAGTACTATTCTTGTAAATTATAACGTATGCATATCGTTAACTATGCTCAGTGGATTATTTATTATGATTCTGATTGAATATATCTCAGCAGCTTCATATCACGAGAGAAATTAATTAATATGATTATTTATCTCGGATAATCCTTACGTTTCGAACACCTTTTGCAGAAGAATGTATTATAATCCATTATTTGATTTATTACTTGAAACTAAGAATATATAAATATTTGCTACGTATTTAATCTTGAATATCAGACTTGTGCGTAGATACCAAATTATCAATTCGAGACTGATCCAAAAATAAAATTAAAATCTCTTTTAAATAATAATAAATCTCTAATAAATAATAAAAATATTGTGTAAAGAAAAGAAACTGGTAATTAAAAATCGAACAAAGCAAATAAATAGAATATTGCTCATGAAAGTATTTGATCATTTGAACAAGCATTTTATACATATATCTGTCCAAATCCCAATCCCAATAGGTATATCCATCACGTTTATTAATCAAAACACTTTGGTTATTGTTGTTTGTTTTTTGGCAATTGCATTAGCAGTATAATGAAACTAGATAATCGTATAATATTGAGATATACTCTGCTGTTGAGATTCTGTTTTTCAAATTATATACATACGTTCGAAAATATGAAGTTATTTAAAAATCCGTCTAGTTTCGTAATGAGACACGGCTAACGTGATAAATATTTGTAATAAGTTTGTAATAAATTTAAAAATACACGAACTGTACGAAAACGACATTGATCAACTCTAACGAAAAAGTGATGATCGTTACTTTTAAAATTTTCTAAATCTACCTTACAGTTTGCTGTTGTTCATATTTTTGTAATAAACGAACACACAGAGACAAGTCATTTATTTTTTGCCAAATGTTATTTAAAAGAAAGCTGATCAAATTGCTAATAAAAATATATCTTGACAGAGATTATAGGATTTGTATCAAACATACACAACCCATTGCATTATTATCATTGAGTCTTAAAACATTAACACCATATTCAGGTTGTACGTTTGCAATAAGTATCCTATAATATTTCTGTACATTTCCAGGCTGGTTCCTGAATTTTACCAGTTACAATTATATGAGTCGTATCTCGTTACATAGTCAATGAAATTTCCAAATTTATGCAACACGTAATATTCACGTGGAACGACATAAAATAGGTATATACGTGAGAATATAATCGCTCAAACATTTTTACGAAGGCTTCGAAACTCTAGGAAATTATTTCGCCGAAGAATTAATTTCCTCTGCCTCTGTCTTCCTTCCAAAAAGCTTCACGTACGAAAGAAGCGTATCTAATTCAATTAAACCATCCTCAGTTCTGAAATTCCGTCGAGAACGTAGTTTACCGACACCGCCATAAAATCCAATGAAATCGAAGCTCTCTCGAAGGCAATTCTCACGCTGGCTGTCGAAATTTATGCAACGTGCCCGACCAAAGGAGGCGTTCACGCGACCACACGTATGTACACAGCCGGGGAGCATCTCTGGCCACGACTTGGCGCACGTGCTTCTCGTCGCTTCCGGTCCGATGAACTTCACCAGAATTTCATATTTACGGGGAAAGTTGCGGCGTCGTTTGGAATATAGAAAAATATCAAGAAACGCGCGGCAAAGAAAGGAGTTGGGAGTGGCTATGGTATGGCGGCTTTAAATTTACTCGTTCTGGAATCTGGCGCGGATACTTCGCGAGCTGACGACGCGAATTCTTAAAAACCAGCGTTGGAATCGCAGGCATTTTTCGAGGGGATCGACGATCTTTCAATTTCAGAAGAAAATTGAGAGTGAAAATTTTCTAATCTTTCGTAATGTCTTAAACGTTATTCTACGCTTGAATAAGACAACTTTCTACCGATTATAATAAATCGAACAAATTTTCAAATTCAATTTTCTCAACAGTCGAACCTCGAACAAAGAAACACCTTTTTTATTCTTTCGCGAAGACATAAAATTCTTTCAGACGTTTTGTCACATTCCGCAGAGCAACTGTGCGCATCGTTGAGTTATTGTGTTGAAATTGACAGATTTCCTGCTCCGCAGTATTGACAATCTCCGTTTCTACTAAACAGATTGAAAACACGCAGTCTCCAGACTCTGTTACTGAAGTTTGCCTTAAATCTCAGTTCTGTTTTAGTTCGTTTTAGTTCACATCGTGTTAACGATCTGAATTATGTTTTATTAGTCAGCACACTTTCCGCGACATTGATCCATCGCAACGCTATAACAAAAACCACGTCTGATCGAACTACGAACAGAAAGCGTGAGAGAGTCTCATGATCTTCCAAGATCCCGATCGAGATTTAATCTCGATTTCACCCAGTTTTCACGAATCTGGAAATTTATCTTCTCTCGTAATTGTCGGAAACTCCTTCTCTTGTAATCGTCGAGAAGATGAAGAATCATTTCAATCCAACATTCAAGTCCATTGATTTGAATCGTTCAAGTCAAGTCTTCATACATCTGAGGCTTCTTTAATTCAGCACGCGAATAATTTTCGATGGCAAAGTGATTTTTGCACATTTTGTGAGAGTTTGAACTTTGAAACGTGCAAAATTCGACAAGCCTGCAGGTCACTCCGCGAGGATAACGAAGAAAGGGCGCCGACGAATCGATGATTCAATGGTACAGACATCTGGCTCGTGTTCTTCTTCAACTTCTGTTCGAAACTTTGAACTGGTTTCTCTCTCTGTCAAAGTGTTCACTTGTACCAAGAAAAAAAAAACACAATGGCTCTCGGGGATCTCTGCACGTATTTACCAAGTGTCCTCCGACGCTCTGGACATTCTCATGCCGCTCTGGACATTACATGGCGCGAGAACTTTCTTCCTTACCAATTGCAAATGTCTTTCGTGGAAATCTAAGCATACGCGCGCCACGTGGACCGTTCTGCCGTCTGGAAAACTGGAATTCGAGCTGCTTCCGTTTCCGCCCCAAAAATCTTTCCAATGAAACTAACAATAAGCATATTGAACATGTTAGAAAAAAAAAATGGAAATTTCGTCTCCCGCATCTCTAATACAATAATTTGATCTCAATTTGTGCTCCTGCAGAGTCGTCTCTCTGCGAGTCGTACTTTTTGACTTATTTGCAATTTTGGAGTGTTTCGGCAAATAATTTCGGCTGTGCTCGTTCTCGCGTATTTAAAGGTCAACGGGTTGATTCGCTCGTGCATTGAAAAGGTTAAAGGGCATGAATAAACGTGAAACACTGAAACGTAATACTAGGTGTAGACTGAAGCAAAATTTTTAGTAGGAAATAGTATTTTAGTCACGCGATTTTCGAGTTATCACGGACGCCAGTTAATGAAAATCTTGGGGAATTTTTAAAAAATGTCTATGATATAAAAATATGACGAATCTCTGTTTAATTTCCATTTCTACATTTTCCATAAAGATATAAATTTGCATAAAAATCTACAGTTCACTTATAAGTAATGTACTATCCTAAATTTGTCGTAAATCTGCGACGAGATCGGCGAATTCGTCTTTTTTTCCTCGCGTCAAGAAAAGGTCAGAAGAGTGATGAAGGATGTGCTAAAAATTGAACGCGAATCACCTTTAACATTTTTTCTATGATCATGTGTCTCTAAGAAACGAAAAAAAATATAGTCCTCGTCACGAAATAATATACTCGTTCAAAACGTGTTACCTAACAGGCGACATAAATAGCCATTGTCAATTAGATCCAATACCTAGTGTTATGTGAGATCATACATATTTTTCCCCTCGTTATCGATAAAATTAGAGTGCAATGTATAAATTTATCATATTTTACATTATATTATATTAAAGTTACTCGTCATATGTATATATGTAATAGATAAGTAACATCTTCATCCATATTGTTTTATATTTAAAAAATAAGAATTATTCTACAAGAATTATTCTACTTAGATAAGAATAAATAAATAGAGACATTTTTACCTGCTAAAAATCATAATGATTACTCTACTACTATATTTTATACATTTCCTCATATTATATTAGAGGACATTTATGTTGTATCATAGGAATTTGTGCTTAAATTTCACACAAACGTGCAAATAAGAATTATTTTACTTTCGGAAATATTATAATAATAAAAAGAATAATTTTCGTCAAACGCTACGCAGAAAATAAAAAAACAATTTTAGAATTGCTTTTATAGCGCACGCCTAACACTAACAACAAAAATAACAACGAACTCGCAGAATATACACCGAGGAGAAATTACCTTTCACTTTGTAAGAGATCGTTGTTCGCAAAGTGATATTCTCAATCGGTTTCTAGAACGCTTCACGCGATAACGATTAAAAGTAAGGAGGTAAAGAGGCACAGCGTAAAAAGAGAGAGTCTCCCACTGAGAAACGGGATTGGCCCGCCGATTCCGAACTTCCCGAATTACCGATTTTACGGGAACGTTTGCATAGTTTAGCGCGGTCGTTTCCAACAAACGACGCGACGCGGCCAGCCGGAGCTGAAAGTACTTGTTGGCACGGGGTCGAAAATTTTTGCGGTGCTACGCAATTTAGTTGACAAGAACTCGCCGGAAATTGCAAACAGAATTTCCCTATCGTAACAAAAATCCAACGCCTTCATTAAAATGCGGAATTTAAACGTATCGAACGTATCAGAAATTAATAAAAAGGCTGTTGCGATAAGAAGTTATTAGAAATGGAGTAAACGAGGAATTTACATATTGATCCGAATTAATTTAAGTACCTTTGAGCACAGATGTCGTAAATAGCTGACTGATGGAATAAATATAAATAGTATAATATATGATAATATATAATAATATATGATAGAATACACAAATATATATTCTATATATATATATAGAATAGTCCGAAAGTGTTTAAGCGAGCAACAGTGCGTCACAGTGTTCTTATAACGTTTTCACTGAATAGATTAACATACATATTCAGGAAGTTATACAATTTTATATAATTTTCTTTTTTCTTCTATCCTAATTCATAGTAGAGTAAACTCAATCCATGAAAATTATTTCTGGAAGCGAGTGACAGGAAGAAGATAATCGAATAGAAGTGATTTCTTTCAATTTAGACTTATCAGTTTGTAATAACATAATGTAGCAATAAAATATTTTAAAAAAATCAAATATTGGTAGTCTTTCCAAACAAAATTCATTTAAATCTTGAACACTTATTTTTCCTATTCCATAAAATAAAAGTTCTCTCAATTTCCCCTTTCTACCATTTTGAAGCAATCGACGTGTTTGAAATCTATCTAACGCAAACTCGCACTGGCAACTAACAAAAACTAACAGAACGTTAATGTTAATCATCTTTAACGTCAAACAAACTTGAGATGATGAACGTAAACTTCACATTCGAAAGGGTTGACGAAGCAGTCGCAAGCATAAAGAAGACAACTTGACCCTCACTCTAATTAAGATTCACTAAACTCTCCTGAATTTCGAGTTTCTCGATGTTTGGAGTGTCCATCGGCGACGATAAGGCACTCAACTGGGGGGACCTCGAAAACTGAGGCCAGCTCGTTAATGGATCGACATTACACCGTCGCAACGACGATCGCCAAGTTTCTAGATCGCCGACAAACTTCTTCGAACGAAATACAGTGTACGAGTACGTTCCCGTGAAACGTGGTGAGCCACGATTCTTTGAGCGACAAGGTTTGACATTTGTCGGCTGAACGGTTCGTTGCTCATTACGTTGGAAACGCCACGCTGATTATTCCAGCGTCCTCTCGTGCAATATGTCACGCTCCTTTTCCCTTTTTTTCCCCCCTCCATGATGTTTCTGTCGATCAAGCTGCACGCTAACCGACTGGAAAGGATCGTCGCGGTGGAACTTTGACGCCATGTCCTTTTATTTTCTTCCTTTCTGTCCTGCCGTGGTCTTTTCTTTTTTTTGTTTCTACGCTGAAAATTATAACGCTTGAACTCGAACAAAAAGTTCTTGGAGCTTTTAGAGCTTTTAACTACGTGATGATGCATTGCGAATTGTTGTTTGAAGATGTATTGTCAGTCACGGGAATCCGTGAAATTTAAACACCGCGCTAAATTATTGCTGGATAAAATATAAATTCAAATGAATTTCTTTAATTTAATCTGAACATGTACGATCAACAGAGATGCGTAATTAATAAAAAGAATGTCACAAAAATTATTATCATTGGATTATATAATATTGTACAATATTGTAATTATTTTATCGTATAATTTTATAATAATTATTACATATAATATAGTTACAATAATTATTGTTATAATTATTGATTTGATAAAATGATTTGAGTATGTTTCATTGTTGAAATTTTAAAACGATTGAAGTATGTATGTGTTACTCTAATCTAATCATCTAATCATTGAAAAAGTTTATATTATTACTACTCTTTATATTATTACTCTTTTTATGAACATCTGTTAACTGTACATGTCAAGATTAAATTAAATAAATTAAGATTCATTTGAATAGTATTTTATATTACAATAATTGAAAAAAATATCCAAATACTTACACTTTCTAATACTAACCACAGACGCGATGAAACGTCAAAAAATTTGAATAATCGCCGTTCCAACACAACTTCTGACGTATATTCGTAAGATTCTTTCGAGGCTCTCAAAACTTTTAAAAGTGATTAATTACATTTCCAGCTATCGTGAAACGCGAACCATCCAAGGCAGAAATATGTGTATTAAGAACGCGTTGGGCAAGGAGCGAAAATGTTTGCGCTAAAAAGCCGACGGATTACGTTTTCTCACGCTGGTTTTTCGAATGTCGAGGAGAGAGAAGAAAAGAAACGAAAAAGGGAAAAAACGAAAAGAATCGTGAAAAAAGAACTCTTGCGCAGAGCGCAAGAAGAGAACGAAGAGAAATTTAACAGGGTAAGGACTGTCGGAAATTTGCCTGACGTTGACCTGCCTACCTGTTTCCAGCCGTCTCTCGTTAATAAAGCCGAGCCAGCCCTCTTCCCCCTTGTTTTAAGCCTCTTACCTACCTGTAGGATAGCGGCTTAACGACCCCACCGAGTCGAACTTCCTCCGACTGCGACCACGGTGTACGTTTTCTACCTCGTGTGTCGCCAACCGGGGGCTGTGAAATCCTTCAAGCTGAGGTTAGCCAACTTTTTTCAACCCCCTCGCGTCGATCGAACGACGACGGGTTGCCGTTCGATGTTTGCTTTCGTTTGCTTCGCCACGTAGTGCGAGATGTAAGCGACAAAAATCCTAACATTTCCTCTTGTTAACCTTCATCTTGATCTTACGATAAATTTTATAATTTGACTGTTAAAAGGAAAAAGATCACGAGATAAATTAAAGATACTTTTCACTTTGAAACGAGACCAAGTGAATTGGTCGTGTGATTTTTTTACTAAATTACAACAATTAGAAACACAGGCAGAATTTGCCTTCGATCGTGTAATTTCGTGTCAAGATACAAATATGATAAAATCGAACAACATCATTAATAAAACAATAAAATTGTATTAACGTTGCAAGTGAGTATAAACAATGAGAGTATAGAATTTGATTATAAAATAACCATTATAATAAAATCAAACGACACGATTAATAAAATTGTATTAACGTTGTAACGATTCACCATCATCTCGTTGAAAATGAGCAAGTGTCATAAATGATTTGCGAACGAGAGTGCACGCAGAACTTAATTCACGGGCAGAGTCGCGAGTCGCATCCTGCAAAATCTCATTTTTCATTTGGATCAGCCGCAGGAAGCAAATTGCAGCGGGAGAAATTTCGCGGCGAAGCTTTTTCTGTCCAACAACCTGCGGATTTCTGCTGGAGCTTCTGCTCCTCTCTGTGAAAAGCTTCCACAGACTCTAGAAAGTCTTCCAGCTCGCGCTGTTCCGCGTATGCTTGCCTAGTTGCTAAAGTCTCTACGCGAATTAACGGAGATGCCCGTGAGTCTGGAACTTCAGCCATTAACCTCTTATTTACTCCTTATTTACTCGCGGTAAGTTTCAATCGGAGGATGAGGGAGCAGCAGTTGTGAAACGTCGGTGCTGAGGTTTCTTATTGCGTTGAGAAATTTATTGGCTTTTTTTTTTGAATCCTCGAGAAGACTCTGAGAATATTGTCGATTGATTAATTTTTCTCAAGAATGGGGTTATTCGGATGAAATGTTTGAAAAGTGATTCTTTAAATAAGAAGCGTCTTATTTGATTCGATGTTCTCTCGAAACGATCTCACGTTAGTTTATTTGAACAAGCAAATGATGTTTCACTAAATTTAATTCTTATTTAATTATTCGGCTATCGAACGAGCTGATTTCTTATTATCACTGTGGAAATGATTTTAGCGGGGCTCTTCAGGTGCAACGCTAATGCAACGAAAATTAGCAATTGGTTGATTTGTGTCACGTGATTCGTGAGGGGGCGTGAAGTAGACCTCGAGTAGGAGTGGTATTGTCTGATACTGAGCGATCGCGCCTGTAATTTGTTTTGTGTCGATTTAAATGTTTGCGTATCAATAAAATTTTATGGCTAAAAAGTCATCTTCATTTCCTCTGTGTCTATTTCATTAAATAGTTCTGAACCTTTCCTTAAACTTGAAACCAAAATTTCAAAATCACCTTGATGAAAATTAAATTAATCGAAAAATGATAGTCACGAATAACGTTGACCTTAAATGTGAAACTGATAACAATTATCATTCGAAACATTGTTAATCCTTTTTTACATATAGCGTTTACCATAAATTTGGAAGTTGTTGAGACGAGTACAACGAATTTCGTGCAAAATTCGTGCAAATTCAATTTTTCGTCAGACTCGAAGCCAAAACTGAAAAGCGCACTACCTTTGTGTCACGAAAATTAATTGAAAAGCGATGGCCTTCTACGTTCCAGCGAAAGTTCAGAAAGCGAAGAGCGTTTCAAACAGAGGTGCACAGCTGCAAACTGAAAGAAGTGTGTTCGTGCGATCGTGGAATAAGTTAGAGAGAGATACGAAGAAGAAGAAGAAGAAGAAGAAAAAGAAGAAAAGGGAAAAAGGTCACAGGAGATGGAGGCGTCTTTACACGGTGCATTCCTCGCGAGGATCTTCGAAAAGTTTCGAAACGAGAACCGCCATTCGGAATTTTGCCGAACGGGATTCGCACGCGTAACTTTTCCCTCGCGAGCGCGTCACCAGCGAAAAAAAGGAAGCAAGATTTATTTCGTGGATCCGTGACCGGAATACCGGGTGAAAAATTGCGCCAGATAAGACGCGCGAGGAAACTTACACCGAATATCGCTTATTACTTCAAATGACTCCCATGCATCGCAAAATATATGGCGCAGCGCGAAGAAGTATGTTCTCCGCGAGAGTTGCTCCGAAAAGAAACAGTAAAACACCCTGTTCAGCGCAGAATTAAATATTAATATTAATATTGTTTGTAATTAATATTAAATATTGTTCCTTGTTGCGTATTTTAATTTTGTTAATTGTTTCGATACAGTAGGACTTCGTTTACGTGAATTTATATTCACTTATACAGGGTGTCTCAGAACGAATATTAAGTATGACGGAGTCAAAGAGAAATTTTGTCATTATAGCCTTCGTCTTTGAGAAAATCAGCTTCTAAAATTTATCGAGTATACTTTTGTACACTCGAATGTTTTGGCTTTTCTCAGTGATGAACTTTCGTCAAAGTTATTTTTCAGAGGCTACATCACATTTTCGTATGCTTTTTTCAACTTTCCACCGTACGTTTTGGATGAAATTTATGTCAGGTGATTGCTGACTATGTCAGGAGTTACTAATGTATGACGCACGTTATAAAGTAATGACTGACGCACGAAACTCGTACTTCCATACTGGAAATATAACTGTAGCAACTGTAGCGAAACGTATTTGCGCAGAAATGATTTGTATGATCGAAGGCAATGAATCATCGTAAATATACCTTTTATAAAAATGGAATGATAATAGATTACAACGTGTCAAGTGTAATAAAACTTGCAATCAGATTAATATTTACATAATTAAATAATAAATTGCAAAACTTGTGATTCATTGCGAAAAATATCTAAACGCTTTCTTATTTCAATGAATAAAGTTCAATATTAAAAATTAAAAAGGAATAATATTATCGTATCAACGTGTTCACGTAAATTTAAACCAATTATAAATACATTTTGTATGATGCAGCTCAACATCATCGTTATCGCAGTACTTATCACTCCACTATACTACATCGTCCTACAACCGCGCAAACAACGTCGAACCAGTCCCCAACTGGGGAAGACATCGTCGTCCCAGAATCCAGATTCTCGCGGCAACAGCCACAAATCATTCCCCCATTGGACCGATTGGAAATGCTTTCTAAATTTGTTCCTTGATCGACAAACGGTTCGTCGATCGAACCAGCGAGAACAATTTTCACGGGAACAATGATCAGCGAACAATAAGGCGCGCGGATAGTTGGAAGTTCCGCGGCGTGTTTCTTCGCGATCGAAGCGGTAACTTCTCGCGGAGGAGGGACATACACCACCGGGAAACGTCGCCATTGTGGCGGCAAGTTGTCGCGGAGATATTGGTCCCTTGGAACCCAACGATTTATTCGTCGCTCGAAATGAAAGCGAAAAATTTCCCGGCGGTTCGACATCCGATTCTCTCGTTTTCGCCAGTTCTTTTTCTTTCCCTTGATGAATCTGACGACCTCGGATAAAGGCCCACAGTCAGCTGGCCTTGACGTTTCGTTAATTGAATCGCGAAACAACGTATTACGACCGGTGCCGTCTGCACCAGGGGGAAAAAACAATAGTGCAACTGCGACGTTGTTTCTTACGTGATCCCAAGCTTTATTGGACTATCCTTCTCTTTCCTTTTTTTTATCTTCATGTACAAAGTGAAAAAGTGTTTTAAAGCGAACACGAGATTTTATCACTTAAATCACAAAAGATTTCTGTTGTGTACTCGAATTATACCGTACTTTCGAAGCTAATTATTGTATCCAGAAATTCTAAAACACCTAATAGTTCTAACAGTTCTATAGAATAAATATATTATATATTAAATATATCGACGACATTCTCACCCGGTTACACAACGATATGTTACATAAAATCATAGTTGATCGAAAATAATACTGCAGAATTTAATCTAAATCTAATTATTTCAAACGTCGACATCATCAATTTATGTCAGATGGAAGCTACTTTTCATCCCTGAATCTGTTTCGCGAACAATCTGGATCGTTGTAATTACGATCTTCAAAAAAATCCGAAAGAATTCTAACATGCTTACCAAAGTCTCCTTAATATACAATAGGAGGGTTATTTCTTCTTAAAAAAAAAAAAAAAAAAAAAAAAAAAAAAAAGAAAATCACGACTCGTCTCTTTTGTGCCGGATCTCGTACGCTCGGTTTGCAATCGAAAGTTTCAGTTCTTCGAGAGATCAGTGTCAGCACACGTACGTACATGCTTGGCAGGAGGGCGACCCCCCGAAAGGGTTAAACCAACACCGGCGAACGACAAAGTTTCACGACACAATTCCGCCGCCACGATTTTGTCTTATTGGCGTCTAACAAGGTTGCGCTCGTTGTCAAAGAGTTAGCGGGGCACAAACTCGCGTAATTTCTGCCGGAGGAAGTTGTCGGGGCCGCGGTAATGCGAGTTCAACAGGATCCTAAGTTAATTTCGACTATTCCGCGAACGAAGACGGCGGTTCACGGCGGGGAGCCTATGATTCGTTTGGGAGCGCGCCAGAGAAAATGACGTTATTGCATCGGAAGAAAGCGGGAGGAGGCGAGGACCGACGACGACAGGAGAGTGTGTTTCGCGAATAACGGCTGGAAATCGGGAAAAGCGACTCCGCTTGCGATTAATATAACCTTAATGGCCTTTGAAACGTCTAATGTACCTTTTCATCTTTCCTTTGCTCTTTATTGAAAATTCCTCTTGCACGGACCTCGGAAAGTTTCTCAATCGTTTGGACGAACGATTATTATTTTCAGCTTAATGAAAATCGTTAACTGAAAATTAATTAACTGAGACGTGAGAAGATGTTAATCGTTATTCTGTAAACGTCTCTACGGTCAGAACAAATCGTAAAGGAAAGTTATTTGAAACTGTTCTTGAAAGTATTATATTCCAACACCGATAAACTCTATTCTGATATTATCAGACTAGTTTTATTATTAGACTATATTATGTGTGTCGTATTTTGACATTTTATTAACGCACGTAATATCTCGTATATATCACATTTTAGTTTCTTTCATTCAGTATTGTGAACCTTCGTTATCAAGACTACATATGTATATTGCTCAAATATATGAAAATACCAAACAACAAATATCAACTATTTAATATGCAAACTATACAACTAACAACTAAGTTATTATATATACGTACATGTAACTTTGATTACAGGATTACAAGATAATGTAACGATGTGCATGTAGTTTTACATCAGCTATAAATCGCAGTAGTGATTATTCCTTGCAATAAAAAGCCAAGGTTGTCCAAATTTTTTTAAATGACACTTTATCACTCGCGGCACGGTCGAGGACTCGAAAAATTTTCAATCAAAAGTATCTAGTTCCAAAAATCAATCCAACAGGCGAGAAAGATTTCATCACCGCCAACAGATGGAGGAGCTCGGCCTCCAAGTTCGATGACGTTGACAATTTTTTTTGCTCCGGAGAACCCGGCTGAAATCGATACGACGCTTCGACGAGGATCGACTTGCCCCGAAGATGCCAGAGACAACCGCGAGAACCGCGCAAACCGCACCGGGCCTTTAACGTTCCTCGAGAGTTATTGCATCGCATGGAAAACCGATAACGACGTTCCCCGATGAAAAATTCACGTGCTGCCGGCCAAGTCCGACAGATTGAAACAAAAGCCTCGCGAACGTGACGCGAACGAGAGCGGAGGAATCTCGTTTATTTGCAAATTTCACCGACGCCTCGAGAACCGCCTTAGTTCTCGTCCGGAGGTTAGGCCCCCGCGTGACACGTGTCGCCTTCGCGACGCGAGCATGGTCGAAATTCCTGGAGCAAGTCGCGTATCAAACGCGATATCTCACGTGTCACGTGTTCTCCACTTTGTTTCCCCCGAAAGGCGAAAAAGCAGGTTCGAGGAAGGGTGAAAGATCGTCTGGCAAAATGAAACTTTAATGACGCACTTGCGGCGAGAGATGCGCGGAGTCAGCAGTGACCGCAAGGATGTTCTCGGTGGTTGATACTGTTGAAGTTTATTACTAGTTCACAATTGAATTTATTTACGCTCGTTACGTCAACTCGGTTGGCGTGGATCGCTAATAACAAGTGGCTCGTGGAAATATTCGAACACATACGACGGAAGAATTTTTATTAACGTGGACTTGGCTCAGAAGCCAATCAGCGTGAGCCACTTTTCGTTAAAAGCAACCTACGCTATGAAAATATCATAATATTCCTATCAGAATCTTCAGTATGGTTTAATCGCTATAATATAATTATATTTATATAATATATAATTTATTATTAATGTATAATTATATATATTATATAATATAATCGTTACGATATTATAACCAAACTGTTGAGTTTTAATAAATGAAAGTATACGTACAATTCATTTTTGACTGATTGGCTTCTGAGTCTTCCATGTATATGTAGGCACTATGTATATAGATACGGTTCAACTACGCTATTCGTAAAATTCTAATATTTTCTTAACTCTCAGACGATCGTGACAGGTTTATTTTGATGTATGGAAGAGCTTCCGGTTCGTACAAAGAAATTGTAGCTGCAATAGGGGCTACAGGAAGGAGAATACATAAAAATGTAGTTGCTCAGTGTCAAGCTCAGAAGCCTGGAGAAATATTATTCATAAGAATGATGTTTGTTTATACATCGAGCAGTGAACTGTGCAGAATAAATACTATTTATCTACATTTTGCTTTTAATATATTCGTATATAAAGAATGATAATTGATCGAACAAGTTGCACATCAATTGGACGAAGAGCGATCCACTACAGATTACATTACAAACACACCCCATCGATAATTCGAGAAACAACTTTTTTTTTCATAGATTCCTAAAAAATAATAATAACTGGAGCATCGTTTGACCAAAGTTAATTAACATTTTTCAACGTATCGACAGTCGTAGCGCAAAAATACTCGTCGTCCTTCGCAACAACTCGAACTCACAGGCTTACTCGACAACACCTCGACTCGTTGCGCGAGAGTTAAATCAATAGTCGCATTAAATTGGCATCGAATCGATAGAAGAAGCAGAAACTCGGTTAACGCCAACTCGGTTGCCATCGCGAGGCTAGACAAATTCCAAGTCTATCGTAAACGATTTCCCTATTGTGCGGGTGAATAAAGAGAAAAGAAAAGGAAAAATAACTTTCTCCGCCACGCGCGCGCTTCCATTCATGGCAACGTCGTCGCGCGTGTTTCCATCATCGTGCACATTGTTCTAAAATTCCTTTCTTAATTCAACCGCCGCATTCTTGAGCCGTTACGGCGCAGCGACGACAGGCCGGGCTTAATTGGCGCGACGAACGCACGAAAAGCATTGCCAGAGACAACAATGAAACGCGGGTTCCACGCGTTTCAGCGACAAAGGCGAGACTCCCACGTGGCTGATACGCGACAAAAGAAACGAAACTGCGTTCTCTTCTTTTTGGGAATAAAGAGTTCCCGCGATCTCGATGAACACTTCGATTTCCGTCTAATTCAGAGGTTCCCATGGCCCACGAGTCCTGATTCAAAATTTCAGAACACGCGACAAAAGAAACTATATTTTCTTCGCTGAGAATTTCGACACTTCGATATCTGTCTGATTCCAAATTTTATAATTTCGAGGATGAAATCGTGTACTATGGAGAGTAAATAAATCGTAAGTAATGATACAATCGAAACGAAAGTGAAAGGTTCTATATAAAGTACTAAATAAATAAAAGTTCTGGTATAAAATTTGCTCTTTCAAAGTTTCCTTTTCATGGAAATCGAGTTTGAAAAGATTCGTGAAACATCATGGGAACAATGGTCAGATCTCACATGTGTGAGATATCGAAAAACAATTATTCAATCTAACAAGTGTTGAAACATTATGCAATTGAAACAAAGGAAAAACTTGCACGTATGTGATATATAAGTGTATCATTTTCCAGTCATGAAAACCAGTCTGAAACCTATTGTGATACATGATCTCAATATATAACATAAATAAAACAATATATTCCAGTTTTAAAAATGTTCCAAATCTAGTTCTTTTTTATAAATACATTATACAATTACGTTAATCGTCAAAAATAAAGTTCGTCTCGAATGGGTTAAATGCGTTTCAATAAATCAGTTATATATAAAATTGAACGTTTGCTTAATAATATAAATTTATTTGCCTAATTATATAAATTATATAAGAATATATTTAAAATTATAATATTATTTATTAATAATATAAATTTTTTTTAAAATAGATCTCTTGCTTTTTCACTCGGAATGCAAAACAGTCTCTACATTTTAGACCGTTTAATTTAATCCTAAATCCTAGAGAGACTAACTAAGCTCGAAATCTGAAACTGGAAAGTCCAATCCTCGCTGTTACTTTGTCAAAGCTCGAAGTTTGTTACCGTGACTAAACATTCGTAATCTAATCATTAGAAACAAAAAGAGGGGAAAATGGTACCCTGCGATTGCGGAGTTCTTCGCTTCTGAAAACTCTGGGTTATTAAAAAAGGGAAATCGGATTTACAAAGAGGGACTGAGAATTTTATTTCAGAGACAACTTTTAATTGACAAATGACTTTTCCTCGAGTGGTAGGTATTCAGGGCTGGTAGTTTGAATTTTCGCCGACACGCAGCGCGGTAAAACTGCAAGTATATAGTTCCAACAACAAACACGTTTTAATTTGATAAAGAGCGACGTGATTCGTTGTTAATCACATCATGTAGCACGAGTAAGAAAAGTTTCCCCGGAATGGGATTATTTTTACTCGCGGCAGAGTCGAGAAACGACGATTTGCTTTAATTGTTACTCACGAAATTGTTTTCTATTATTTATTAACTTTTTATTCTTTTACTATCAGTTACTTTTCATTTCAATCATTTGTTGCTTTCTTTCTTTAACCGAAACATTTTTTTAAACTTTTTATGTCGATTATTCGTTGTTGCTGATATACGCCAATTCTCGAACAATTCGAAACGTTAATTCAATTTCTTCGTACAGAATCGTTAAACAAGCTGTTGCAATTAGCAATCGACCATAATTGATAGCCTGTTATTATCATAGTTTCAGAATTGGAGAATTCGTAATAATTGGATAATATTATCGTGCGGATGATGAACGACCGCGTTGATCATTTTAACATTGATGTATCTTAATTCGCGATTTTTGTTGAAAAGTCACGCACAAATCTAAACGTTGGAGCTATAAACAACTAAAGGATAAAAGAGTTTGTACTAAAGAGATTAAAATGAAAGGAACAGAATTTATAACCAAACTTTACTGTACGTGTTGTTATATTTTTATAAATAGAACCAAAGAAATGGAATCTCGATGAGAATTTGTTCTGTCTACTGAATGTTTGAACATATATCGGGCATTTTGTGCATTTTTTCACTTCAAATTTCTCGTAAATGCGGAAAAATCCGCGGTCCATTCATCCTTAGGATAAAGTATAGAAGCTTTCATTCAATTTTTACTCGGAAAAACTGATTTAAATCTTCGAAAATCCATCGACGCGGAAATCCATGTAAAATTCCTACGAAAAATTGCGAACTGGTCGTCCGAATAATTCTGGCACGAATAAATATTGAAAAATATTCCAATTTCAACGGGGTGTTACTCCCATAATTTGAGTTGAGCAATAAAACGACTGAAATCTCGAAATCTCTTGTGCCAATAACGGAAATTATGACAGACTTCGTCGAAAACCATAGAATTACATCAATCTCGCATCGCTGTTACGTCGAAGTCATTAAGTCACGTGCTACCATCCCCTATGTTCATCGATACCGACGACCAACCGAGATTCATCGAACAGATGTTCGAATTTCCGGCCGGATATTTATTAATTTCCGTATTAACTACGCCATATTTAACACTTTGCACTCGACTGTCCCTTTCAAGGGGACGTCGTCCTTAAATCTGGTTAACAGCTTTCCCTTAACTAATCCCTTTCTGGTTAACAGAAAGGATTTTATAATTTTTTTTTTTATAATTATTGCTAACTGTAACGAACATAAGAAAGTTTGGTGCTGTTTAATACAGGTTTTTCGCTATAAATTAATCCTTTTGCAGATTATATTCATCCATTTTTCACTATAAATGAACTCTCTTGCTGATCATATTCACCTTGTGAACTCAGAAGTGAAGTCGTGAGTCAATTGACACTCGTCCAAATAATTCACACGAGTTATCTAAACTTGTCATTGCTACATTTTAATTTATTTTTTCAAGGCAGCGAAGGAAATTATTTTTCAAAAGACACTAACTCCTGTGTACGCTACACTTGGTCCAGCAAATCCACAATACACGATGGCTTTAAAACGATGTCATATGTTAGAGAACTATAATCAACAAAATTTCACGCTAAATAACATTTGAACAAGATGATCATTTCTCACGTTGCTCGCTATTTCGTAAATAAATTACCGATGGATACAAAAAGGGTTGAACATTCGATGGAAAAAATTTGGGAGGAAGGTGTTATCGCTTCCTTCTGAAGATGATTAATCAATTAATCACGCGGATTTCCATTCAGTGATCTCGTACCCCCTATCCGGCGTGTTCTCTGAGAGCTTCTCCGATGATTTCGCTTTCGTTCACCAGGGATCTAGCTTCTGTTCAACGAACCGGCAGTGTTCCTAGGAAATAGAGAGACGAGGCTCGTTTTCACGGAGCTGAATATTTCAGGGGGACGCGCACCGCGAGGTAATGCATCGCGTAAGAGAGGTTTACGCGAGTGCGCCGAGAGCAAGAGGAACACCGGAAGCGCTCGGTCAAGGTAAGACGTTGCCTCGACGCGTGCTCGTGCACCTTTGCACCGAACCGCGATTTTCTCTCCGCTGTCGCCTCCTCCCATACGTTTTCCCTCCCCCCGGTAGGGAGGGCAAGGATTACGAGTCGATCGCGCGATAATCGCGCTTACATCTCTGCTCTCGTCTTGGTTTCCAATCGGTTCGACATGGAAGTTCGACCGCACGTATGTAAGAGTAAATGAGTTCTAATACGTTCAATTGACTCTACTATTTTATCATTGAAAGTGATTTTAGCGGAGGTAACCGGGCCTCTTCAGGTGCAACGAAACGCTAATGCAACGAAAATTAACGATTGGTTGATTTGGGTCACGTGATTCGCAAGGAGGCGTGAGGTAGACCTCGAGTGGAAGTGGCATTGTCTGGTATTGAGCGCCTGTAATTTGTTTTGTGTCGATTCAAAGTCAGAACAATTGCTTCTGCCTTTCAGTGAGAAGGCAGAATACGAATCGTATTGGGGTACAAGTCGTGCAGTTTTTCAATTTTTTTATTTATTTTATTGCTTTATTTAGAAGTACGTTCAGCTGCACTGGACTTTTGCCGCTCGTCTTTTAAAAGTTTAAAAGTGCACAGAGCGCGTGTGATGTGTGTAAAGGCCCCCACACACGTTGAAACATGCATCGGCTCCTAGGCTTTCATGAAACTTGCATCAGTCAGTGTGCCTCCACACTGCCGATTCTTCAGTTTGTCTTGTGACGTTGGAACATGTTCTTTAAAATGTTGTTGGATCATTTTCCAACTCCAGTATTACTATGCAATAACAGGAAGTATGTTAATTGTAAAAAATAAGGAAATAAATACTATCGAGAGAAGAAATGGGCAAAAAGGTGATTAATCCAAAGAAACAGATCTTTCAATTCGGCGATTATTATTATTATATTATTTTGGTAGAAAGTGAAACAAATTTCTATTCAGCATCTCTTTCCTTCTATTATCATAGTTTGCATTTATAAAAAATAAGAATTCGCGTGTCCACTGATTACTTGTACATATTTCTAATTACTCCCGCTTTGTGGAATGATCTTTCTCATAATTATCCACCATTGTTTCCAAGACTGAAGTTTCACGACTGTCCCTCAAAATTTATCGTACGATTTTGTTTCACAAAAATATAAGTAGAATATGTAAGAAGGTACGTACGTATTACGCAATTTCTCATTGCTGTCGAAATTCAATCTAATTCTGCAAGCGTCGTTACGTCGTTTTCGTCACTGACGATAACTTGAAGATTCTCAGTTTAGCAATTAAAAATATTCCACAAATCTCACCACACGCAAACCGTTCTAATCGCGTAAAACGTTCTAATAAAAAAAAAAAAAAAAAAAAAAATACGGACGAGTTTGCAGGTAATACTACTTCCGGCGAGGATCGATGGCGGAAGTTGTCGAATAAATTTCGTTTCGTGCCGCGCGTACGCGTGTTTCGCGCGCGGGGAACAGCGAGTTTTCGCGTTTCGCGTAACTTACGAGCAACCTCGTGAAGCGACGTGCCCGTTGCTCGTAGTCCGCGATGCCAGCCGTGAGTTACGCGTTTAGTATGGAATTACCGCGACTCTAACGGTATGTAGGCGATCGTCCAAGCTTCCCAGGAACTTTACTGTCGTGGAAGACTGATGAACACTGTGTGTACGCAACGTACAAGCAACGTCGAACAGGAGAACAAAAAAACTACTACGAGGGCGATTCGATAATTGCAGTCTGCATTTCTTCGTTGGCCTGTTGAAGACTAAAAGTTCCGATACTTCACAATTAACTTTTATAATTTACGTTATATTATAATTACTGTTTGCGTCGACAAATTAATGCAAGAATTATTTGCATTAATTTGTTATAGAATATTATAGTTATATATATAATTATTATATTCATTTATAGAATTGTATATTATTATATAGTTATTACTTTATAATTCATTATAAGTTATAATTTCATTGTAATATTCAATATTCTAACATTAATCGTTGTATCTTTCATGTAGATCACGAAATTTTTAAAAATTGAATTTTTCATAATAAGTACCATAATAAATTATTATTTGATCCAAATATTAAACACTTAGAAATGTATAGCTCTCTACATTTTTCGAAATCCATCTACATTTTCAAACAGCGATTGCACGATTATACATGTATAATATCATACGTTCCTTCGATCTTCTAATTTTATCGATGTCTCTTGAAAACCACAAACAAAATAACCCAATACATCTCCAATAAAAATTCCATCGATCTTCTACTCTTCCAGTACTTGAATTTCGAGACCCCATTCACGAATTAATCACCATGACGTTCAGTTTGTGCTTGTTGTGCTTCAGTTTGTGCCTGTGGATCTCGATGATCTACCCTGGATGCTTTTTTCGTTTGTGATGAACGATGTAAATTGTACTTCATGAGTCTGGTGCTGTCACGGCGGTTCTACGTTCAACGATCCAGAAGCAGAGGATCGCGAGCGATGATCAGACTCAAGCAAAACGCGCCGCGACGCATATTTATCTTACGACGATATTTGCCACGCGCTCGGCTTTTATGAGTTTCTATGCCGTTTTATCGAAATTCGTGGCGACACGGCACCGTAAACTCGCTGGATCGTAAATTCGTTAAGTATTCGTCGAACGATAAATTTCAGAGAAACAATGGCTCCACCGTTGGGTGGGAAATTGCGTTTCGCGATCGCTGATTTTCACAAAATTCGGTTTCATGGAATTTCGAGCACTGATTGAAATTAAATCACGCGAAAGTGAAGTGAGAAGTGGTTTCGTTTGATAGGGGATTGTTGAGTTTCGATAATTGAAACGATCGGAAGGAGTGGTAATTTCGCTCGATTTCGAAATATTTGAGACACTTCTTTCAGTGAAACACTGTCTTTGAGGTGAAAATTCAAATTTCGTTTGGCTTCTTTCGTAACTTGCAATTAGTTTTACGTAAGACGTGAAACGTCATTAAAAATAAAATGTTGAGAAGAGTCAGTTATCATCATCGACCGAATTGCGGAAGCGTCATCTTTTCCCACGCCGCACCCAACATTACTGTTTTCGATCGCGTCTCTGTTTCCGGTTCCCTTTGCTCGCCTGTTCCACATTCGTCGATCGATTAAAGCAGATTAAGCGCGGATTACGTTCCAGCTATTCAAACTTGCTCGGCGTAGTTAGTCTCTCTGGTCTTTTCTAGATATTTCATACGTCATGCGCGATATTTTCCATATCTCTTTTTGTATATTCTTTCAATCGCGACGTTTAGACAACATCAATGTTTTACGAGTACAAAGTTATTTGTCACTAAAGTGCTGTTTATAGAAATTGATTTCATATATGTGATATTTTTTTGTATCTTTTTAAATCGCTGGATAACAATTACAAAGTTATTTGTCACTAAAGTGCCAATTTTTGTGAAAAATTAATTAATTAATTAATCGTTGATTGAACCATTAGCTATTATAATAATCTAGGGTTGTGTTGTTCAACTTTGGAATTTTTGATTTAATTTCATTTTTGATTTTAATTTCCGTTAATTCTGCAATTTTTATCTTATCGCAATTTAATATTCCATAATTTAATTAGCTGTTAAATCTGTAGCACAAAGGTACATTTAATAAATTTAATAAAATTAAATTTTGCTAGTCTCGCAGAAATTACTATCAACCATCCATCATCCGACAATACTACTGTTATATTGCACTTGGGTAGAGTTTCGTTTAATAAATATAATGGAATTTAATAAATATATTAAATATATATTATAATATAATAAATATATATTTCGTATAATAAACATAATAAATATAATTTCGTTTCGCTTAATAAATATAATAGAAGATACTTTATTTTGAATATTTGATATATTTTATTAAATTATAACCCTTTCGTATCTATCATTAAACTTATCATTAAAAACCCGCCATCTATTCGTCATCAAAGAAAAGACCACTACTACCGCTGGCGAAAAGTTTTCGATCAAATCACCAAGTACTTCGACACATTTAAAGAAATCAAAATCTTTCAGATATAAAACATTTTTTCATTTATAGTAGAATTGTGCAGCGATGTCAATTAAATTCTCTTACGCGAATGTTTTTAAATACCTTCCAACTTGCGTTCGATCGGAAAGTTTTTGCCAGGGACAGCGCAGCACGCCATATAGTTGATCACAATATGCCTCGAAAGGGCATAGATCGATGAAACCACGATCAAAGGTTAGTTACGGTCGATGCATTAGTCAGAACTGGGAAACTTCTCAGTTTAATAGCGTTCGGACGCCGCTACTCTCATCCAATTCTAACTATGACTTAGTTTCATCTATCATCTGACGGTGTTTCACGCTAATTAACCGCTTTCCTCCCTTCGGACGTCGAGAGATATCGACACCGAGAGCTGAAGATGAAATTAAAATAACACGCAGATAAAATATACTAGGCATGTAAATAATACACCTAGAATAATCTTGGGCATTGCGTAGGCGGACGAAGCAAGATGATGCGTACTTCGATAAACTCGGACCGCAGACTGATATAGCGCGGCAACGTTGGCTCAATTTGGGCCAACTCGACGAGTAATCTCGTTGTAATCAAAAGTCCGGCAGAAGGGAATTTAATCAAACTCAGACACCGACTCCGAACACCCGTCCGGTTTCATCTTTCGGCTAGGTGGAAGCTACGCCCCGTCACTTTGACGTGTCTTCTTCATCTGACGTAGCGTCGCATCCGTTATCGGCGTTGACGGACACTGCACTATCGCAAGATGGTAATTTTTTGGATAATTTGGGTCATCTGGATCTTTTGTTTAAATACTACTACCCTTTTACGTAGATTTTCTTCTCAGTCTTCAGTCAGATGTTACGTGTGATTACGTAAAGTATTGAAAGCGTAATAATTTGTATTTATTAATCAATTACTGTCAGTGTACCATTGTGACAGTAGTTGGAGGTAATTGAGAAATATTGTTGCTTAAAAGTGACGACTAGGAGAACTATATATAACACTACGTTTTTAAATGTTTGTTGACAAAGCCAGTATTTCGAGACGAGACCAGTACAAAGCAAGTTCGATACATTCGCGAAAATAATTTCAATTTTTTTTCAGAGAATTCAGCCAAACAAACACGGAAGAAAGGCTCTACGTTGGAATATTTCATGGAGGGTGAAATTCCTCTCTTTATAAAATTGTGAAAGTTTGATACTCGAAAGTTTGGAACAGTGAGGAACGAAGAAACGCGTCAACGCTTTGTCAAACTTCTAAAAAAGGAAAGATACGCACGAACGAGCGTGCATACATTCTGTCCACGAACTGAAGCATCTCGTAGAAGGGAAATAACGAGATGGCGAATCGATCAGAGATTTTGAGGGACGATGCGTCGTCACGGTTTTATTCCTGACAAAGAGGAAATGACGCGCGGGCGATGGGACCGATCCACGTGACGAAGGAAACTGAGTGGCCGCGACAGAATTGGAAACGAGATCGAATCGTGTTTCTGCTTAAGAAAGCTTTGAGACGATCGGTCGATCTGTCGGCAGGGATAACGATCGAGTCCTCAATCTCGTATCCGACACCTTCAAAGGAAACTCGATTTGTCTCGATTTATCCTTCACCGCAATTGAGTTGGAAAGAGAGGAAAAAAAACATACGTCACATAAGTATGATTCGCAAGTGTATGTATATGCACCTACAAGTTTTTTAATAACTTTCAGGTTAAGTGTCCAAATATGGTTGTCAACATATTAACGAACGTAAAGATATCTATCAAAATAGTAAAAACTTACGACTGTTGCGTCGTAAGATTTATATAATGATAGTTTTAATAGCTTCTACGTACATAAGTAACGTGTCTCATAATAACCACTGGATATGTGAAACTTGAAGCTTACGGCCTAACGGAATTCTTGTCTAAAATAGCTGAGAAAGCGTTAAGACCGAAATTGTCGACAAGTAAGTTAAAAACCTAGTAAAGTGGAAATTTTTTACTTTATCTTTTGTCCAAAAATTAAAATACTTAAAGTTACTTTATCTAAAATTAAAATTAAGAAATTCTACTTAAACGTTTCCTTTTGTTTCATTAAACTCTTAGAGCCTCGAGTGAAGTTTACACGAACTGCAAACATAGAATAGACGAAATTTTTTAAGCCAATGCTTAAGTAATATTCTTAGGTAGAGCTCGGACAAAATAATGTGGGAAAAAGTGTATCGGAGAAGGAATACAAGTTTTCATTTGTATAGTGTGTGGAAAACATTCGATTCCTCGAAATTACACCGATGAAATTTCTACGAAAAATTGGAAAGCACTCCACCAAGTGTAAGTTCCAATAAAAGTGTGAGATTATTTTGGATTATTTAGGAGAATGAAATTTTATAGAATATTCACCGTGAAACGTGTTGCAACGTTTTAACATATGCGCATGGTAAAGCAAGAATTATCGAAACTGCGCCTCGGTATTATGTACGAACGATAAAAGCAAGCGAACAATAGCGAGATAAAACACTTGAGTCTAGGTACTAAAAGAACCTTGTCGTTTCTGACAACGTAGATAAAAAAAAGTACTGCGCAGATCAAACGCAGTTTGTTTCCTTATTTGAATTCTAAATTTATTTAAAAAATGAAACACGAATTACTTGAAATTTATTAAAAAACTAAGTGGTTTAAAATGACGTGATCTGTTATATATGTCCGTTCAGAAGGTAATTGATTAAATGCTTTTACTTTATATATTTAGTCTATAATTATTTATAAATGATATGAGTTATCTATAATTTGTAGTTCTTACAATTGGTATCTACAGTATTTACACTTAACTGTGATACTTGTATTTATATCTGTATCCTATTCACATTTATGTTATGTTCTATTCGAAGAAATAAACGCGCTTTTAAAATATCAAAATGGCTTAAATCTTCTCTATCTCGTTGCGCAAGATTCTGTATATTTAAAAAATATAACAAAATAAAATAGAAGTTTCTGCGGATCGTCCTTCGGACGATAAAAGTGAAACGACTCTCGAGAATACGTAGAAAATAACGTCCTCCAGCTTTCCCTCTGATCGTCCGCGAAATATAAACCGCCGAAGAATATTAACCGAGTTTAAAGGACTGCGACAGAAGGGAATAAAGAAGGGACGACGGAATGTTTCTTGGACTTCCAATCTCTTTGCCAAACGCGGAACCGCGTCTCCGAGACTTTCGCCAATTGCTCGTAAACTAGAAAACGTCGGTCTGTAAAAGGACCTGCGAACGAACGTCGGGAATAACGCTGGTTTAGGTAACACAACGATCTTCACTTTTTTTCTTAAAAGTGTTTGAAGCTATGGATTGAAGCTCCCTCGCTGGGAGAGAATCGCGAGTATCGTCTTCGTGGTCGAGAGGAGCAACAATTGGACAAAAGCTTTCGCGATTCAACGATGCAAACGCAGCCAATGTAGCGTTAACGCGATAATATTTCGTTTGCAATTTTTTTCCCCCGTCGTTTCTTATTACCGCGTTGAATTTTTCAATATCGAAGAGAAGAAAGAGAAGAAATTCTAAAGACTTGTTGAAAATGTTTTCACGAACATTATTATTGTGTATCTTTAGCCACGATTATCGCGCTTTGTATCACGATATTATTGTAGTCCTTTTATTAAATTTTAATTATTTAATTAGTTTAATCCCAAGAAAGTGAAATATTTATGATATTGATATTGCAGTTAATATTATATGATACTAAGTTAATCTTAAAATGACAGAAACTGAATCATAAACTGACAGAATATTAAACTAAATATAAATGCTGACATACTAAATAAAAACTAATTACTATGATAAATAAATGAGTACTATATTGCTATAAATAAGTAACTAATAAATAGTAATTAAAGACTGAAGTTCACAGGATTTCGTTATTCGTAAATCCTGCTTCAAAGAGCTCATACTGGATCGATACGACATAATCTGTTAGACTGATACTATATAATCTATTACACTAGAAATTTGATAGTCGTAGAATTTCCTGTTGCAAGAAAATCGAAAATCTGATATACATGCTTGTATAGAGATACACTTCCACTCAAAAGTCTTGGAATACCTTTAACATTTAATATTCAATATTTATTGTGAATAGAAACCACAAATCTGTAAATTGCAAGTCTATTTTATAACTAATTGTACTGTTATTAACTTATAAGTTAATAACTTATAAGAAATATATAATTATTATTTATACGTATAAATAATGTATTTCAATCGAAATTAAGTACAAATTACACATTGCACAAATACAATATATATTCGTGATTAGAAATGATATTAACCATTTTGTAATTACATACTATGAAAATGATCGATAATCATTATTTTATATAAATAACATATAACTTATTACAAATTTGTACAATATTTGCAACGTTACGTTGTACAAAGAGCTATTTTGTTTCTCCACTTTCGCGAGAAATATGGCGAATACTCGCCCTAAGACTTTGAAGCGAAAGTATATTAGACGCGTGTCTGAACGTCGTATCCCTTAAGCCGTGAAATCTGTCGGATACGATTCTAAGGTCACAGAATCGAATTTGACAATGGAGTTACAGAGTCTAATCTAGTCTGGAATTCAGAGATCCCGAATACGGGGGATCTGAGGGCTGGAATTTAGGATTTCGTGACCCGAGACTCAGAGAAACCACAAATTCAGATCCTACGCTTTGGGATTTGTGGAAGCCGAGGATCTCGACGTGGCGTGGCCTGCAACTCATAAGCACAGATCACGAAATTACAAATTCTACGGTCCGAGAGGTAGACCTTGCGCGACAGGTCCCACAGTGTTCCTTCAGGGTCATGGAGTTTTAGTTCTTGCCTTGCCTGTCACCGGTCATACAACCTTGATAGAATTCTATATATGTGTGCATGTACTGTGTAATGTAATGTAATTTTAGGACTTTTACTTGCATCCCTATTATATATATTATCCTATGCACAATTATTTTCTCAGCACTTTAGGTGTAGAAACACTATTTGCAATTTTATGTATATTTCGAGTTCAATCTTTTATTAATCCTTCAAGTTAATCATTTTAGTCTGGAGTATTGTACAGATAATCAATGATAAAATAAATGATTTGCTTGTGAAAGATTCAATGAGAATAATATATTAAATATATTATTCATTGAAACGTTTAACAAATAATATATATTATATTACTCATTAGACTACATACATTTACAATTTCGAAAATATCATGCCTTCACCTTATACGAAACAATGCTCAAACCCATTTTAAATCAACTGTCTGGAAAAGAGAAAAATACTTTGTGTCTTTAATTTACTTTTCATTTATCCTAGTCTTGTGAAAATTTTTCAATCTCTTACTCTCCTTCTCTCGCGAAAGTTCAAGGAAGCTCAGCTAGATCAATAAACAAAATAAACAACTAAGAACAGAAGCAATTTCGCTGTCTCTACGGACATTTTCTGGCTTTGATTTCCCTCCGCGGGATATTCTCTTTTGTAGCACGTTTCGAGTCGATTAATCCTTTAATTATTCCAGACGATACTCGTCGGAGTATTTACTTTCCTAGACTGTTAAGTATCTACTATTAAACTGTAAAGTTTTATATAAGTTACATATAAGCCTACACAATTTATTATTATAGCCAATCATCAATGGATCAAATAACATAGAATATCTTTCTATAAAAAAAACTGAAGATAATCTTCATACGTAGATAAAAAAAGAACCTACTTACACCAGAGGGTGACTATTCGTTTCTAATCAGAAAGATTATTTCTTTGTACGACAAATAATTTACGAATAATTTACGTTCACATTCATCAACCATAAACCTAACCTAAACCTAATCTAAACCTAACCTAAACCCAACCTAAACCCAACCTAAACCTAACCTAAACCTAAATATGCAAAAGAAAATATTCGAAATATACAAAAGAAGAAAAGAAAAAAAAAAACTGACCGTGTCGAAAACTGGAAATACCAACATTTCGAGAGCTGTTCGTATGCTCGAAATGCTCGGTAATTGCGTGCAAATATTGGAGCCGATTGGCTCGTTAGCTACTTTTCACTGATCATTTCGCCGTTCAATCAGACGAGAAAATGCGAGCATTTCACGTAGCGATGCAAGCACCATCATTGCGTGTAACAATCTTGTCAGCGCTTTCGTTCCTCGGGGAAATAACATTATTTCGACGCTGTTATTGCGCACGCCAAACAAATTAAATAGGGAAATCGGATGAATCATTCGTCGAGTGGATCGTTGTTTCGTGGGATTAGGTCAATCGACTTACAACGCGGCTAAATTGCTCCGTGTTTCGCGTTGTTCAGTTTTCCCCCCCACGTCGTGAAATTTCATTCCGCTGGATGCTTTCGTGAAACGTGCAGTTTCGTTCGTTTGTTTGCCACTTGTACTTCTATTTCTTGGCAAAGAAACTTTACCGTAATAACTCAACGATTTATGAATCCTCCGATGTGAAAGTTTAGTATTTCAATATTTAATATTTAATATTTAATGCTCGGCATTAATATTTTGCGTTTCAATAGCAAATAATAATTAATGATAAATGTTTCAATAATGAAACGGCGTGATTTGTTCATGTTGCCGCATAATGAGAAAAATCAATGCTCATTATACCCTCTTCACGTTAGAATTTACTTATGAAATCCACAATTTTCTTCTTCTTACCTACAATCTGTACAATACTACGTATGTATCTTTTATTTAATTCTTGTGACGTCCTATAAGTTCAAGGTAGGTAAGGCTTGACATTCATATTTTGAGTTACATTTAATGATCCTATGATAAATAGGAAATTTTTAAAATCACTTTGTTCAAATTATTACATTTTTTCTTTGACGAAAGACACTGTATGAATCGTAAATTTCTAAGAATTCGTTAATTTTGTTAGGTGAAAGATAACAATAAACACCGATGAATAAGCAAGCTAGTCAAGAAATTCAGAGTCATCAAGCTCCAAATTATAGATTATATAATTATAATATTAGAATATTACATCTGTAATATTACAAACAGATTGTATCATCGAAGAACGCAAATAAAGAGTTCGTAAAAAATTAAACATGTCTGGATCTTCTGAAAGAGGATCAGTGTTTGTTCATAGGACAAATAACTCTGTACTTTACTGCACTTCTCTTTATAAAAACGAAACTCTACAAGTAGACACGATCTCAGAGAGTCGCAATGAATAACGCCACACGTCACACGTTCAAAGTTCACAACACCAGTTACTCTTAATAGCAATGTCTCCTTTTCTATCGAACCTATGAAACATTTGTTCTCACGAATTTTCTCGTCTCTCGCTCACTGAAAACATACGTACTCTAGAATTCAATCAACTCACGAGCGAAAATCTCTGGAAATTTTTGAAACGCGCGACCACGGATATCACGGTCCCATTTCTCGTCTCGTGTCTCTTTTTTTTATAAAAACGTAAAATTCCGTTTTTTCACGCAAATCGTAACGCCATTCACGTCCAGGGATGTTATACAGTATTTTCGAGAGGCAGAGAAACTGAGTTCGACAAAACTGAAACGTTCCGCTCCGCGGTGGAATATCAAACGTACGTCTGGCGCGAGATTAAAACGAGAATATCGAAGCAAGAGGAGACTCCCGAGGTAATTACGATGAACGACAGGGTCGTTAAAGCGGAATTATCGTTCGACCTTGGCTCGAAAAAAAAACCTGCCCGCGACGCGGAGGAATATTCGATGCACGCCGGCTTATTTTCATGCGCGCCGTTTCATTGAAATTGCCTGTGCATTTTCATCCTCTGTTAAAAATAACTGTAATCAACCGTCGTTGATGACTGCTAATGCTCGGCGAAATTCCGTTTCTGACGTTTGCCTCGTTTAACCTCATCCGCTGGAAAAATTCGACGTATCATACTCTTTCAGTAAGTGAGCAACTCTGAGCAATTTTTGGATGGGACATACATAGGTGTGTGGTTGATCAGAATGGAATTTAGTACAGAAAATTATCATTGGACGAGATGGCAAATTTCAAGCACAGAATTTCAACTCTAGAAAAGTTCTTAACTTCGGTTATAAAAGATATTATCACTGAAAGTGATTTTAGTGGGAATAAACTCTGGCCTCTTCAGGTGCAACGCTAATGCAACGAAAATTAGCGATTGGTTGATTTGGGTCATGTGATTCGTGAAGGGGCGTGGGGTAGACCTCGAGTGGGAGTGGCGTTGTCTGGTACTGAGTAATCGCGCCTGTAATTTGTTTTGTGTCGATTCAAAGTCAGAACAGTTGCTTCTGGGCCTTTCAGTGAGATGAATCGTACTGGGGTACAAGTCGTGCAGTTTTTTGACTTCTTCTACAATCTTTTGCCAGGGATAGTGTCGAAAATTAATTAAAAATATACGCATTTTCGTTAAAAGAGACGTAATGAAAGTTTCAAAAAAAGAAACTGTGTCAATGCTTTTTTGATCCACTGCAATTACTTTGTAATTATTATTAATCAAATCTTCGGCTCAAGACTAAGCCTCGACTTTTAAACTTTATTTTACGTTATTCTTACTGAAATCGCAACGTTCGATTCAAAGAAGATTCTTACATATAGCTGCCCTCAGAGCATCGACTGCAATTGCAAAGGCACGGGGTTAGGTCATGGTATCTACGACCGCCACGACCTCGAAATATCCAGCTGCGATGAAATTAGGCGGCGCAGGAATTCCGCTGTGGCCACTCGCGTAACCGCCACGTTCGCCAACGTAAAGAGCTCCCGATCAGCCAGCGAATAGGTCCGCGTTTCGTTTCGTTCGGTCCTCGTCTATCGCCCGCAGATTCGCCCCTTGAATATTAATCTCTTTTCCTTTGACGTTTTCAACACCGCGAGTGAACTAATCCGATTTGTCCGCGAGTGATTCTCAACCGTACCGTTTAGATAATTAAACACCTGGCGGTGTTGAGCAGCAAACTCCGATTCCTCGAATTTGTTTTTCCAGGGCGAATCGAATTAAGGGGTCTTCGTGCCCTCGTAATCTCGTTTCGAGTTTTTCTGCATTTGATTAGCCCTTTGATTAATCTATTCGCCGTCGCGAGACGACTGGTGGTTACGCGAATTAATTATAGCGTGTAAATTATGTGACGATGAATTTGCCATCGCGCGTGAAAAATTAGAGAACAATTTTTATTCGTTCGTTTTGTACGATCTCTTGTGTGTTATTAGACGCTAGATTATTCTGCTGGGAAATATTTCAGCTTCGAAGGTGTTTAAATATGATTGAATATCAGTATCCATATTTGAAAGTGTTTAAATCTTAATGGAGTTCCAAGTTACCAAATTTTGGAATTTTTAATTCAATTCAATTTTGTTACTAGGCTCTATACATCGCGGAAAATGTGAAACATAAAATGAAACTAAATAAATACTCTAAATTTTAGTAATCTAATTATAATTATATCCATAATAATAAATATTGTTGCAATTATTATTACATATAATCATTGTTGCTCCAATTATTATTATTATTATATACCAATTATAATTGTAATTATACGCGAGAGCTATATATAGTCATCTATAATCCAATAGTAATGCTACTTGAGCTATTAAATACGACATATTGTTACATGTCATGCAATAATGTTACACAAATGTCATTTTAAATATTTTAAAATATTTACGATATGTTTAAATTGTCTTTACAATGAAAGACAATTTAAAATCTTTTCCAGTTGTTCGAGTGCGATACTCGTCCTATTTTTAATCGTTCTAAATGTTTAGAGAAACAGAAAAGGCTAGTTACGTGGTTCACTGCAACTATCGTGGCAATGAACCACGTCAAGCGCCCGTTCGCTAAATTTCGCTCGCTAAACTCGCATCAAAGCCAATTTCACGGGAAGAAAGCATCTACTCTGGTATTTATGACACGAAATTAAACTTTAACTGTGTGTAATGTTATAGTAGGCAGGGCACTAAGAGGTTAACGGATGATTTATTGCACGTTCATCTAATGTCGTTAAGGACTCTATGCATAATAAATGGGAGATAATTATTGCGTGACACCTCCCTGAATATTAATTATCTTTATCGTCTTTCGCGAATTTCCCACGTTCGCTGTATGAAGTTCATCGACGCGTAAGGGAGTCAATTTGCAGCGAGAAACGTGGACAATTTCAAAAATCACCTCGTTAACAACAAAGCGCAGTCGCGTTCCCGAAAAATTTCATTTCTCTCGATACGTAATAGTTCTCGCGCCAGTTAGTTTTATTTACTTTTGAATTTATTGAATTTATCGAATTTACATAAAATGAAATTAGCGTGACATAGTGTAGGTCGATTCCACGTAGAAGGTGGAATGTAAAGTTTGATATTCAATATAATGTGATTACATTTATTTAATATAATAAGAAATTTAGAATTAAAATTGAAATAATTGAAATTAAATATTATTATATAGGTGATTAAATTGATTTTTAGATTGTTTAATTTTTTGGTCGATTTTGAACTAGACTGATTGTGAAATTGATCTTTAAAATTATCAAATCAGGTGAAGCTATTTTACTGACTCTTTACTACAAACTCTTCATCAGCAAATTTTTTATCTCTGAATTACGAGTTTGATTAAGAAATATACTTCAAGCTGATAGAAAGGCTTCCAAAATTAAATAATAAATAATAATATCTACACCTATAAAATAATCAAATAGTATAGATGATCAATTTATATTAGATTACTAAAATTTAGAATGTTTGATTTAATTTCGTACTTTACATTTTCCAGGATCGTTGATAAAATTCAATTAAACTAAAATTCAAAAAAACTTTCGATATTGGATAATTAAAAAATAAATAAAACTCCAAAATGCAATAATCGTCGGTGGTCCAACGATGGACTTTGCAGTCTGTTGATTTCGAGTCTTTCAATTACTAATTTATCATTCATTTATGCACCTTTGTTAGATTTAGAAACTCACAAATTAACTAAAGTGCTATTACGAACGTTACAGAGTATGTAGATTTCTAAAGTGTAAAGGACGTCTTTCCACCTTCACTTTGAAAATTACAGTTCACTCGAACAAAACAACATTACAACCATAGTTAATTTTAGACAGATTCGCAGCAACGATGCGCGAGTGATTCGAACGGCGCGTTAAATTACAATTTGTTTGACCGCCAACGTACAAACACCGCCGGATTTAATAATAATTATTACCGTCTCGTCGTTGTTGAAATCCTCGACAAACAGTTTCACCGTTTGCCAATCTCGCCGTGAATCGTCCTGAACAAATTTTCCTAGCGAATTGAAGAATAACAGACTAAAAGCTCCCGGCGAGTCACCGGCCGAGAAATTCCTGCTATTTTTGGGATTCTGCGAGTACCAAGTACCAAGTAAAATTTCCCTAATATAACGCGCAAGTAACCGGGGGGGTGGCTGCAAAAAATATTTCAAAAGCTGAAGAGTACGAGAAGTACGCGAAGGTAGTCTTCATTTTTTTTCTTTTTTTTTCATAAACGAGATTGGACGACTTTCTTTCTTTAGACAATAGTGGACAAAGTAAGGTTCTGTGAAGATAATGTTAACGAGCCGTGTAGGTTTCACATTCAAATTTCCATAAAACTTTGCGATTCTTGTCAAGTTTTATATCAGTAATTACATTTACATAACATCACATTCTAAGTTCCCCCTTCAAAAAATATCCAACGTTAATTAACACACTTCTAAATTTCTAAAGACTAAAAGAAGTTAGGTCCAGCATTGATTATATTAACTATACAATTCTGAATTTCTAAAAAAGAAGAAAATTTCTAAAAAGAAGAAAGAAATGGAAGAATTTCTAGGCAACTTTATCAAAAATTTGAGTAATCCAGGATCCATCGGTCTTCTTACTGCCAGTCTTCTCGAGTGGCGTGATTTACGCGGCCTTTGCGATCAACGTCTCGTGATCTCGCCGCGGAAATGTATAAAAGAAGAGCTATGCATCTGCGGCGAACAGAAGACCCAGAGAAAGTTTCCGCATTAGCCGGAACTGCGAAAGGAAGACGGGCAAATTACCCAAATCCCAGTGGACTGCAGGTGGCCCGGTAAAAACGAGCAGCCGGAATCTTTCTCTCTTTCTTTTCCTTCTTTTCTCCTTTCTCTGTCTTTGTTACCCACGTTTCTCGATGTTATCCGTGCAGTGTGGATAGTTTGGGCCTCGCGTGTCCCTCGTGTACACACATACATGCACACCAACGCTAAGAAAGTACCGGGTAACACTTGCTCGTTTTTGATAGAAGGTAATTTGTTGGCACATTGGGGACTTTTACGCGACCGTACAGAAATTTCGACGCTCCAAGTTGCGCATAAATGTGTAAAACGTCCAAGGCACGATGCTTGTATTCTGGTAGAATGTAATTTGTTGTTCGACTGCGAATTTTTACGAGTTTATAAGAAATTTTGAAGTATGTAGATACATACAATTTCTTATCGAGTCTCTATTTTCTTCTTTTTGATTATATTTAATGAAAAATATGAATTTAAATGTAAAAATTCACAGTTTATTTATTACGCATTAATGTAAGTGATGTGATTTCTCTGAATTTTAAATAATGCAACTTGTCACGATGAGAATTTTACGAAGTTAAAATAAAAAATTTAATTGGAAAGTAATAAACAATTAGTGACAGACATTTTTATTTTTATCGAAAAAAAGAGTAATAATTGGAGTAAATTAGTAATTAGAGAATCACATGAATAAAGGATTACCTAATATTCGCAAAATTATAAGTGGGAACATCTGAGATTTTAATTTTAATCTTTGCGAGAAATACTGTGTTGTAAAATATTGGGAAAAAATTATGACAAAATTTGTTATTTAAATTAGATAACTATATTCAATGTAATAATGCATTATAGTATATTGTATTTTTAATAATATAATACAAATACAGTGTATTTAATTATTTAAAAGTATCATGATAAAGCTTATTTTTAAATGTTCTTTTTCTTTTTAACCTTGCTTACTTTAATCTTGCTTCAACATTGAAGATCATTAACATCATGATCTTGTAGATATCAAGAGTTGAAGAAGATCTAACGTCTTCTTCAATATTTTTATCCAATAAAATCGACAAAACTGTGACATATATTTTTATGAATGAAACGTATGTACTCAAATATTTGAAAGTGCACAAATCTGTCGATCATCTTGTCCTCTTTTACTTTACGTAGAATTTATTTACTTCAATGGAACACGGATCGAAATTAAAATGTGAAAATGTTTTTTGAAGATGCCGATCTTTGTATTTTTCTGGCTGCACGCCACGGTACTTCTTTATGATTTTATGCAAACGATCCTAAATTTGAACTTTCGAAATAAAATGTTCACAGTGAGAGTCTCGGAAAGTTTCTAATGAAATTATTCCACAAATAATGACCATGCCCAGGTTGATTATATGAGACTATATTCTCTGTGTAATAATTACCTCCTTCGAGACTAACGCAGAAATCTCGGAATAAACTGCGATTTCAACTTTCAACGAATTAACACAAACCCTCTTCAAATTAGTGAAATTATTCGAATTTACGCGACGGTGCCGCAGAGCAAACAAATTCTCGTCATTTTGATCAAACTCGTGCTCGTACTCAACGTTATTCGCGGATCTTTATACAATTTTTTATGAATACGATTAACGTCAAAATATCTGTTCGAACGATAGCAGAAATGCTGTTCGTTCATTTCGTTAAAACGCACCGTAAGTCGAACGAGATCGTGGATCCGCACATTGCTCGATATCTCGGTCGTTGCGACGAGAAATCTCTGTCGAACGACATCGTCGTTGCAGCAACGAAAAAGAGGGAAAACGAAGCAGAGGAATAAAATTACCGACAATTCGATGGCGTGACATCACGCGCGAGAAAGCGAGGAAAAGGGGAAGGAAAGCACGCGGTTTTCCTCGACGTTGGGAAAAGATAAAGGGGAATCGTTCCAGTTTCCTCGGTTTCGGCCGGTTTTTGAAATAACACCGCGACCCTGAGCCTTCCTTTCACGAAACGAACACACGCGTACCTCCTTTCATCCTCCGGCTTTATCTTCGCTTCGTCTACCGTTTCTTTCTCTCTTTCTTTTTTTTTTCTCTATTTTACCTTCTCGTTTTCGACCCTTTTTTTTCTCAACTATTTTTAACCCCAATTTCGGCCCGCCGCTTGCTCCCAGCCAAAGAGCGTTTGAAAAGCAACGCGGGAAAGCAACCGTGCAAATGTCAGAAGGCACCGGAGCTTCTGTACTATATATTAATTTCCTCCTTTGGAATTCCGCCGTGCTGCAGAAGCTATCGTTACACTCCGCGAGAAGGTTTTCTTTCTTTCGTTTTACAAGCAATTCTCGGCGTTGAGTTTGTTTAAAGTGTCGCTGTTCGACGATGTTCCCATTCGAAGATCGCCGTGCTTGCTCGTCGAAGAACTTTGTTTTCCTTTTTCATTTTAAAACTTTGTCAGGGCTGATTTTACGAAATGAAAATAACAAAGAGATGATTTCAAGTCGTTCAATATCGAAAATATTTATATATGCATGTATCATATAAAAATTTGTAAAAATGTGTAAAGAGGATGGACTGTGTGAAAGAAAAAAATAAGAAACCTTGAGAAACGTAGCGGAAATAAATGTCGAAACGTGAAGTGTTGTACGAAATTTTGCATCAAACGAGGGAAATTTTCGAGATGATACATCTGTTGGAAGTTATGAATGATTCAGCGTATCGAGGAAACATTCGATTTTTGTGAAAGGCAGAAGCAAAACCAATTCATTGATATTCGAAACGTTATTGCCTTGCAACTGTACCAGTTTCTGCACAACGATTTTCAAGCAATATGCTGAGTTTTATCAAATAACTCAAAAAGACAGATTAATCGACACCGTTTGCCAAAAAAAATTGAAATTTTATGAAAAAATAAACAAAATTATTAACTATTTAATGAATCGTTACGTGATTTTCTTTTACGAATTTATTATGTTAGTATAAAACATCGACAATTTTTCGTTCTTAGTCATAGTACGTAACAACTAAATTATGGTTATTATGCTTATTAAAAGATTAAAAAGAAAATTTATCATTAAGTTTAAATTTATTATTAAGTTAAAATTGTCATTAAGTTTAAATTGTATAAAAGAAGGGACAACAAGTTAAAAGCGACGTCAATGTTTGTAAATACCTCGAGCAAATTTCAATCAATCGTCACACGAATATAAAAGTTCCATTATCGATTTTCGTCGTGTAGCTTGTTCGAGATTGAACGAAGAAATGAACGTTCAATCTCAAATATCATGTCAAATATAGAAGTGTAACATAACAAATACAGACCAGCCAATATTAGGACAAAACGTGTTCCACGATGAGAAGTTCGCATATTTTCGACGTTCCAGATGAAATTCGAATTAATCAGGTGACTGTCAAATATAACTATCGTTTCTCTGTCTTATAAATTTGAATACACGTTTTGACGTTTCGCGTAAAATTTGAATCAGCACGTATTTCAAATATTTGAAAAATTGTATTACTTCAGATCGAGCTTTTTGCCTTTCAAAGCGTGAGATGGAAGAACGTGAGAGATATTCTGCAGGGAAGCGAGGCGAGTTAATTTTTCATACGTTAATTTTCATTCAAGCTTGGGAGGCAATTAATCTTTTACTGACTCTGTGAATTAAACGTGAACTGGTGTTTATATGCATGCATATGTAATTATATTATAATCGATATGACACGATATATTTTGGTAAAAATAATTCTGAGTAAACGTACCTAGATGTATGAAAGACGCAAATGAAAGAAAACGTGTATAATTGTTTATATAAGCTTATATAATTATGTTTATTTATTTAGTATTATATAATAAAATATCTACAATAATTTTATAGATAATGATATATATATCTTTCCAAGTTTATCTTTGAATTTGCCGACGCTTATGTCATTTTCTTTCAAATGATAAATGAACCTATGAACCCATCTACCCTCCGGAAATTGTATATACTTTCGCAAGTAAACGAAGAGATTAACAAAACATGAAATCGATCAGTTTGGTTTCTATCTAATTTCAGATTTGGTTTCTATTTTCAGAGTTTCGAATAACAGATAAGATAAGAAGATTATACTTTATTTTATCAAGCATATTTTGCATGTACTTTTCTCAAAATTCCACTCGCAACATATACATATTATACATGAAGGAAAGGACCAAATATAATAAATTTTAACATGCTTTTTTCATTAAATAATTAATTCAACAACTGACACACGTTTCATTGTTGCAGTAAATTATAATAAACTCTTGTATCACGCCCACCGATGACAAACACATGCCCAGTGATAAACGCCCAAGTAATCATAGTCATTGATCAATTCCCTGCAATTAAATTCCACTTTCCTTCAATCGTCCGTTTAATCATGCGAGCCCGCTCGGTTGCCTCTTTTAATTATACAAGCAAACAGCTGCATATCCGGAAACCGACCAAACTTCGACAATTAAATCGACAGAGTACGATATACAGATCGTATCTTTTAATTACTCGGTTCTTTTTTTTAAGATGAAGAACAAACAATTCTTCTAAGACTCAAAAATCTTTTACCTAAAATATTTCTTTCCATTCTAGCGAAATTTGATTTTAGCCACTGGTTACTATATAAAATGTATCTGTTGTATAATGTGAATTGAGTGTCAAACTTGATACTCTTCATTTCAAATATTTCGCACGCAACGCTTCTTTCTATTCTATAATAATGAAATTTTTAAAACCATTGGTTACTATACAAAATGTGTTAGAAATGATAGAAATTATGAACTACAATTAAACTCTATTACATACTCCGAGTCTTTCATTCGCGAAACACATTTGATTCAAGAAAGTACAAAGGGTATTGATCACTAGCCGCTAAATGTGCAAAACTGCATGATCTAAAATATGAAATTTATTCAAAGCGGTTTACTCAACGCGAATCAAGTGAGATAAAACCTCGAATCACGGAGGGATTAAAACTTCGAGCCGCGAGGGATTATAAATCTGGCGGAAATATTTCGGATTATGTAACATTCCCTGACAAGGTTGATCCACTCTCTCGATGTGAATATCATCGTTGCACATATGCGCCGTGTGTGTAACGCTCGTAACGTTCAAAGGATTTGTCTCAAAGCACGTTAAATTATTCATATTTCGTGTCGCGAGTGGAGCCGGCTCTAAAATTAGCCGCAAACTTGCCAATTTTGGGGTCATGCAACGGCAACTTGACCCAAACTTGGTACGTATCAAAAGCCTAAGTGCGTTCATGATGCTTCATTATCGCGAGTTTACGCGAGCAACTTCCGGCCTTTCGATCCACAGACATTGTCACAGTGTCCTTCGCCTGATCTAATTTCACCTCGGTCGAGAACAATCGACGAAAATAGTTATGCAAATTAGAATGCTCGCGTGTTGCAAAGTCTTTGAATTATCACAGCCCGCGCGTAAAGTGTTTTAAATTATTCGCATCGCGAAGTGGAATACATATTTCGCGAGCAACGAGTTTCCTTTGGAATACTTAATAACGCTAAACACGAACGGTGACTAAGAATTTTATGTGAAATTGGAAATTTCAAGTTGCACGCGATGATTTACTAAACGAAACTCGATATCGTCGCCGCTGCGAGTCGACAGAATAAAAATTTCATCGCGGACGAAACATGCTCGACGTATATAACGTACGTACGTATGTACGCGCAATCTAATCGCACGTTCGCAACTTTTAATCGAGTTCCGTAGGATTTGCCACGGCGCAGATGCGATACAGAGCTAGTCCATCGGCTAGGGACTTTGATTTCTAATCGAGTTTTTATCGAGTCGATGCATCCAGGCAAATATCATACGTTTGGATATAGAGACGGCGATAACGCGATTGTAGTTTCTAAGGCTTCGTTATTCCAATTCGATTAACGCTGCGATATGTCTGGGATAAATCATTGCAAAGTGACATGAAACAAGTCGTGAAAGTGAAAAAGCGAATGTTGATGAAGTTTATTCTTGTTTAAAATTTATTCGTTGGATTCGAGATTAATCACAAAGTACTCTGGATAGATTAAAAATTATACGACAGTAAGAGGGTCGTTTATTATTGCGTTATAAATGTCGAATATTAGATTTAACTGTTTTTGCTTTATGTATTAATAAATAATTCAATATTAATAATAAAATGAACAACGCAGAGAGGAAAATCTGGAACTGCTTTGAGGGAAAATGTACAAATGTACGCTCAAAAATATCATATAAAGCACGAGAAAAAACTCTTTCCACTCTACGCGTGTCCTTTGAAACAGGACAACTTTGTTCTGAGAAGCTCTTTCACGCAGGAGCGTGATACATAATTATTTTTTATATTCCTCTTCTCAAAATCCTTGTAACAAAAGAAAAAGAGAGAGAAAGAAAAGAAAAGAAAAGAAAAATATTTTCTATCAAAAGAAGAAAAAAGACCAGATAAATTCGCAGGAAATCTCACCTCAGTGTGGTATCCAGCGTACAAAATAGAAGTCGATCGGCCGATCGAACCGTCCCTGTACGTACACGATAGAGCCGATCGAGACTCGAACGGGAACGGTTGCACCGTTCAGCGCGCAAAACGAGCACGTAACTTTTTTCACTTTCACTGGCGCACCGCCTGTAATCTGCTCTGTGGAAGGCGGTTTCTCGCGAAAACACCTCGCTGGAAAACAGCGTCGCCTCGTTAGCGAGCTCTTCGACGATTTCCCTAACGGGATTGGGAGGAGCGCGCGACCCGAAACCGACGGAAACGGCCAGGGACAAGAGAAAGAAAAAAAGGGAAAAAGGGGGAAAAAAATAGAAGACGCGCTGAATATTTATAGGCACGCCTTGCATAAACAACGTGACCGGGTGCAATCACCGCGAAATTATTTCGTCGTTTCGCGATCCTGCATTTGCATGGTCGGAATGCAAGGCCGTTTTGCTCGGACAAACGAGATTTCGATCGTTTCCGGCTAGGGCGGTAGGTGTCGTGCGAAACGAGGATTGCACGAGGAGGATATAAAATAAGTGGATCGCGAGATTAGGATCTTTTACACTCGAATATATTTTAATATCTGAACATTTCACCGTTCGAATGTTTTGTTATCGGAAGTAGATACTTTTTCTTGTACCTTTTTTTATAAGTTGTTTCATTTGAAATTGTTTGAGATTATTGCAAGAAGAATTTTCTAAATTACGAGATGCAGGATTTTATTAAAAAAAAAAAAAGACAATATTGATCCAACATACTCCATTATCAAAACAGAATATTTAATGTTAAACTAAATTATTTCGTGCAAATAAGCAAATTTATTTTATGCAGAATAAATGACAAAATTATATTATGACATTATTATATTATTATATATTATTATAGTATATATTATTATTACATATTTGTACAGAAAGTGCGTAATTTTTTTTACATCTTTACATCTTTACGTGTTCCTTTGCATTTGATCGAATAATGAATTTATCTAATAAATAGCAATGTTTCTCTTGTATGCACGTAAGAGAAAAAAATAATCGGCTCGTGTGCAGTACATTGAACCCGCCCGGCTTTTTATAACAACACGATAACAAAGAAACCGTGCGAGATGATGGAATAAAAGAGCAAACCTAACAGAGACCGGCGTCTAGCGACTTCTCTAAAAATAATTCAATGGCACTAGAGCGAGGAAGAAGCACGCACCGGCGGAAGATACAAATATCCTTTAAATAAAGTACAGAGCACTCGCAGAATGCTCCGCTGCTTGCACTGAAGCATTTTGGACAGGTTAGTTCTCTGTGCTTACAATGTTAGACACGAGAACCAGATGTCCCTCGCCCTCTATACATTATTCACAGGGAGCCCTCTTCATCTCCACGGCCATGAAATTGCCCGAAGGTCAGCACGCGTCATTTCATTCAATTTGCATTTTCTCTTTGCTTCGCTTAGCTTTACCATGACCAAAAGACATTCCCTATTTCCTCATTTTTTCTTTTTTGTAAAAAGAAAGACCAAGAAGCGCAATATTACTCACACAAAATTGTAAGATCTAATATAATAATACTGTGCTGCATAACAATTGTAAAATCTGATGTAATAATTAGAAGGAATAGTGGCGTAAATATCAAACAAGTTTTCTTGAAATTTCGTTTTATATTTGTAGTAATTAAGAAGAAATTGCAATTTCTTTCAAACAATTTATATAACAAAATTCTAGTTTCTGACATGGAAGGCAAGAAAGGAAATTCCAGGGATTAGCATATATAATGCTCTTTTTTTGTTATTACGTTCTTTATTCTACAATCCTGCGAGATTTCAAGAAATCTGATTTAATAATTGTTATAAAGAGGATAGATAAGACAAAAGTGTGTATGAATTTTGTCAGAATGAAACAAATTTCTACTTTTTTAAACGTGTCCGTGCAAATAGGAATTTATACAAAAATCCACAATCTAATCCATGATAAAATTATCGCTAGCTCCTTAATGGATCAGATCAATCAGAAAAAAAATTATACAAATTATTCCATTGACTTTGTCGCGTTAATAGCTTGGAACTAGACGAAGTAAAAAGATCAGAGGAAACATTTTTCCGATCTTCGACTCGTCGAAGGTTAATCAGAGCAAATAGCTGACGGCAAAAATAAATTCAGTCAGTCAGTTATGCAAATTCAGCTTGGTGTTCGGTAATTTTGGCAAATGTGTCGCGCGAGATACCAATCTCTATGGTAAAACAGACACGCGCGCTTCGCCGGGAAATTTCGCGGAAACGAGGAAAAACCGTTCCAGAATCGCGGTATCAACGAGCCCCGTGGAAATAACAGCACCACCGTGGTGAACGCGACGTAAATGCCAAGAGGCGCGTCTTCAACGAGCGCTGCATTCTATCGGGGACTTTTCCCTCCCTCCGCGCGTACGTATTTAACCTCCGACACGGAGCATTCTCCAATTCGTTCCCGAAGAATTCCTATCGATGAAACTAAATACGGTGCAGTCCCGTCAACGCAGTGAAAAAGTTGCTCGTACAACGCGATAAATTTAGGATAAATTTTAAGATAAATTTAATACTTCTCGACGTTTTGTTCAGAGACAATTTCCCATCTTGGAAACATGACGAGATAATAGATAAATCTTCAAATGACGTTATCGGAATGTAATACGCTAATCTAAAATATCTTCAAGGTCAATGCATAATGGGTAAAATAAATTTCCATTTGTCACGTACGTCTGACTTTTTTGGTTATATCCAAGAAAGATATTAAAATGTAAAAATCTCCAATTTAATCTGGCAGAGATAAAATCTACAATATAATCCACTTTTGTGACTTTTCTACATTCGTAAAGCACTCAAAAAGGTGGATAAAAAGCGCCACTAATCCTGCTACCGGCCCTTCCAAATTAATTTTCCCGTAGAAAAATTGTCTGAATTCTCAGGAGCACCATCGAGCTACTAATTAACTTATCCCCGCAAACTTTTTCACGGAATAAAATGGAGGAGATTTCTAACAATCAGAGAGAGACAGCAAGTTCTCATCGAGTGCCAACGAAACTTCAATACGAAACCCCATGACGAGCATCTTCGAATCGTCGAACAATCGTAAAAATTATAGCAAAAATTGCTTTGCAGAGAATGCAAGTACCGATTTCTTCTTTGGTTATAGAAAAATGTAAAAATGCGATTTATAATTTATATTGAAATAATTTAATGATAACATTTAGATTTAACGATTCAACGAAGTTTGTTAAAATCCAGAATTTGATCCAAGATTCGAGTTACAATATCAAAGCATCGTTGTTGTGGAAAATTTGAAACGTAAAAGTAAAGAAAATATCCAATTTATTACAAATTTCAATTGATCTCGCTTAAAGTCCTAGAACATTCTTTATTTTTAATATTCGACAGACATTTACCGTAGATGATAAAATTATGACAATATTTTCACAAGTCCCTTCTTACACGAAGTTATATTTAATTTTTCCAATTTCAAACCGAGTGTAATACTTGTTCCAAAATTTTTGAGTTAGATTGTACGATTTATAATTTCTTCAACTATGTTTCTAAAAAATGCATGATAATTCGCGTTGTTTCTTTGCATATATATTTGGCTCGAAGGACCACACACTGTTGTGGCAAATTGATTGAATGTTGAATTTGTAATTATGCGAGTGATGCACTCACAAGTGGCACAAGAAGCACACTTTGTACTGAAGACCTCGACTTTACTTGCCGAAAGAACCCTGTTCCGACCGTGTTGGCCCTTTTTATATTGTTCCTTCCCGATCACTTGATCGGGAAAGTGACATGTTAAGACCAAGAGGTAGTGTCGGGCAGATCAGTCCCATAAAGCAATATTTGTAATTACCTTATGGGCCTAATATTGCCCCGAAATGCGTTCCTTTTACATTACATTTACATGTTTATTGGTCTTGGCTATAAGGCCAGGTTCAAGGGACACATTCCTAGCTCCTGGCCTTAACACGCGTTCGTACTGAAAGCAAAATTCTACAATGATCCACTTTCTAACTTCTCTAAATTTTTGAGAGGTCCAAACAAATGAATAAAAAGCGGCATTAACGTTGTTGAATTCTCGAAAGCACCGTCGAGTTACTAATTAACTCATCCTCGCAGACTTTTCACATCAGAGGATAAAAAGAAGAAAATTTTGAACAAAAGCTCCGAAAAAACAGCAAGTTGTCAACGACTGCAGATGAATTTCTCGCGACGAAAGTCTTCGTCTTCAAATAATCGTAATAACTAAAATAAAAATTGCTTTGTAGAAGATGAGTGCACTCGTAAAAATATAAAAATGTATAAAAATCCGCAAATGACCATATTTTTAAAAGAATCTACGATATTTCCTCTTTTCAAAAGAGGTTCAAAAAAAAAAAAAAAAATGGATGAAGAGCACCAACGCTGAATTCTCGGAAGCATCACTAATCAATGTTTCACAGAACAAAGAGAAGAGGAAAAATTTCTTACAATTTTAGAGAGGCAAGCGCGAGTGCCTTCGTCGTCGGGTAATCGTAATAACTATAATGAAAATTGCTTTGTAGAGGACACTGGGGCAAGAGATAGTTGCACAATGCAACCCTCGGTATTAATCCGAGTGCTTTCGGCTCGGTGACGGAGGCCACGGGCGACAGCAATTTCATTTATTTCGCGGCCGCGTTACTGCCCCCGGACGCGCTACTTGCACGACGGAAGATGGTGGCAACTCGCTCGAACGACAGAATCACCGACACGCCAGAGCGAAAAAATGTGCCAACGTGGCAGCGAGTCTCGCCGCTAAAAGCACGATTTTTCCTGAAGAGGAGAGAGTCCGACTCCCATTGGGAGGCTCGGGAACAGTCGCGAGTTCCAACTTGTTAATAGAACGTCCCTTGATCCCCCTCGATCCTCCTCGTATTTTTAATGAAGCACCGTCGATAGAGATCGACACTGCACTATCGATGGAAAATGAAAAAGGAAACACTCTGTGTATGAAAGAGATGTTTTTGAAATTGAAAAAGGACAGTGATCACTCGAGTAAAAAGGCAAAGAACGACATTCAAAACTTCGTGTTTGAGAGAACCGAGATTAAACGCTGATCAAATGTGAAGAAATTGGTCAATGCGACGTAATAAATGATACACAGACGTACATATGACTAAACATGTTTGAAACTGAACTAATTTAAACATATTTCCTGAAAAGGAGGCTTCAAACGAAGAAACATTTTATAGCTACTGTATCTTTTGTTAATTTTTGTACAGTGGCTTCTTCTTGTTCATTATCTCGTTCCTACATATTACATATGTATAATTTACATTCATTAACACATTGATTACAGTGTCTGATAACTACCAATTTCAAAATGATTAAAATACAATGGTCAAAGATATATATTGACATTAATATTAAAATATAAATTTTGAACATGAATATTAAAATGAGATAAATATCGTCAACGAAAGAATTTTAAATAACACTAGATAACGTTGTAAAATGAAAATGCACTTTTATCGCACTTTTATTGTAACATAATATTTTGCAAAGATTAAATTGTACTGCCCCGTAGGCGAAACGTATAAATTTCACATGGCAGACAACGTATTAATCCTCCATTTAAAGAATTGAAATTTAAAATCGGAATTTAAATTTTACTTTCTTTCTTTTTTTTTCAAATTGAAACTAGAATTTGTACTGCGAACGTGCGAATTCCATATAACAAAGCAAGGAATTAATACATATCAATATTGTTGGAACTTATTTGAAGAATATTTGAAGAAGCTAGGATAATTAACCTCACAATTGCCAACTTTAAGATGTTCTCAGATGTAAAGTATTGAAACGTTCAATTATCCAAGTGTCCGATTGAAAAGAATTGAAATGTAAGAATCAAATTCAAAGACGAGAATTTATTTCTCCTTTCAAATCGAAACTGGAATCTAGAATTGGTTCCATTCATGGAACCAACGCTGTCAGAATAATATTTGAAGAAGTTTGGCTCAAACGGAGAAATAGTCCAAGGTTGAGTCATTGAACTCGGAACGATCGGCGAGCGTGAGCGTACGAGAGAAGCGAGAAAATGTCATCATGATTATCGGAAATAATCCTCGATACACAGTCACGGGGATAATATTTCAAACGGGGCTGAGCCACCTTATAAATATTTGTCGCTTGACGCGAATCAGAAAAGCAAAGAGACCGGACAAATGGGTTTCGCGCGAGTTAAACGACACGCGGTGGCCAAGATAAATGGAGACAGCTACTTCGTTACTTTAAAGAAATGAACAGATGGGAAATTTGATCATATTCCTCTCTACTTATCCATCGTCGCGCTCGTTATATCGTATAATATTGTTCATTTTGTTCTTTCTTTTTTTTTCTGTGTTTTGTCTTTTATAAAAAATGTTCTAATAGAAATTAGCGAAAGTTTTCAAATTATATTTGCCAACATTCGTTCGACATTTATTTCCAGCAAGACAATACAAATTTAACACGTTCGAAGCTGGCATTTTTTACCGACTGACTTTACGAATCAAAGATTATTTTCGTCTCTTTTATTTTGTTTGAAGATTCATTCTCGAGTAAATAACTTTCGAAACCAACGAGTTCGGTATGACAAAAAATATGCGAATGCGTGATCTATGGTTAATGTAGAAACATTTAAATTTTTTGCAATATAAGTGTGCTTTACTTATAAAAAAAGAAAGACAGAATAACAATCGATCGATACAAAATATCGAACAATCGCTTGGATATTATTTCTCCCACGCTATTTCCCGCTGATTACAATCTCAACAGACACCAACACAAAGTACAACAAACGTACTTCCAATTTAATCGAAGAAAAAAGGCAACACCAATTTTCTCGTTCGAACTGTAACTCTTAACAGTTCGACGGTTCGATTTAAAAAAAAGAAAAAACAACGAGCCTCGATCGTAATGTGAGTAAAATGCAAAGCGTGAAACATTGGTTTGAAAGATCATTTGGAGAAGCCAACGTTCGAATATTGTGTCCCTTAACAGCTGGATGATTCGTTTTTGAGGCAGTTAACCACAATCGCAACGTCGATAAAATGTGAAACGCGCATGAAATATCGATTTAGAAGGTCGTTTGGCGAAACTAAAACGTGTCGATTCCTCGAGGACAGACCCAATTTCACGTTGTAAAAGTGTCGCATACGTGTAGCGTGTGGGAGGTAAAAATAAGGATGATCCCTCGTGAAAAAAATAAGTCGAAAGTGTGGAACAAAATTTTCTCCGTTTAAGGTTTCGTTTTCGAGAAGCTCGATTTATCTATTTTTAACATATTTTACACATATCCTTGAAAATGAAGCTTCGAATAAAAAGAAATTTTATTCCACATCTTTGGCCTATTTGTGCACGTAGAATAATTTCCTGATACGTTTGTGAATTCAAGTGTGCTTGACAAATTTTCAAATTTAACTTTCTCGAAAACGAAGCCTCGAATGAAGAAATTGTGTTCTACACCTTCGACTTATTTTTCCATGAAGAATCATCCCCTGTTTCACTTCTCACACGATGCAAAACATTCTGCATACATTGTGTTGAAATAACACAAAAAATGACGACGATAATTATTTAAAAATAAGTGTAAAATGCAAAAGTCACATCTACATATATATATAAACCTGAATATTTCTCATTCTACCATCTTTAACACTTATTTAAATATCAAATTCAACCCATTAAAGATCAGGTCTATAAATTCGAAATGGATACTATTAAAGTATACATTATACATCTATAAAAATATTTAGTTTCAATATAATTTTATGATCCTTTAGCCGTTCTATTATGACATTTTGCATATTCCGTATCCCATTATATATTCCATTTATATATCCCAACGAACGAACGAAGCGGGGAGATCAGCAGAGTTCAAACGATAAATTCTCTATGAAATTCACTGCGTATCGTATCCATTGTGCGTTATATTATTATAACGTACTATATATAACGACTGCGAAAGGCAAATATAGGATTGCCAGTAAATGTCACAATTAACGATATTCAAATCACTCGCCGAGTCAATTCTGAAACTAAAGCCGACTAGACGAGAAAGACAGCAAATTCTCACGCGATTCGTTGTGTTAAAGTATTTAAAGAAAAAAGAACGACCAGATTATTAAAACGATAAATTTCTACGAAATTCACTGCGTTGTAGTATCGCGAAAAATAGTCACGTACCCCACCCCCCCCCCCACCCACCAAAAAAAAGTCGTAAAATGCGCAAGTTTAAAGTTATTTAAATCAGACAAATAGATAAATAATCGAGACAGCAAATTCTCGACGCGAAATGCAAACACGGCCTCGTCAGTTGAAACGTCGTGTAAATACACGTAAATTACCGAAGTATTTTCAAACTATCACCACCTATTAAAACGATAAATTCCCGGGGGTTTCATTGCGTTTCGAGTATCACCGAAAGTCACGAAACTATGCAAGCGCAGGATACAAATCACCAGCAAATTCTCACATTATTCAATCCACGTGTAATTTAATTAATCCTCGCAACACTATCGGTCGAGGACGACGCGAACAAATGCCCGTACAACGCACACGGCCACGTGTTTCGCGGACAAATCCAAGAAAACCGAATTAACCACTGAAACAAAGCCAAATAAACGGAGCGAGCGAATAAAGAGGACAGAGAGTGCAGGAATCTCAAAGAAAAAAAAATCTGAGCAAAGCGAAGAGCAGGGGTTGTTGTCGCGCAAAAAGAGACAACGCGAAGGAGGAGCAGCCGGAAACGGCGAACGTGCACGTAACGACGAGGACGAGGAACGATAAAGCACGTTGATAAAAAGGAAACGAACGATGCGGAACGACCGGCGAACACGGGATCGCCACTGGATCACGCACGCTGCGATAATCGAGGCGAAAGAGAAAGAGAGAGAGAAAGAGAGAGAAACTGGGAGAGAGAACGTATCACGAATGTGCGAACCGCGCGGGAGTTCCTGCGGAACTGACGGCTGCTTCCGCACGATCGTGGAAAAATCACGGGATGCCATCCCCACCTTCGGGGATGGCAGTCACATGACCGCAACCCTTCGCGCACCCTCCTCAACCGTGTACCGCGAGATACTATGCGAGCGCCGCGTTAAACCCTTGCGCGGACCTCGTTCCGAATTCTCGTGACTCGATCATTTGCGTTAGCCCCATTAACCCTTTGACATACGAACTGAATGAAATTCGACGTGACGAAGAAAAACAAACATTATATTATATTATTATATTATATTGTTATATTATATATTATATTATATATATACAAAACATTGTTTGTTCTTTGGAGACAGAAAATAATTATAGCAGTTCTTACCGCGTCTCTCGTCAGAATTTTTGAAAGAGTTGGAAATATCGAGATCAGCGATTACTCACCTGCAACAAAAAAAAAGAAATTTCGCACATTAAATTACAATTTGTCGTATTATTCATTCCTATTGTCAATATCAATCAATTCGATACGAATACTTTGGGTTTCGTGTCATTTATAATATTATCACTTCAATATCGTAATTGAAGAAATATAAATCAACATCTCTGCTACAACAAATGCTCGTAAAACGATAATTTGATGCATCGAAATGCATTCATTAATTACGTTGCAAGAAAAGTTTCGCGAAATGACATCATCGAAAATACGCCGGTTTACCGAGTTTGGTTTTAAAAGTGTTAAATATTTCGCCACTGACAACGCGTGTGCAGAAGAAATCTGTCGCTTATCGATCAATTCGAACGCTCTGTAAATATAATACGATCAAACAGAATAATCTCTCGGGAACACGCCGACAGTAAAATCATCATTACTATTCCAGACTAATCCAAATCCAAACGTCATCAGCATTCTGAATACATCGTGTCTGTTTGCGTAAATAAGTGATTCCCAAACACGTGAAGAACGCGCGAAGTTCTGCAAAAATCGGCAAAAATATTTCGATAACTTACGTAGGTACAATCGTCTTACATATTTAAGATTCGAAAATGCTGTACCCATAAATGGATTGCGGATCGATGTTTATGCATTTTTATACTCTCGTAAAGATGATTAAAAAAATGGAATCTAGGTAGGAAATTAATTTACCTGTTAAATACTACACGAAGCACTACACTTTGAATATTTCGTGTATTTATATTACTCGCATCGTGTGCATTTTCGTACCTCGAAGTTTTCCATAAACGCGCAAAAATCCACAACTTTTGCTCGTAAATATCGGATTCTGTTCGTTAACAGAACCGAACCGCGAATTTTACGCCTTTGTTGGAAATTCGAATACGTGCAAAAAATATATAAAATTTCAAATCTCCGCTTGGGCTGCGTATTTTTTTTCAATTGAGGATTTTTCGTAGGAAACGTTATAAATGTCAGGTATCGTGTTTATTGAAAATAAAAATACTTGGTTTTTCGTATATGAGCGACCTACCAAACAAGGGAAAATCACGAAAATCACTCGCGGTGATTGCAAATTTAAATAAACGACACGTCAAATTCCCCCCCCGCGTCGAACAAGGCGAACTGAATTTCCTTTCCCGTGAATTCCGGAAAATCGAAAATTCGTTGATTCTTTAATTCGATCGACGAAAGGAGAACAAATTTTCAATCAAACGGCCCGACGAATTTAATATTCCCGCGCTCGCGTTGAAAAGCGGCCTCCAACGATTGTGCTCGCTTGAAAATTTGAAATTAACTTGTCAAACTCTTGCAGTTCCGCAAGAAGATTCGCAACTCTGTGACGAAACAAACGTCAAACCGAAAATTCTCTGCCATCAAACTGACAATCACCCACTTTCGCGAATTCGCGCGGATACAATTCCCATCGTGATCGTCACTTGGTTGGATCGTCATCGTCGTCTAACCTTGCGACTCCGGCTGGTCTGACGGCATCGTACCGCACGCTCAGCTTCCTACGCTGATTCCTCGGGCTTCTGATCGACTCTCTGCCATCCCAGTAGACTTTCGAGCCGCCGCACCCGAGCCTTTGCGAGCTCAGCGGCTGATAAGCTTCCGTGCCGCAACGGCGGATGCAGCTGCAGCAGTTTAACATCCCAGAGACTCGCTATCTCTGCTCCGAGAAACTGGAACGAGAGCGCTCTTTTCGGGAGCGTTGAACAGCGTCGCGCTTCAGGAAACGCGAGATTTGGCCATCCAAGGACGAAGAAAGCAATCGCCGATTCGCGGATCAACGATCCACTGCAAATCAAGAAACGTCTCTCAAACGAACAGCTACGGAGAGCTTCCGGGTTCCCTGACACGTCCTCGAGACCAGATTCTTCGGCCAGTATCCGATATGCTCGTTGGAATTTCGAGGAACGGTTCTTTTTTATGTTCCTCCTTCCAAATCCATGTCCCGCGTTTCTTTCGTCCAACCGCTGAAGCAGTTGGATCAGACAGAAGCCAGACAAGAACCCGTAGGTTTTTATTCTATCTGCTTCAAGTTCGGTATTTACATAGTTTTTGTTCTCTTTTTTTTTTCAAAATTGCGTCTTTTAGAAATTTAGATAGCAGACTAATTCGCTACTCTTGATAACTGAACGAGGACTGTGCTCGCTGGAACCTCGACAACATCGTTGCTCCTTCCAAATCTGCGTCCACTTTTCCTAACCCAACCACTGAAACAGTGGGTTATCCAGATAAGAGCTCGTACACTCTTGTTTCCTCTGCGAATTTTTATCTTCTCGAAGTTTGCAGTTTGACTCGCTTAACAGATTTCTCAACTTCAATTGTAGATTCTTGTTTCTCTTCGACTCGATCGTTTGTGAAACGATCTCTCCAAGTTTTGATTTTCTCTTCGCGAAGTACGGGGTTTATGATTACGACCAACAGTCTCCTCGAAACTGTTGCCAGGACACGCTGATATATTCAGTCGTTCGTACATTCATATTCATTCGTGCGCTTGGTGATCGAGCAAGAACTTAGATCTCCCTTTATGTCGCGCGTCGCACATCAAAATCCACGTCCATTCTTTTTATTTCGGTCGCAAAGTCACGGGATTTGCGTCGCCCGACACAGATAGGAATGATTTTGTCATTCAAGAAATAATCTCTCGAGTTTCGAGTTCTCGTTTCGTTGAAGTTCAACTTTTATTTGATCTAATTTGATCCGACAATTTCTCCGTCTGATCCATACAGGAATTTGTACATTTTTGTTTGTTCGAAGTTTGAAATTCCTAATTATTTAATTCTTTTTCTTTCTCTAATTTCATCTGATCGAGATAGAAATTTACGAGATTTTTATTTATTTTCGATTCGATTATTCGCGATCTTTCCGAGTTTCGGGTCTTCTCTTGAAATTAAAAATTTGCAATTATTTAATTTCAAACTTCGTCTGATTCAAATAGAAGCTTACATATTTTTATTTATTTCCAACTTAATCATTTGTGAAGCAATCCTACGAATTTCTCGTTTCACACGTAATTGTTCAATATTACATAATTTGGTCCAATCCAGTTTCGTTTCAAAATTTCGCTTCTAGGCTAACACATTCGTCCGTATGCTTGTTAATCGAACAAGTTTCGTATCCATCGGACAGTGAGTATACGGAAATTTAGAAGATGATACAAACACGCGAGCCGAGGAGGCGACAAATTTATGTGCACCGGATGTCTGTAAGGATTCGTAACGTTGGTTTTGAAGCGGATGCACAAACTTTCTAATGTATGGCCATCCCTGGAGTCAGCAAAATGCACAGGAACTGTCTCAGACAATGTATATAAATCCTCGTAATAACATCACCTTGGTAACAACCTCAAAAATAGACCGGTAACACGGAATGATGATATCATTGTGTTATCATCGAATCATATGAACATGTATCTACGTGTATCGAACAAACTATCAACGCTACAACAACTGGTTGCTTTCGCCAGAGACTGGCCAATCTGATTAAAAATTTATAAAATTTGACACAATGAAGAAGCAACCTGCAACTATATATAATACGAATCAGTAAAAAGTAAAATCACGAAAACGAAAGTATCGAACATGCAAACAAATGAACATGAACAGTTCAATTAAATTTGTAATAGATTTATAATAAAATCCAATGAAGAGTACAAACTTTCATTTATACATATATCTTTTGAAAAATCGGTCAGATCATCAAAATAATTCCTCGTTTAAAAGAAATAAATTTTCATGAAAAATTACGAATCGACCGTTTATCCGCTATTAATAGATAAATACCGATTACTACCAAGAACAAAAGATATTTTAAGGTTCTCCTGCAGTTTAAAAATTGTATATCGACTGTCGATCGATAAGTGAAAAATAAAAGGCGTTCTGATATTTTTGAGCGAGAATGCGACTTTCGAGTTACGCGATGCCCCGATGGGGGGTTAATGGCAGCTGGGTGAACCGTTCGGCGAGTAAAATCAGTCGGCACGCGATCGAGCGATCCGATCGGTTGGCGATTTCTGGCACAATCGAAATTCAGAGGGGCACGAAGCGCAACGGAGCGTCGCGACGTGCTGCACGGGACGAGCAACGAGTACGGAGCGTGGAAGACGCGGAACAATGCCGATGGCGGCGGACCGGTTGCGTAGCCGATCCTCCTCGCATTTCGTATTTCAGACACGTACGTAAGAAACGTCGTTCCAGCTACGACCTTCTTATTTGTTTCCTTTTTTTTATCTGTTTTCCCGTTTCTCTCTCTCTCTCTCTCTTCATCCAGCACGGAACCGTGGACGACTCCTTTAATAATTGTTCGATGACTATTAATATTCGCGCGACGGCAGCAACGTCAATTATACACCCTGTACTCTCGTACGTGCTTCCAACGATCGTACCAGGCGAACAACAATTCGTCCATTCATTTCGAGGAGCAAGCTGCTTTTTAAACTTTTCACTCGTATTCCGAATTTCACGTTTCAAATTTTAATATTTCCGAAGCTTTAAAATATTCGACGTAACAGTCGCCGTGTGACGTGAAAGTATCCGTGTATCCACATTTTGAAAATTTCATTTCATCGTATTGCTGAACTTCATCTGGGAACTTCAAATGGTTCTTTTCTTGTTATTCATTCAGACTCGATATGTTACTGTACATCCTTTATAGACAAAATTGTCTATAAAGGGGATGCTCTATTGCAATCCAAATTTTGCAATCTAACAACGACGCTGCTTGAGAATTAAGAATGTCGCATGTTCTCTCCCTTTGTTCGTTATTCACGTTTGCACGAACGAATCCGATTGTTAATTGATATAATTGTGACTCGTTATGTATCTTTCCGCCAACGAAGAACACAAACGAAGTAACCTCACCAAGTGCACTTTAACTTCGATTCACCCGCGGTCTGATTAATCGATAACCGCGCGGTAATTTATGACATTCGGAAAAAGCAACTTTTCTCTCTCCTTGCAACTCCAATTTCCACGCTTCGAGTGAGCTTCTCAAACCAACGTGACAACCGAGACAAAAATGGCTACGCGAGCTTCGCCGCTTTACTTGCTCTTCTCCTCGGCAATTTGGCCGCTGCACCGAAAGAACAAAAAGACGACAGAGCAAAGTACGAAATTGCTGGACGAAATTGGACGTTGGCGAACGTTCGCGGGTCATCGAGTCGAACCGAGCTGTTTCGCAGCGGCTGTTTCGAACGATACTGGCCGCGGCAGAAGTTCGCGCCGAAAGAAGCGCAGACAACGAAGAAACGAAAGAGGCATCGCGGCGTGGAGACGAGCTGCGGCGGAGACGCACGTGTTCGCGAGTACGTCAGCTGGGGATGTTTATTCCCAAGCTCCGTCGACTCTAACGTCGCGTCCTTGTTAATGCTAGGTTTACAGGCGTTTCTTATGTCCCTATTTCTACGAGAACCCGTCAATTTGACGGATAAACAAAAATACGCACTTTAAAAAGTAATACGCACAAGTAAAAAGTCTTTTTTTAAAAATTACCACGGATATTAACGGTACACGGCAATCATATTTATTGAGCACATGTTTTACAAACTTTACTGAATTTTGTTTGAAACACGTCCTTATATTGGCAGTGCAACGATCATACTGAAGATCCCGTAAACCTAGTGTTAATGCTGAACTTGAAGAGCGCGTGGTATGTACATTAGTCTCGGAGTTATTAGATTTTTTTCTATTAAACTAGACTTTTTTTCTATTCGGCCAGAAAGTAACTGCGATCATTTTTCGTGTAAAGTGAATTTTTCATAAGAGACTCAAAGCGAGCACTGTCGAAGAAAAGAAGCCACGAAGCGTGTGACATTGTAATCAAATCGACTCACGCCATTAAACACCATTAAATGTATCACCCCTTTAGTTTCCCACGTCGTTCGCTACAGTCGCCACTGCACGAAGTACGGATTTCTTTTGGTCAGGCTGGAAATTCTCGTTCCCGTCGGCTGTGCAAAGAAGTTGGCGGTTGCATTCCTGGAAATAGTTTTCAGCGGAGCAGTGCAACGCTAACGCAACGAACTGGCGCAAAAGGGCTGGTTAACGGGCGAAATTATCCGCTTTGAAAACGAGCGAATCGATTTCGTGTTCCGAGGAATTCGCGGTAATTGGTATCGATCCGTTCATCGAGCAATTAACCATGTAACCTACAAGGATCTCGAAATCCACAGCTCAGAGACGCTGAGGATACATTAGAATTCCTTTGTCCGTCGTTGAAAACGCAGTTATCGCCGCCTTCACGTCCACATAACACTTTGTAAATTTTAAATTTTCTTTCCAAGATTCAGGATTTTCAGGATCGTTTCCTCGTGTATTGTCAATTGTTTTCGTGCATTTTGTATTGGAAATGATATTTCAAAATTATTATTTATATATATATAATAATTTTGAAAAATACTTTGATAACTTTATCAATAATGGTGGTACACAAAATACACATATATATATATATATCTAGATTCTGAATAGATACATAGCTGGATTCTAGATTCCAAGTCACTGGGATTTTAGATTCTAGACGCTAAATTCTAGAATCTAGAATCTAAACCCCTCTCTCTCGAAATTGTTTCGCTTCGTCGTGGAAATCGGTGTGATTCGCCTAGCGACAGAAAACAGCACACGACGAAGAGATGAGAAAAGAGCATCGAGAATGAATTATGATCGGCGAAGGACTACGCCACTGGCGAATACGTGTGCACGTACGTACGTACGTACGTACGTACATATGTGCGCACGATGGAATCGCAGAAGAAGGTTGATCGGCGAGTGCGCGTTCTCTTTCTCGACACACGCGCTTCTGTGCTTCGCCAACCGGCCGGATCAACAACCGGACGCTCCTCGCCACTTTGCCTTCTTTTGCGTTTCATCTACTGTGCCGCTCGTCTCGCCATCCTCGCGCGCAGATTCCCACTGGATGCAAAAACTATCCGAACCCCTCGCCTCCAGTTATATCCGGCCGTGCCTGCCACGTAGTTCCCACTTCAGCCAGGATAAATGCAAGCTATATCCGTAACAGAGCGTAATTTTAATTTTAACTCTGACTCGGATTTAAACGGATGGCCAAAGTGCACGTTGCACTCGACGATCGATCGATCGGACGGACGCTACTCGAGAATAAATGAACTTTGATCCATTTGCGATCCATTTGCAATCTATTGATTGGCTCGATGATTATCGGTGACCGGTTTTTGTTGGAATAATTAAAATGAGGTGAATCGTCATCGATGCGAGACCTTTGAATAAAATATGCGATGCCGTGAAAAACGAAAAATGAAATGAAAGTCTAACATTCGAAGGAAGCGCTTCGGTTTTCGAGCCGAACGTCCTCTTGAGGAACAACGCGAGTAAATCGAATCCGAAAAACAGAAATTTATCCAATTTTGAACAAACAGAGAGTTTTCATCCTTCGTATTTGTATAAAATATCGTTTAAGAATTATATTGGCAAGTAATGATAAAACAAGGATATTCGGATTAGAGTGGAAATCCACGTTGATTTTAGCGACAGCTTGTTCCAGTGACGAATAAAATTAATAACATACTTGTAGAATAAAACAATTTGTAGTAAAATTTATAAAAATAAAACGTGAAATCCAACTTTTCCACGTGACCCTTTGCACGATACTCTGATTTTTGTTGCAGTGTCAAAACCAAATTCGAGCTTCAAATTATTGAGACTGGGTACACTGTATTTTATAAAAATATTAAACGCAAATATCGCGCGGCAATCCCTGTGTTAATAAAGTGTCAAAATGTTTCGCGACAAAAATGTTTTACGCATAATATATCCATCGTGAAAGTTCGCACAAGAGCGTTTGAATACTTTCGCGAGCAGCTGTATTTGTTGGAATCGATCAAACATCGACATGTCGTTTGTGCAAACGTATAATCGTCGACCCATTTCTACTCCGAGATTTACGTTAAAACGCGTGAAAATTAGTTTCCGCATCGGCGATTTTCTCTTTTCCGAGTAACTCAGAAAGAGGATGCAATCAAGATTGAAATAGTAAAAAAACAATACTGCAAATATTAAAAATGAACAAGAATGATACGTAGCAAACATCGAGATATCGAGCCAACCGTTTGAATTCCGGATGTATTTTGCACTCGCCTTCGACCGACTATCACGTTCGTTAATAATGTAGAGCGATCCAAAGCACAGACCGTTAGAAACGTGAAGAAAATTCGGAAAATCCATGAAAGTTGCTCAAGCGGTTCGTGGAGCGTTACTCTTGCAAGACTTCAAAAACATCGACTTCGAAAGGTTCGGTGAAATCGATATCCCTCCGGCTGTGCAGTTATAAAAGATTGAAATTTCCGTGCTTCGTAAAATTCCCGTCAAAGTTTCGAAAATACAAGCACAAGCAATCCATTTAAAAAGTTGATGACAAGCTACTGGCAAGTGAGAGCAATATTAGAAATATGAATATTATTGCTTGATACGTGTATTGAGCAACTTTAATAATATAACACAACCAATTTGTTGCACCACTATATATAAAATTATTAATATTGTAATATTAAATAACATAGAAATAATTACACTATTATGTGCAACAAATTATTATTTAATTTAATTACTAAAGTGTTTATTGCATAATTAATCATAGTATACTACAACAGAATAATTTAAATATAACGTTACATTATGTTTAATTTAATATTAAACATTACACTGCATTTTACTGAAATACACGCATGTAATGTTTTTAATATCGCTCTTTATCACTGTCAGGTATATTTTTACGTCTGACTTCGCAAGTAAGTCGAGCCAGCTCTTGAAAAAATAATCTGCTAACATGAGTCTTAATTAAAACGATTTCTGGCTGAGCGGCATGTAGTTGGAGCGAAGAAGTACCCACTCGAACTATTTCGTCATCGTCAATACCCTCTCTTTATAAAGCTCTCGAAGACCTCTTCCCGAGTCAAACTTCGCCAACCTTCAGTAACTTTAAAATGAAGTCCGCGAACAAGAAATAAGTGTCAAACTAAAGCGCGTATATCGGCCATCTTTGATGAAATGAAAAAACTTTATTTCGAGTACTGCAAACATCGTTGGTACCGCGTCGAATGCTAGCTCGAAATTTACCAATTGCAAATAAGAAACGTTGAGTCCTTATTGTATAAATGTAATAAAATAGTGCTCGATGTATGCCAAAAGCACTGTTTGACATACACGTTTACGTTGCTAAATATCATGACAATATTGAATAACAAATTAATGAATAATATTCCGGTAATGTTTGTTTTATGAAGATACTAAATAAAAAATGATAATCAGCGTATAATTCTTAGAAGACGTCAATGTCTAAAATGATAATGTACGGTAGAATTTATTCTACAGTATGATTATTATTATTATTATATACATTAATGACTGATCACTCTCTAAAAGTTTAACACTGAGTGAGGAGCATAACTTTGAACTGAATACGTTACTACATTGAATAACATCTTTAATTTCTAACACCGACCTCCCATTTTATTTCTCGAGAGGTTGGTTTGGAAAGAAAATGGCGGCCTAAATGTCGTTTAATGCCGCTGAAATGTGTCTAACGCGTTGCCCACCTGGAAAGGTTCTCAACGAACTGAATCGGTAATCATGGAAATTGCGAACGAATTGTCGCAGGGGAAGGAGAGCTGGAAATATCGACGCAAGGTGTATTCACACGGAGGCACATGCTCGCCAGAAGCGCGAAGATCTCACGGCTCGACGCAGACGGATGTTCGTTTTTGTTCGTGTTCGCGTTCGTGCGCCTTCGAGAATAAAAGCTCCGACGGAGTTTCTTCTCCGACGTGATGGAAAACGGAAAGGAAAAAATATTTTTCCAGCTTACTCTGCTGGAATCAGCGCTCCGTCTTTCGTCATTTTCGAAAGAATCTTTGATATTTTCGAGCGGAGATGAGGGGGAATTTGCGCACCACGTTTTAGAATTGGACTGATTTCTATGGACCGAGGAAAATTCCGATTGTTGCGAGATTTTGGTGTTCGAAAATGTTATTAGAATCTTCGAAGATTTAATTTAAATTATAGTGCAACTTCGAACTATTTGTTCGAACTAAATTTTAATTGGTATCTAATTAAGTTAAAGAAATACTTGCTCGTTGAATTCATTTATTTGAACGTTGTATGAGCGAAACATTGCAAAAATCAATCGTAGTTTCAATTAAAGTTTCAATTATATATGTATAAATTCTTCAAACATGAGCGTTTATTCTCGTAGTGGACAAAAAATAATATGTATCAAGTGACAAGTATAATGATCGAAAATAAAAAGTCACAATTTCGAGTTGACTCTCACTCTTTTATCGCCGGTATCACGCTCACGAGATCCGTCTTTCTCGCGAATTCATTCAGAAAAATTGGACCGACGCTTTCGTCGAAATTCGCAAGCGACCAGGTCGAATATTGCGTATCAGAGGCGGAGTGCTGTAGACCGAGCATCGATGTATCGACTTCCGGTTCTCGAGACGAGCTTAAATGACGCGTGCAGCGAGCCGCAAGTCGAAGGAAGGTGAAACGAAAGGCGAAGCAGCGTGCAGAAAACCGGCCACTCTACGCCGGTCATCGATTTTTCTCTAGCTGATCGGCGAACGTGCTTGGCCGCCATCCTTCTCTCTGCACGATCGATTTTCTCTTTTTCCTTTTTTTTTCTCGGAGACCGTGAAAGATCTTTCGCTTCCTGCCCGCTTCGGCTTCTTTGCCAACGCGAGTTACACGCTCGATTAACGCGGCACGTGGAACGACTGTGAGTCGAGAATAACAGTCGAACGATATTATTGCCTAAGCCTAAGAAGACGGTGTTCGCAGAATTTTAAGAGAACGTCCTGATTGTGTGAGTTTTTGAAAACACAGGGTTGAAAGTAGTTATACGCGGATTTTTATATAAATTCGTATTTTTGTAGATGCAACTGAAGGAGCAGGGCCTAGATGGAAATTTGTTTTAGTTATTAAATGTAATTATTTTTATTTTATACTGCATTATATTATATTGGATACTTTATATTATTATTATTTTATTTTATACCTTGTATTATTATTTATTATACTATATATTATATTATTATTATATTTTATACTATATTATATTGCGGTATATAATTATAATTAAAATAAGTTTCAATCATTTATACATATTGTTTCAGAATTATCATTTACCTAAACCAAAAAGTTGGTTCGTAAAATAAATAACCAAAACCCTTTCTTTGCTGTTTCAAATATTTAAATATTTTCCGACTAACCGTACAACGTAAATCCCTATCTAGCTTTTATAATCAGTTATTTTCGAATATAAATAGTCTTTGGTTGCAAAAATCAGGATGAAAATTACATTTAAATTACAAACAAGTATTAAGCTGACGTCGCTCGAATAAATTACGTAACATTTGTCGAATAATGACGCGTTGATCGATGGTGTAACTGTCCATCTACCGAACACACGCGTCTTTTCATCGATTTTCTTCCACTTACGTTTCGGCGTGACGAAGATGAATGCCTCAAAGACGTTTAACGTTACCTCGAGCAGGTGTACGAGGAAGTTTTACACCTTCAAAACGATCCCGGGATTTGTAGAAACAACCAGCAGAGATTAACGATTCGTGGGACTCGGGGGAAATGTACGACTCTGAATCTAGGAATTCTTGTTTACGGCATTGCACATCCACCGCGATAATTTTCACGTCAGCCAACATTCTTGAGATTCGCATACTTGACGAGTTCGAAGGAACGATATAACATATTCAAACTCGACAAGTTATCTATTACCTCGTACGCGTATCAAAAATATCTAAAATATCAAAAACATAGTGCTTCTTATAATACGTAATACGTAAAGTAATTTCCAAAACCGACATTTTATTATCACTGAAAGTGATTTTAGCGGGGGTAACCCAGAAAATCGGGCCTCTTCAGGTGCAACGAAACGCTAATGCAACGAAAATTAGCGATTGGTTGATTTGAGTCACGTGATTCGTGAGGGGGCGTGGGGCAAACCTCGAGTAGGAGTGGCGTTGTCTGGTACTGAGCGATCGCGCCTGTAATTTGTTTTCTATCGACTCAAATGTTTGCGTATCGATGAAATTTTATGGCAAAAAAGTCGTCTTCGTTTCCTAGTCAGAACAGTTGCTTCTGGGCCTTTCAGTAAAACGAATCGTACTGGGGTACAAGTCGTGCAGGTTTTTCTTTATTTCTATTTAAAAATTTATTTTTAAAGCATTGAATTTGCGTAAAAAACTGCAGTCCAACGATTATTCACCAAACCTTTTTTCTACAAAATTTAATCGTTTTAATCAAATAAACGACAAATTATAGAAGAAATTTATTATCATAGCACACCTAAAATTTACATCTTTACAATTTCGATTCATTAATAAAATAAAAATAAGAAAAAAAAAAGGAAAATAGAAACAAATGAAAATTGGTCTCGCAAATAGCCTGGAATGCCTAAGGATTGGGCCAATAAACGACAAATTATGGTAGAACCTTGTTGTCATTGCACACCTCCTAAGTTCTATACCCACTCTTGGCTCCGTAGCTGTTCAATTTCAAATCGATCGGACTCGAAAGAAATCGAGACGAGGGAAAGGGGGTGGACGACAAAACCGACGAACCAAAGGGATCGGGGACGGCGAGCGTCGATAAAGGATGAGCGAGAAAAGGTCAGGAAACCGCTCTCAAACGGACGGATACACTGTTGGTTGGTATCCACCCGTATATTCAATGAGCGGGTCCCGTTGCATTCAAAAAGGTAACGCCGCCCGTAACTCAGCCCGGCGAGGGCAATATCGAAGATCTACGGAGGGCGCAACGCGACAGCACGCTTTCGTATTTCATGCGAAACAGGTGGATATTGCCGTCGATGTATCATCGGGACGGGGTCTGCCCGCAGCCGGGCCCAACGTTACATCCGCAATTTCGATTGCTCGCTATTTATTCCATCGACATCCCTTCCCATTTGTTCGATGGTGAAACAGCTTCCAGTATCGATACGCGAATTATCCCTCTCGGGCAAATTAACCGGGATTTTTTATCGATTACGATTCGAAAAAAGAAAAATAGCTGGATGATTAGGTTCATCGTATCGCAACATGTACTTGATTATAACATGTGCTTAGAAATAAGCTACAGTTGCTCGCGAAAGTATTTGTACATTTTATGTCGTGCAAAATATCAATTATTGTATCATCGGTGATTATATTATATTGAAATACCACCTGCTCTCTTCCAGCGATTCACACGTGTCTAATTTACGCGTCTTTTCGAGTAACTGTTGTCAGATCAAAACACAAGCCGTAGAGCATCTCGAGGTGCCATTAAACGTCAGCGGCAAATTAAGTTACACTCGTCCCTTTCACCGATTCTCGTAGTAATTTCACGCGGGTGCTCGTGATGGTGGTAACAAAAGGTGCGAAGGAAAACGAATCGCGAAGAACGGAGCGGAGGATTTAAGATGGCGGAGCCTCTCGCGGAAAGTTTCACAGCTCGTCGTTTCACGGGCAAATTACACGAACGAAATTATTGCTGCATAAACGAGGACGACAGGAGTGAGGGGAACAAGTGGCTCCGAGCGGCGGCAAACAATTATTGCACCCCCTACTCTCGCCGTGGCGCGGTGTCGTCGCTTCCGCCCTGATATTAGAAGGCTCGTGACTCTCGGGGCCGGTTGAAACTCTAGGACCGTGTAACGCGACGAGAAAATGAAAACTGTGTAACGTGATTTTTCACCGTGACAGCTGGATACCTTCTAATTATTTCAACGCTTATGGTTTTCGCTGTTTCTCATAATTTTTTGCCGCAAAGAAGATTTATCGAGTTTGTACGGATCACTTTTCGGGGAAAATTCAAGCACTATTTCTTTCTAGCAACGAAATTCATGAACGACGACTATGGTAGCCGCCATGCGATCGATGCTTTAGATTTAACAATTTAAGTGAAATAAATATCATCGATGAAAAGTTTTAAGTGAATAAATGGATGATACTGTTTTCGTTGCACTTTTATTCTATAAAATGGAGAATGCGCCTTTACTCAAACGTAATATTTTACGGAAATTAAATATCCTGTCCCACTGGGTGAAACGTACGAATATCGACAGTCGACGTGTTAATTACAATCGTGAATTCCTCTTTGCGAGAACGCGATTTGGTTTTCAAATAAAAAGCGCTCTCGAGGCAATCGATACACCCTTCTACCTGCCTTCTTGCACTTGCTTCTCTATCCCATCTCCATTAATATACAGGAGAAATGTTGGCTTATGTAAAAGAAATATCCGCTAAATAGTTACTTTCCGGCTTAAAATGAGAAATTCCGATCGATTCTGATCTTTATTCTAAGAAGCAAAGAAAATTCTTCCACATTCTTGTTAGTTGACAAAGTGAACGATGAAAAAATCCACCACTCTCTGAATTTCGATATTTATCAATTATTAATCATTTACTCTATGAATTTGGTAATGATATGTAGCGAAGTAGTAAGAATTCATACAGTGTATCAACTTATCTCACAGGAAGTTATTACAAGAAAATGTCTCCATAAAAAAGATTTGGAGCATACGAACGAAGTAAAAAAATGTAATTGCTTCATCTTGAAATGGCTGAACGAAGGATCAACTAATGTAGGACATAAAGTTCTGTATACTTTCATATCTACAGGGATTAAGAAGTTAACAAGAATATTCACATTTTCTGCGATTCAAATGTTTGCGTATCAATAAAATTTTATGGCAAAAAAGTCGTCTTCATTTCCTAGGCAGAACAGTTGCATCTGGGCCTTTCAGTGAAACGAATCGTACTGGGATACAAGTCGTGCAGTTTTTTCTGATTTATATTAGCTGTAATTACATGCTGATTTACAATTTCATTGTATTAACTTGCCCTGGTCTCTCTTATCGTTTGAAAACCATGATGTCACATGATGTAACAGAAGAAGAAAAAAAGAATACTAAAAAAAAAAAAGATACTTTGCGATGAAAGTCGATAAGAAGCAACCCAACTTCCGTTAAGAGAGAATTTTCCATTCCTCGTTCTCGCTTTTACAGTCTGTTCCAGCCGCTTTCCGTGGTTGTCACACGTACAATTTAACGTTGTCGGGAAAGGAGCACGTCGCAAGACTATTAACAGTCGAGTAAAGCCTGGTACATACCGCCGAGCTATAAAAACGAGGTGCTTTTTTCATTTGTTTCCTCTCCTTTCAGTCTCCATCGACCGTATAAAAAGGATCGAGATTACGTGACTCGATATGATCCCCACGAAAGTATCTTCCCAATTTCGACGAGATCACGAATATACAAAATACGAAATAATCGAATGTATGAATAATGTATGAAATCACTACATAGAAACGCGTCAAATTTTTAAATAAGGAACAATTTACAACTTGATGAAGCAGTAAGCATAGATATAATGATATAATACCATGCAAATTAATGAATAATATTTGTCAACGAATTCGTAATTTCACGTATGAAAGCTTTCAGAAGTGGAGTAATTTTACTGACCAAACTGAATTATAAATGTACGATTTTTGTAATGAATCCGTGGGCGAATCAGTTTCAATTTAATTTAAGTTTTGAAATTTATGTTTAATTTATATCAAATTAGTAAATGGAAGTAAAATTTCCCTTGCATGATCAGAAACGTAGGAAGATGTTAAAAAATTATGTAAATCGTCGAGTAATAACATCAACATATAATACAATTATTAATTGAAGACTAAAACTAAAAGTATTTAGTAACTTCAAAATAATCTTCAAAATAACAAACCAGATAGATCCAAAAATACCGATTGAAGTTTAATAAAAACAGTCTAATTTTCAGTAATATTTCTTTGTACTATTTCCCAACTCTGGTGCAATAACATCGAATTTTTGCACGACTGTCAATTTTGAAAATTGAAGAGGAGCAGCAGTTGGACGTTCGACGCGCGATCGACTTTGAAACGAGTGCACTTGTGAAAGTGATCACATCTGCAGCGATTGCAAAATGAGGTCTCTCTCGTATGGCCGAAGACGTAACATTCTGCGACATCCTAACGGGCCGTCCGGTGCTTTTCCTGAATTCGATTCGTCGCATTTTCAGAATCAGTGTCAAGAACTTGTGTCAAAAACATTACAACAATGGAAAAGTTCCATTTTACAATTGCCTTTGTACTACATGGGTCGCACACTGTTCTTAATCGTCTAGTATTCTCTGCCTTTTCTTCGAATGATAACAATTTCACGAAACGTTCTCTTATTTGCGAAAGAGACGAAATGAAAGAGATGAGTTGGAGCTTCGAAAGATTTTCTTACACGTTTTTGGAAGAAAGACGACTGTGCTTAACGACAGTTTACAGTAGCAGATACGATAGATTGGCCATTCAAATTAAAATTATGGCGAAAATTAGAAAACACGTAGAAACTTTGTGAAAAGACGTAGAATATTTTAAAATTGCGACGAGAGAGAAAGAAAATTTAAAAAACTAAAGAAATTCAGTCCAACGTTTCCTCGTGCGAATATATTAATATATATATACATGTAATAATATAATGTATATTATAACAATAATATAATATATAACATATATTAATATATATATATATACACATGTGATAATATATTTCCAAGAAATGTAAGATTCATCGATACAACTCTACTTTCTAGTGGTCGAAGCTCCGTAATTCCATTTCAATTTTCAAGCTATATTTGTCGAGAGAAAAGCGCACCGCTTGCCAAAGCCGAAATTCAATCTTACTTAAAGCAATATTGCTCATAGTACCGGACTATGCGGTTTAACTTCTCTATCTTCAGCGTCCTGATCTTGGAACGGTTTCAATTCAAGGCCCTTTACCTGCCTGGGAAATCCGCGAATTACAGCCAGAATTTTACGAGAGAAGTCTTTCGTGATTATTCGTGAAATTTTACGAAATAAATTGCAAATAGTCCAAATATTGGTCGAAACTTTATTTAGATTCATCACAGACATCAATGTTTAACGTGTAACCGACGTTACACTAAAGCATAAAACTTGAAGTCAGAAAAATTGAAATGCGATGAATAAGAAGAAAGGAATTAATTAATTTACGTTAATCCTAATTTTCCAATTCCGTTAGTGTATATTCTCGCAAGCTTCTAACTGCATTTCTATTTCATGTTTCAACCTAAACCTAACCTAAACCTAACCTAAACCTAACCTAAACCTAACCTAAATCTAACCTAAAGCTAACCTAAACCTAACCTAATCCTCCGTAGCAACATGACTCATTTACACCCTCGCTCGTATAAAAATTGCTCAGAAACATACTTCTTCCCTGGAAAATTTTCCAAGAAGTTTAACTTAAAGAACTAACAGTTACCGCAACAATAATAATCAGCCGTTTGTTACAAAAAAATTCCAAAAAAAAAGAACATAAAAACGAAAGAATCCTTAATACTAATCCAGTATACTCAGCAGCGGACCGCGAACAAGCCGGAAGTCGGCAGAAAAATCCCACCTCGTATTGGGTTTTCACGACCGATCGCCACTTCGAATGCTCTTATTTCTACATTACCGTTCCGATGGAACGTTCACACGGCTAATGCTGCGTCCACACAGTTGTTGGCGAAGCGATATTCGCGAGTGGTATTCCGCGAATTGCGAGCAAGTTGCAACGAACTCGTCGGAAGATCCATCAAAAAACTCGTGGTTCCGAATCCGGAACTTAATCACACGAACGTGTTTAGCCGACGAATTTAGCCTGATTCGCGCTGGAGGTCGAATTAAATCGGGTCACAGGAAGTTGGACACCGATCAATATCAATCGCAATATCGCAATTGTAATCCAATGAGCATTCATGGTACGCGCTTCAGTCAATCTATTGACTGCGGAATTGGTCTGCTGCCGATGAAGATAACACCCGGCAGAATTTGATTTGATTGTCAATCGAGGACAGGTCGACAGTTGAAAAGAAACAAGCACCGTAACTGACAGAATGGACATTACGTTAAATACATTAGAACAATGGTTTGATAGAATTTAAATTACAACGAAACAATAAGTATTGTGACTCATTAGAATCAGAACCATCGTCATTTTCCTAGTAACGCGTATAATATTTTTCTAATTCGAAACTAATCGTCCGCGATCACTCATTAAAATGACATGTGAGTGAAAAATGAAAGACTACAGGAAGACAAAGTTGCTTCTGATCACTGACAAAATCAGACTTCTGACAACCACACTTTGCCAAACTGTATGTAATAAAGTTTAGTTACAAAAGACTTCGTAAAGATACAAAATTGTACCCGTGATCCAATAATATCCACATCGCGTCATATAGATTCAAGGTTAAATTCGACAAAGAAGAAACCACTTTGTGGAGGGAATATTCGCTATATGAAAAAATAGAAAAGTAGTGGTCGAAAGTAGTGGCTATTCTAGTCGTCGTGCTGCATTCTGTATGGTGCGCGAAAAAAAGGAAAAAAATGGATTTTTTGCCGCAAGTTCGAGTGACTTCAACGAAATCGATAGACACGTGAAAAAAAAAAGAGTTTATTAATTCAGTTAATTGGCGGAAAGGGGCCGAGCATCCAATCTAGCGAATGGTTCGAATCGATAACGCTGTAACGGCAGGTTCTCCTGCGGGAAAAATGTGGAAATAGGAATGTACGAGAACTTTGTCGATACCTATCAGGTGGTAACACCTGTGCTACTCGTCACCGGAAGCCTCTCTGACAGATTCTATTCTCCAGCAAGTTCCGATCATACCATCAATTTTGATACTTATGTATCCTTTGTTCCAACTCTCGCAGTATCCTCGAGAAAAATCTTCGATGTGAGACAATAAGGAATTTTTATTATGTAAAAAACTTTGAGCTATCAATCGCGTAGCCAAAATGAAGAAACTACGAAATATTATTAAATATTATTAATATTAAAAATTATAGTGACACGGTCGTAATAAAATTATAAATTCCTCTATTTGATTTTTTAATTTAAAATGTCATCGATATTGTTGACAATTGGCAATTTATTTTATAAAAAAAAATCAGAATATAAGACGAAATCGAGTACATGGAAAGAAATGATAAATTGGTGATTTAATTTGTGTGTTTTTATTACGAGTAAATAATTCCAGATATTTTATTTCGAAATAAATCTCCGACACTGCACTTTTTTAACGAGGATCTTTCAATTTTTTATTGTTCTTCTTTATTTTAAGCTTATTTCAGTTTTAGATTAAATAGTAAAGAGTAATATCGATTTTCTCATTTTCAACATCTATAACGAGAGAACAGTATTGGAGTTTCATTCTTCGACGAAACGAGATTAAATTTAACGTTGTTTATTCGCGATCGAGTCGTATCGAATTGCGAAATTTCGTTCAAAAAATTCGGCCATACGAAATACTGAAAATATGCGACATTAATGATCATACGCAGTTCATAGAATTCTCTGTGCTCAATAAAAGATTCAGTTTCGATGAACAGAATCAGTATCAAATAAGACTAATTGCAATTGGAGGACAGTTATCATTTCCAGCATCACTTTATAAGTATTAAAATACACACGATGAATGCAGAAATGAAAGTAAATAGTTATACAAATACATGAGAATCATTTAAAACCATTCAAAGATTTGTTGAAAATATCAAAGTATAAAACGATTTATAGAAATATTAATTATTATAAAAAAATCGCTAACTTTCTAAAAATGTTACTCAAGCTCCGATTTATTTAACACTATGATTAGATAAAATCTTTCTTAAGCTTCGATTAGATAAAAATTATATAAAATATCCAAACTACAGGACACGTTATAATTTTCACAAAGTGTCTACGTAGATTCTGCGTTATGTTTATAAAAATATGAATTTGCAAGTATTTATAAATAGATGCTCGTATTTAAGATATTTACAGCTGATATTGTAATGTGATTGCTTCAAATGAAATTAGAAACCAGAATTAAATTGGAAAGACTCATCTACGCAAATTTCATAGAAGCTGGTAAATAGACTGCGGATATTTTATATGAAAAAATATATAAAACATCCAAACCATAATTTCCTTTCTGCGTAAAACAATTCCCTACCGATGTTACGTTTCCTCGATCACATTCTGAAAAATTCACGAATTCGCACGAAAATCTACGGTCTACTCGACCGTAAAATACAAATCGATAACTTCGATCGTCTCGAAAATTCGAGAATCGCAAAATCACAAAAACTTGGGAACAAGATGTAAAGTTGGCCACGATTTCCTTTCCCGTCTCGCCATGGAAGCCTTAAGGATTTCTGATTCACGCACAGGTATGCGTGGAAACCTCTCGAGGTTATAAAAGGCGCCAATGGATAGGAAGAGAGACAGAGAGGGACGTAGAAGAGGAATGCGGCTCACAGTCGCGAGATCAAAGCGCAACAAAACGGCAAGTTGTCTGGCTGTGAACGCCTTGAATTTGCAGAAGTTGTAAGATAGAAGCACACTCTTCGATGCGGAAGAATGGATCCGAGGAGAGAGGCTGGACTCTTCCTCCTATTTGGCTGCAAACTACGCGTGCGATCGTGGGAATCGTCCGATTTTTTCGATCGAGAGAAAGTGGGGGATAAACCTCGCGAAGGGACAGGTTAGACGAGTTGGAGAAAGGTGGAAGAGAAATGATGATACAGTCGAGCTACGGAGACTGGGAAACGATTTGTATGGTATCGAGGAACAAACACATGTACACGCGTATAGTGAAAAGCGTACAACCGAGCCAAGAATTATAGATTTCGCGCAAATCATTCTTTATATTGTCGTTAACGCGCGTGTAGAAACATTTTGCATAATTGACGGCAAAGTTTTATCACTGAAAGAAAATCGAGCCTCTTCAGATGCAACGCTAATGCAACGAAAATTAGCGATTGGTTAATTTGAGTCACGTGATTCGCGAGAAGGCGTGGCATAAACCTCGAGTAGGAGTGGCGTTGTCTGGTACTGAGCGATCGCGCCTTAATTTGTTTTGCATCGATTCAAATGTTTGCGTTTCAATAAAATTTTATGGCAAAAAAGTTGTCTTTATTTCCTAGTCAGAACAGTTGCTTCTGTGCCATTCAGTGAGACGAATCGTACTGGGGTACAAGTCGTGCAGTTTTTTTATTTGATCATGACTATTTAATAGTTTTATACGATTCAAGATGTATCAGTATCAAAATTTCATACCAAGTCTCTAAAATTTCAATAAGTATCCCATCGAAGTACGAGTATAGAATTGATATCAATCTATTTAATACTGCGCCTTGGATCATGGACAGACGTTTGTCTACCGTATCACGACCGTAGCCGTGTTGTTAAGTGGACGACAGCCTATGGGTGTCTAGCTTGTCCACACGGACGTCGTGCGCCACGTAATCGCCTTTCGCGAACGACCGGTCACCAACGCAGCGCCGATTTTTTTTTTTTTTTTACACCGCGCACCACGACGTGTTGCAATTTAAATTAGAACCGAAGCGTGGAACGCGATTACGCGAGAAATATAGGAGAGTAAGAGCAGAACCGACATTGGTGTTGACGAGTTGCTGATCTGAGAAGACCAAGAGTGCGCAAGATAGTGACGAAAGAGACAAGCCGCAGGTTTGCGAAGGCTCAAGAATGAGATTTGAAACACTTCGAGTCATTTAGGATCTACGCAATATAAAAAAATCACTTTCAGTATAATTCGAAGCTTGAAATGTAATTTTAGCTTTGTCTCTAATTTCCGACTTGTTGACGTGTAAACTATCTAAAAATGATCATTCGTCAGCGACTAAAGCACAGAATTTATTTAATAGGGAAACGTTCCTACCAAGATTTTTGAAGCTAAAACTTTTATATAAAATTACGAGTTTTAAACATTCTAGCGTTAACTTGTACCTCTACTGTTTAAACCTATAGTCACATATAGATACTAATATACAATTTATACATACTGTCCGCGGATAATCCGTAATTTGGATTAAATTAATTTCGTTTCTTTTTTCTTTTTTTGTACAATATGTTTTATAGATTACCGAGGATTTTTTTTTTTAGTCAACGAGAGAAGCGTGTGCAGTGGTAATGGATAACTGTTGGCGCATCGGTACTAATATTCGAGTCATGAATGAAATAGTGGAATCTTAAATTTCCGGAATTTAGGTGAAACGTGTTTTCCTGAAGATTGATCAACTGAATTATGCATGCACATGGAGATTGAGTACTTGAATCTCGATTATGCAAATCCTCCCCGAGTGTGAACGGAGTTATGTACATGCCCGACCAACCAAACAATTAATTATACCTGTAACGTTTGATATCCAGCGTATGAATATAAAGGAAGATACGAGACTGTAAATTTCTCTCTTTTAACTATACTTTACAATTTCGATTTTTCGCTTGAACTTTATTCTTCAATAATTTAATTGTAAATTAAATTCCCACTGCCTATTCAGAACGCGTTATACAGTGTACATTGCTCGAAAATACATACAGATTTAAACAATATTGTTTATTGCTAAATTCTTTTGGAAATACAGCGAGTCTTCAAATATTTAGAGAAATATAAATCTTTTACATATATTAAATAGGCATTAATTCATTTACTACTTAAAGTCATACACACTTTGATAATTTATATTCGTGTAATGAAAAACGTAGATAAACTAAAATAAAAAATATCATAAACTCTACTAATTATAATTAACGTGAATACATTAATTATAATCAGAATTTGCTTCATGATTTATTTACACGTTCTTTTAACAAATACTTTGCACAAACAAATCAATAAAATATTTAACATCTTTCTTTTCCTGTTTTAAATATTTGAAATTTGACAGTATCTTGCGTATGCAATGTACTCTAACAGTATTAAATCGAACAATTTAATTACTCGATCCTCTCAAATAAATAAATGTTTATCCGGTGCGCGTAACGCCACCGAAAAGTTAATGAAAAGTTAAATGACAATTGTGCGGTGTCCACTGTTAAACGTGGAGGTCGTTTCGTCATAGTATCCGCTCTCGAGGACTTTGCCGATAAAATCGAGCACGTTCAATCACAGTTAATTCAATCGTCTCGAGTATTAAATTTGTCGAGGTTCTTCGAGACACTCAAACGAAGAATGAGAGAATGAGAGATCGACCTGGAGGATTTAGCGTGTAGAGATAAATTAGTTAAATAAGATGGTGATAAAGCTGAGTGAATAGGACGAAAGAAGATGCCACCGACAGTCTCTGTTACACGAAACCCTGCGGAGCTGTTACAATGACATTCTCGTATTCTCTCACAGCTAACGCGATTCAAAGTCAGCTCGACTGAATTCTTATTCATCAACTTCTGTTCCTAGTTTATCTCTTCTGCGATCTCCAATTCGTGGAACAATAAAGTATAAACGACAAGAAGCGCGGTTCTTTGAATCTCACAATATCCAAACGAAATCCTTCGTTAGGGAACAAAGAAACATTTCTTTATGCAAAAATAAATCGTAAACGAGTGCATCAGTGAGAAGAAAAGTTTTGATGTGTTTCACAGACTCGGCTAATTTCGATTTTTCAACGAATTCCATTATAAAGTCGTTCTAAATAAAATTATATTACCTAAGCTATATCTTATCGTGTTATAAACTGTCAGACGAAAGAGAGTTATTAAAATCTTCTAATCTTCTCATTTGATCTAAAATTCCTCTGGGAAGTCAATCGATTTCTCTGTCAAATCTTCGATATACCACTAATGTTACTTTGAAGATTACAAAGAAGTAATTATCATGTCACAGAAAAGCAAACTATTTGATGTAGAAATCAATTCGATGCCTTTGCATTCAATTTTACAAAATACCCGCAGATTATTAAAATTCTCAGTTGCACAGATGTTTGCTTTTTAATTTTCAACTGCAGGTTTTTCAATTTAAGGTAATTTAAATACATCTCGACATAAAAGTCTGAAAGTTAAAAATAAAAAAAATAAAAAAGAACTCCTCTTGATCTAAAAAACAATTTCACAATGATCCAAGAACCGGTCGAAATCTGAATATGTCACCGAATTAATTTCTGCATCTTTTCCAACAAGTAAGAAAAAACTAGAGACTGAAGCGCGACAACGCTTCTCTGTCTCGCCACAAATTTATCAACCGTGGCCGGAACAGGTCCCTAATGGTTCGTACAAAAATAATAATCTCCATTCTTCGGTAAGAAGACGCGAGAAGCGACGCAACATTCCAAGGAGAGCGGCCACTCACCTCTACTTGCGGTCTCAGCTTCTGCTTGGACGAACGGCCTCACAGCAGCCGGTATCCATCGTATTCGTACTCTTCGTTATCCGCTTCTGCCGCTTTTCGCGCGTACGCGACCACGAAAGTATCTAAGTGCACGTTAGGTGCGCGATCACAAATTAACACCTGCCAAACAATGTTCTGCTGTTAGCTCCGATCTCGCAGACGCACACGTTGCACGAACTGAACGTTCTAATTTTGTCAAACCCTAATTTCTAACCCTTGAGCCGGACTTTCTTCTTTATAGTATATACATATATATATAAAACACTATCTTCTTTATAGATACTAAACTGGCAAGCAGAAATAAAGTTTCTTTTGCAGCGTAATGAGACGAAGGGTCACATAAATTTTCAAATAACAAAAATTTTACCAACGCGCGATATGATTATTGGTTTAAAATTAAATGGGTTAATTTTCGGAATGAAACGATTTGGAACTTATGCGTGAAGTTATTACAAGTGAAAAAATTAGAAATTGAAGTATAGCGAGGAATTATTTCAAAACGAGGAAATTTATATTGTCTCTGTAATCGACGATCGAATAATGGTTTCCTAACGGTCGAGTGGCAACGACACGACAAGAATTCGAGAATACGCCCACCGCTGAAATGCCTACCTGCACAATGGTCGTGGTTATGAGTCACGAGGCCGTCACACGTTTCACTAAATATGCCGACGTTTCGTTACCCATTGATCGCGACGGATGCAATTTACAACGACACACTTTACGCGGTTTCGTTCGTTTGCTAATATGTAACTGACCGACGAATGCGCCTGCGCATCGATCGAATCGCTTCGATTAATCTTCGATTAATCGCAAATGAAAAAATTGTCGTTTCGAATGATCGAACCGCGTATCTTTTAATTTAGATTTTCCATTTTGTACGTTATTAATTTAAACGAACCGCAACGTGCAGAATGAAACGTACGATAATGAATATTCAAAGACAATCGACGCGATTCACTTCGATATTTCGTTTTACCGCACTTCGTGCGCACCCTTTTGGCAAGATGCGCAAGCTTTGCAAATCACGTGACCCGCTCGTAAAAAAGCAATTGCAACGGTTTTTATTGGAAATATTTACTTTTAAGATGAGCTTTCCTCGATTATAATATTCGTTTACATTCGAATGCGGAATATTCTCAAACACGTAGGAATCCAATATCCGATGGAACGTTCAAAGTTCAAACGATTAATCGAAGCTAAATATTTCGACGAACTTGTGTCGAATTTATCAAGATGAAAGTATCGGTTCCTTGATTACAGAAGAAATCGATAAATCTTTATCGATATTATTAATTTCTAATTTCAAAGAAAATTGATACGACAATCGCACGGACAGATAAAAAGTATATGCGCGGGATTTGCGATTGCAACAGTCGAACGGGTCTCAAGAGAAATTGTTTCCCACGGAAATGCCAATTACGAAGCGTAAGCTCGCCCGTTGAAATTTGCCGCACGACATTTTGTTTCAATTAATCAAATACGCGGCGGACCCTTGATACGTAAAATCGTTATCGAAAATCGATACGATCTGATAGGGAACACGCATCCCCAGGAAATATCACGTGTAACGTTTCGTTTCAATTAACAGGACGCGATAATCCTTCAGAGTGTGGTATCATTCACATTCGAGGTATTTCCACGTTCGAAGAAAATTCGATTCTGCCCGATATCTCGGGTAACTCGGGTTCACGAGAAGATCCGTCCTACGTTTATCAATCACTTCGTCCGTTAAAAAATTTCACTGACAACACTCGTAAATCATCGCTGACGTCGGACAAAGAGCGGCGCCAATGCGAGACAAGAAAATCACTTTCCACCGTGGCACCGAAGGAATGGAATTACAGCGCAATCCTTGAAATCTTCTTCGACACACTCTCGTCTGTTCTTAAGGGAAATCGGATGATTTCTCTCGCGCGGAATCGTCATCTTCGAACTATCCAGTTTACAGATCGCGACACGTTCCAAATTTCGCGCGAGTCACAATCACAAAAGTCGATCGATACACGTAGAGAATTTTCGTGTACGTAACCTCGTGTTAATTGAGAAAAAAAAACGTGATTACAATGTAATGAACGTAAATCATCCGGGAAAACGCTAAACATTTGAAAACATAATTCCTCAATAGTCTCTCACTCGTGGCGTTCATAAATCATCGTATATGGTCAGCGAGTCGATTCACAAGCCGCGACGAGATTGTGTAATTTTCCAGCTGCTAAGGAGGGAAAACACTTTTCCACGAAGGCAACGTTCGGTCGTGGTGTTCCGTGAAATCGCGGTTTCTTTGAAATTTGCTAGACGAATTCACTGAAGGAGTAGAATAGAGCGGTCAGCTTTCGAGGCTGAGGAACCACAATGAACCGCGCACGATCGTCGTGAAAGCGACACGACACTGGATGAGAACGGGCAACAGGTTCGTTGGGTTGCCCTAAGGAACGTGACGACGATATGTACAGGAGGGGAGGAGGTACTGGCCAGGTAAGCCAGTGCCGCCATTGCTCCTGACGCAGCATCCACCGATTTCCAATGGCGTAAACACGCCGATATTCCATTCGAGCATCCAGACGAAACTCGAGGTGAACGTTTTTTCGCCGCGATCGCTTTACGCGATTTCATACCGTTTGCCTTATCTTCGTTCTTACGGCTGTTTCTTTCGGGTTTCAACCTCTAAACTGTGCCGCGAATTGAAATCGCGTAATTATAAACGATGATAACAAATAAGAGCCTGCTATAACAGATACCTGCTATGAGATATTACACAGTACTACGAAAAATAATAATTGATAATTGATAAATAATACCGCTTTCTGTTGATTATTTTTTCATTGAACTAAATTATGTATGATAAGTGCATAACGGAGAAATATTATGTACTTTTTAAATTGGCAGCTTATTTTATTATTTATTATGTATTTATTAATTGGTATTTATTAGCTTACTTTAAGCTAATAAATACAGAAATGTTAGAAATACCGCTTTCCAAAAAAAAAATCTATTTCTAGAATTCAAAACTACTTCGAGGAACTGTTCAAAGGAACACACAAGTATTGGAGTATCGGTATTTCAAGGCAGTTCAATGTTCGGTTCGTGGTATTCGAAGATTGTGAAGCAACAGCTGACGCAGCTATTAATAGTTTTATTCGGTTCTTTTGTGAATGCTGCGGGACTCTTTCTTATACGAGCATATATACTGAAGCAAAATTCGTAAATATTTCGATATTTACTAAAAAAGATGATAAAATGGACTTTTTCCAGAATAAAAAGCAGCGATAAAGCGAGGAAAAATGAAAGAAAATCCCGAAATTTCTTTTTTCAAATGCCGTCTGGTTCATTGGTCGATTGTGTCCTTACAAGTGGCGAAAAAACTGTCTATGAGCCTATACATTTTATTGCATTTTAGTCCATGGATTTTTTATTTCTTTGCAGAAAATATCTTCTATCAGCACAACTATAACAAGACACTATTGACAGTAGAAATCTAAATAACACAAGATGTACCTAATAACTCAGTTACTATTGACGATAGAAAAAAAATTATATCCAAAATACTGCCAAGTAAATACTACCAATTCCTACCAAGTATTTTGAGAAAGAAACGAAAGTTTCAACAACAGAAGACAATGAACAAGACTTGAATTTGTTAAAAAAGATATTACGAACAGTTTAAGAATTGACTCAAACAATCAAACAATTGATTCCAAATTAAATATTAATACAAATAATCTCAGGCGACTTCTTCATCAAAGCACATTTTCGAAAATGCAAAAGCAGCGATCAAACTTGTTGCTCTGATTCAAAAATCTACCTGTCGCGAAGTGTCTTCTTGCACATAAAATTTCATACATTCTTTTGCGGAAAAAATTCTAATCTATTACATTTCAAATTCTACAGAAGTTCATAACTATGTATAATTATATTTAATACTATTATAAAAGGGAAGATGAAATTGAAAATTATTAATTATTAATTATTATAACAAAATATCATCAATATCAATAACCAATAACTGCATCTTTCATAGCAACGAAATCGGAGGGTATCCGTCTTCTCTACTATGAAATGCTCGAACGAAATCGTTTTAATAATAATTATTTATAAATATTTATAATTTATCTACTCATATGGATGTTCATATGGATATTGTACTTTTGCAAATATTTATATTGAAGATATTTTGATTTTATAAGTAATTATAATAAATGTATATATTCTAATTATTAAAATCGCGATGTGCAAGAAGCCATATCCTGATCTAATACATACAAAATCTGAAAAAAATATTACTACTCACGGGTATAAAAAATACCGACAGTCACTATGCTTATCAAAAATTCTACGTATACAACCCGTGCCGATTTGGACCTTTCGTCCTACAACATGATTGAGTGACCGGAGGAACATAAATGCATGCGACTCACCCGATAGATGTGAAGAACGTTGTCATCGATGTTGCACTGGAGCAGAGAAAGTTATTGTGAAGATCCTCATCACGTGGATACCACTGAAAATCCCATAGTGGAAATGAATGTGAAAAATTTCTTAACAAACATAAAACATTTTGTTTCTAAAGACACAGCGTTATTTGTGAAAATTTAAATATTAATATTGATAAAAGTTAGGACTAATAATTTAATAATACTGATAAAAGTTAGGACTAATAATTTAACAATACTGATAAAAGTTAGGACTAATAATTTAATAATACTGATAAAAGTTAGGACTAATAATTTAATAATATTGATAAAAGTTAGGACTAATAATTTAATAATACTGATAAAAGTTTTAATAATTTAAAATATTTTTATTTATAGTACTATAGAGAATAGAATTCAAACATAACATACTGAAGTACTTACATTTTTAGCTTTTGAAGCATCATCAAACTAAAACTCGTAACAAAGTTACAGCTAATAAAAAAATATATATATTTTTCTAGCAATATTTTCAGTGATGAACGTAGTAGTAAGGGATGCTGAAAAAGAAATTGTAATATAGTAATCTGGCAAAAAACCACGATACAGTAGCTAGAAGGGCTACTAAAAAACTCAATACAATAACCAGAAGGGCTATTGTCAAATCAAGAAATCATCCTCAGAAATACACAACATTAACTGCGACACGTCCAGTGCAACCATACTGGAGGTTGCTGATGAATGACCACCTCTGCACAGCTTTTGTAGCTGCATCAGGTGATCCAGAAACAGAAACAGTCTTCCACGAATTCAGTGGAAGAATTTGGGCATTTTGTAAACGCAACGCTACTTCAAGAAACGCGATCATTTGTTACAGCAACACTAAGAAAAAAATTAATCGCGACGGAACAATATCGCAACACTACGAGTAAAAGTAATTGGTAATCGCGATAAAATAATGTCGTAATATTAACTCTACCCAAATTCAACGAAAAAATTATTATTAACAATACAAAAGCTACTGTATGAACGAAACAACTTCAAATATTTCAACATTCTAAAATTAATTAAAAGCGATAACTCTGTAATCTAATTTTAAACAATAGGAAAAAAGATAAATTTTATTATATATAATTCTAAAACAATTTCAGAAATTCACAACCAAAAAATTGTTAAATCACGATATCGTAATTCGCAACTCTAAAGTAAACACGATTATCATTTCTTCGCAACTACAGTTTAAACCGTATCAAATCAATTTATCGTAATGTTAATAAACAGGCGCGAAACTATTTCGCAACTCTAATTCAACCCGTAATCGATTTCTCGCAACACTAACAAAAAGACCGCGATTTGCCCAAGAGGATGGTGGGCCGACATGCATGTCGGCCAAGAAATAGAGTACAACTACCACTACTACACTACAAATACTAAAAGCGAGCATAGTGACAAAATAGTAACAAGAATGACTACCCATGCTCTGGATTATCCAGAGGATGAGAAGCCATTAGTAGTTGCCCTCTTCCATGGCAGTTTGCCGGGCCTCTTCAGCTTAAAGCCTCTTCTTTCTTCGGGCGCGATGCCCGCTGAAACTTAAATCTATGCTCGAGATTGTCTGAACGCCAACTAAATGAGTGAACAGAAAGACAAATCGCGGAAGCTGATTCAATTGCACACGAAAGATCATAATGATCGTTGCACATGTGCATGCTCGAGCAATACCTAGATAAACGTTCGTTTCGGGACCTACTCGCGACCTATCCACGACCGCGACCGCGATATTAAATTCGAAAAATCGAAGAGTAAAACCAGAAACAAGAGGCATGCTCTATTTGTGTCAATTTTACTGTCGATTTTTCAAATTAGATTTCCAGAAACAGGTTGGACACGCGAAAAGGAGACACGCGACCAGAGACTGTGCCAACCTGCCCGGCCCTACCTACTTATAATTAAACACAGGCACACCAGAAAGTAAGCTACCTATCCTAATCAATCGTCCTATATTTAAAAAATGGCAAAACAGGCACACCAACACACTCGCTCCACGGTTCTCACGCATACCACTCGGGCGCAGACCTAAACTAGAGAGGACATCCTGAGACGCCTCCGACACCCGAGTTTAACACACAACTTTCACACTCTAATTTACGTACCATTTTCCTGAAATCGACTGATGATCGCTAGCGACCATTGCGTAACGTGTAATAAAAGTATATATATGCATATACGTTGATTTTAATTAAATATATTGCAAATTCAATTTTAATACTTTTCGTTGTAACGTCATTCGTAAGATTGATAATGTTCATATTTATAATCATAATGTATTTGTGGTCGTATAAAGAATATTGCAAAGTTTATCAACATTTCAATTTGATATAATGCTTTGACATTTCGATTTAATTATAATGATTGCATTAATGGCAAAAAAACGACGCAATTCCACAGCCTAACACACACACACACAAAATGTGGAAAATACGTCGTGCACGATACGCTAATGCTCATCAGTCGCTGAGAAGTTATTAAGCTTATGAACTATGGTCATCATGCACATTGCCTTTCTCCCATCCAAGTAGCGCCTGGGCACGTGAATGAGATCCTGGCGATGAACACGGAAAGGGTTAAATCTGAAAATCCTGATCTAAAATGATGATTAACACATCTATTTAACGGGCTGATAGAGTTCTTAATTTTGTATTTGCTCAATTTATTTTTTGTATATGTATTGTATTTTACTTTCTCAATGACTATAGTTCAATTTACTATATTATAGAAACAATAAACGCAAACTAAGGGAATTAAAATATTTCAACAATATTTATCGAGATACAGATTAAAATGCAAGTAGCATTGAAGGAGTAACAATAGACTCTAATTTTAAATGAAATATTAATGGAGATACTCTCACGCGATTTCTTCATCAAAGCATATCTCTCAAAATACGAAAATAATTCATTTCTTTGATTCTGAAATCTGCCTGTCGCGAAATGTTTTCTTGCACATGAAATTTTATACATTTGTGGGCGATAAAATTAAACTTTATACATTATAGATTATACGTTATACATATGCAAAAAATCATATGGAATAATACTTTGATTTTACAAATAATTATAATAATTTTATATCATAATATTATACTCATCAGTTACTAATGCATTATTATTAACATTCATAAACGCAATGTGCAAGAAAACCTATCCTGAACTAATAAATAAAATATAGACAAAATGTTACTATTCACAGGTATAATAAATGCCCGCGGTCACTATGCTCGTCAAAATTTCTACGAATACAACCAGTCACCCGTGCCGATTTGGACCTTTCATCCTACGACATGATTGAGTGACCGGAGGAACATAAATGCATGCGACTCACAACAAGAAGTACGTTATTATCGATGCTGCACTGAACTAAGAAAAGTCGTCGTGAAGATCCTCACCAAGCAGATATCACTGAGAATCCCACGGTGGAAGTGAACGTCATGAAAAATGTCTAAAGGCATAAAGACACAGTGTTATTTGTAAAAATTTAAATTTTAATAATGATAAAAATTGATGCCCTAATAATTTTACATTAAACTTCAATGGAAAGAGAACTGTAGAGAGTAGAATTATTTCAAGTACAACATGGTGAAGTACTTACATTCTTAGCTTTTGAAGTATCGTAAGATTCTTAGGGGATAAAGAGAACTGAGAAGACTGTAGAGGATCTGTAATAAAACACAACACGTTAGAATCTGTATTTAAAAGAAAAGTACAATCATAAGTTGCAGATAATGAAAGATTCTTACATTCTTGGATTTAGAGCCATCGTTGGATATTCCCCCAAAAGTACAAAGAATTGCTATGAAACGTCTGCAACAAAACGTAAAACGTTATACTTTGTTATTAAATTTGAAAAATTAAAGTATAATATATAAAATTATTTACGATCTTGATCTCCTGGAAAGGCTTTTTCCTCTTGAGCACTGATCTAGTACCGAAAACGAATATTGAACAAGAGAAACTATGAAAAAAAGAAGCTAAAAGACTATCAACGCGCGCGATTAAATAACAATCGGCGGAATCACTGACTCTAATTTCGCGAATTATAGTTTAGATGAATTAATTTAATTTGATAAGAGCCATTTTGCTCAGAAAAATATTAACATATTGCGCAACAAACACTGACTCTACTGACCGCATTGCGCGCGGTCACAAAAATTGGTCTGAAAATAAAGCTAATTAATTGGGGGAAAGGAGAGGGAGAGACATTACGTTCATTTAGAAAATACGGCAATTTTTCTAAACAAATGACTATATAGAATCTTGAATATGTATTAAAGACATTAATTGTAAATCATAAAGTATTTCTCAATATTAAATATACTGTAACTGAAAGACAACTATTTGCAGAAATTATATTCTGAATGTTCGTTATTAGAGTATGTAGTATGCACATTAGTAATATATCAGGCATGTTGTAAGTATTCGAAAATGTTTGCGTAAATCAAATATATTCATAGCCGAATATATTCAAAAAATAATACCACGAAAAACGCGTGTGAAATCTTGCTTCGAAACATTTCAATTCTGCGTCAGCGTTCGGGAAAATCTATAAATTGTATTTCAAATATATATAAATTGTATATCAAATGTTACTCAAAATAAACAAAATGTTACGAAATTTTCATGATTGAAATTCATCAAATTATCCATAAATAATCATGAAGTCCATACATTCCATGTTTCCATTGTAATCAAGAAATAACCTGCACAAAGAGAAACCAAAAGTTAGAATAAATATGTCGAATGAAGGAAAATATGTAAAAGTGAAACAATAATCAACTTCGAATTCTATTAAAAAGACATACGAGATGATCTGCCGGTAACTATAGTGAAATCGACGATTGAAGAAACATTGGCACGAAAAGTTTCAAATCATTGCACGATTTCGTTACCGCAATTAATCGTTAAACACACACGTATTAATTAAATGATACTATTAATGAGGTATAAATAGGAGTAAAAGAGTGTCGAAGAAGCTATCGATAAGTGTAATTAAAATATGTGTGTGTGTGTGTGTGTGTGTATAAGTCAATTACAAGATTGTAATATTATCGCGATTAATATTATAGCGTGGTATGTTCTGTTTAAATGTGTATATGCCATTATTTCTACAATTGTTGAAAATTATGTGTAATAATTATTACGTTAAATCTTACCTTGAACTGAACCCAAAAATGCATGTTTAATCTTAAAAATTTACAGCACAAACACAAATCTAACACCTATTGATTTAAATTTTTACCTGAGAACTTCTGAATGACACTTTCTTCTGGATAATACTTTCCTCTTTACAGACGCGGTGTGCTTCCTTCCGCCATGTTCCCGCTTAAAATCGAGAAATATCGATTACGTTCGAGAATCATACGAAGTGTATTGCGTACCGTTGGGGCGCTGTGACAGCGCGTTTCGCACGAAATAACTTGAAATAAAAAACCAAAAACATTGGTCTAAATCAAATGCACAAAATTCACGACAAATTCTTAAAACAAGACGATAATATTCACACACTTAATGAAAATGTGACGAATTTTATTGTATTACGCAATAGAATTATTATTTAAGCCATTAAATACGTACATATTCAATAAATGATTGTTGAATTTAGTATTGTGAAAAATTATGCAGTATAAGGTTAAAGAATCAACAAAAGAATAGACGATGTTACAATAGAAATAAAAGTCAATTTTGTCTGATTTCATCTTTGTATTATTCAATTTTAAGTCAACAGAATGTTGAATGCTTATTATTCATAAATAATATTGAAAAAAGATGGAGGCATACATACTGAACATACGTTTACCTTCATAACGAAATCTGCTTCAATCGATCAATTAATGATCTGTTAACAGAAAAATTTTACGTAAATATATAAATTTAAATCCAAATGTATCAAAATCCAGCAATATTTAAATTCAATTGTTGTTTTGAAAGATAACAATATAATTTATTAGTGACGAACAATTGAATGGATGATAACCGATTGAAGATGAAGAAATTTTTAGATACTATTTAATTTCTGTATAATAATTTCCACCTAACGCATAATTGAATGAATATATATACATTACCAAAACGAATCTGACAGTAATAGATAAAAGGTGAAGAATTGTTCAGAAACTGAAACGACACTTTTGAAATAGTCAATCACATCTCACGTTCCATTGCACCAAACTGACGCTTCGAACTGCCAAAACCTCCCCCAGCTGTTCTCTGATTGGTTGAGAGTGCTTGCAAACTTTCTCGCGCGAAAATTGAAATTCCGTTCTGTATGAACGTTTCAGATTAGATGTATAACATAAATTTAAAAAGAAATAAGGAAAATAAACATAAAATAGAAAATAGATCAGTTTTTATACCGTCGGACAATTTCAGAACATGTGACACGAAATTTTATAAAATGATAGTTTTCTATTATATTATATTTATGATGTTAAGTCTATATCAATGATGTATGTATACGGAACCAAGAATAGCAGCACCACGTTGTGGCAAATCAAGGAACTAAACGTTGAAATAATATTAAAAAATATAATTGAAGATTGAAGAAATTTTTAAATACTACTTAATTTCTGTATAATAATTTCCATCTAACGAATAATTGAATGAATATATATACATCACCGAAACGAATCTGACAGTAACACGTAAAAGGTGAAGAATTGTTCCGAAATTGAAACGACACTTTTGAAATAGTCAACCATTTCTCACGTTCCGAGGCTGACGCTTCAACTGACGCTTCCAACTGCCAAAACCTCTCCTAGCTGTTCTCTGATTGGTTGAGATTTCTTGCAAACTTTCTCGCGCGCAAATTGAAATTCTGTACTGTACGAACGTTTCAGACTAGATATATCATATCGATTTAAGAAGAAATAAGAAAAATAAACATGAAATAGAGAGTAGATCAATTTTTTCTACTGTCAGAAAATTTCAGAACATGTGACACGAAATTTCATAAAATGATAGTTTTATATTATATTATGTTTATGATGTCACGTCTACGTCGATGTATGTTTTTATATTCCAAATCATAGATGACATGAAAATATCTTTAATTTATTGCAATTGGATTAAAGGACATTTTATCCTTTACGTGGGTCTTACAATGGTAATTACAATGGTAATGGAAACTGTCGACTGTCTTATTCATAAATATTCTGACTAATTATTATTTCGAGAAAGATTGATATACATTCGATAGATTATCTTACACATTATTTTAATTTATAATATATTATTTGTTAACAAGCTGAAATCAAAATTATTTTACTTATTAAATAACTTTCGTGATATTGTTATTATGGAAAGTTCAAATAATATTTTCTTAATGATTCTTTTTTTGTTTTCTCTCAATATAGATACAACATAATATATGATATAAACTGTTATCTCTAAAATTATCATCTTTGTAAATAAAACTACTGTATCAATTGGAAATTGAATTGGAAACTAACATATCTACGGATGTATATATAACTGTTGGCAATTGACCACAAGTTAAGAATTGCATCTTATGGTAGTTCGTGTTCCATGTTCTGAAATATCGACAAGCAAAAAATCATTGATTTTTTAGCGCTATCTACGCTTAAACGATTTAAAGAACTAACGATTTAAAGACGCGTAATTAGTGTTGTGTATTTCAAGCAAAACGATCAAAGGATTGATTATTATGAACTTTTAAAACTTAAAGAAACCATCAGCTTGAATAAATTATATCAAAAGTTCAATATAATATGAGACAAATTAAAGCAAAGAAGAAAGAACAACCCTCTCGTTTACAGATATAATCATTGCAGAAGAAATAATTAATCCTACATTTTCTAAAATATTCTTGTACGATAAATGTACACAGAAATTCACACACTCATTAACATTCACACACAGATTAAATATTTTCCATACACTTGCAAATTAGTTATCTATATGTCAAAACTACATGTTATTTATTTTCCATTACTCTAATGGAAACATACATCTACACAAACACCTAACCGAAATCGCAACTAATCAGGTTATATTAATTGCTATATAATTATATAATAACTGTATCAATTATATATAATGATGTAATTAGTAATTATACATGACCTGAGACATCGGCATCGATACACAAGATACGCGAGACCTATACTTCCTGGCATCCTCGTCGCCGGTCCGGAGAGTCCGGGACAAACGTTTCTCGCGTTTACGAGCACCGCATCGCGATGCAGCAAACGAGGTTGAGAAAGCAATAGGGGATATGCCAGAACCGAGAATTCGAAAGCCAGAAAAAATACAACTATTTTTCTAGAACATGATTGTAAAAAAACGTGAATAATTAAAAATATTAAAATATTAGATGAAAATTATAAAATATTTTTCAATACTGAATACTGTAAATGAAAAACAATTGTTGTATTTTGAATGTTTGTTATTGGAGTAGGAAGTATACACATAAATATTCGAAAATGTTTGCACAAATAAAAAATGTAAATAATGTTTACAGCTAAGTATATTTAAGAAACAATACGACAAAAAACGCGTGAAATCTTGCTTTGAATCGATTCAACTGCGCGTCAGCATTGGAAAAAAGCAAAAAGTATGATAAAATAGGTATAGTATAGTTTGAAAACTTTGAATTCGATAATCTAATGCAAGAATATATATCCGTTCGACAATATGCATATGTATACCGTTAAATTGATCTATTTCCAAATAAAATATTAATTGATTTCATTTTTTCTGTTTCCATTTTCTATTTGTAATTGTTATTTCCAAATAATTACGAAATTACGTATTGTGAATTGTATCTCAAATATATATGAACTATATATTAAATGTTACCCAAAATGAATAAAGTATTGCTAAATTTCCGTGAAAATTCATCAAATTCCATTGAGGATCGTGGCATGCATTCTATGCTATCTTTGCAACCAAGAAATAACCTGCACAAAAAAAAAACCAAAAGTTAGAACAAATATGTTAAATGGAGACAAATATGTAAAAGTGAAAATATAATCAACTTCAAATTTTATTAAAAAAGCGTATGAGACAAAGTACCGGAAACTGTGAAAGTGAAATCGATGACTGAAGAAAAATCAGCACGAAATGCTTCAGAATTTTACTCCATTTCGTAATGCTCGATGAATCACTACACATGTGTATATAATTAAATGATACTATTAATGAGATATAAATGGAAGTAAAAGAGTGTCCAAGAAACGACAATTACGAGATTACAATATTTTTATTGATTAGAATTGAAATTAAATTTTATTAGTTAGAATTGAAATTAAATTTTAGTATGAAACTATAAATAACTTTTGCGTAGACGTAAAATTATAAATAACTTTTACGTAGTATGTTCTATTTATGTGCTATATATAAATGTTTATATACCATTATTTCTTTAATCGTTGGAAATTATCTGTAATAATTATTTGATTAAATCTTATCTTGAGTTGAAGCCAAAAATACATGTTTTATCTTAAAAATTCACAATACGAACAACGTTAGTCTAACAATTATTATATATGATTTAAATTTTTACCTGAGAACTTCTGGATAAAACTTCTTCGTGGATGATTTTTCTAGATAATATTTTCTTCTTTACAGACGAGGTTTGCTTTCTTCCGCCATGTTTCCCGTTTAAAACTCGATCGTTTAGAAATATCGATTATAAGAATATCGATTCGAGAATCATAGGAAGTATATTGCGTATTTCACCGTTGAGGCGCTGTAATCGCAGGTTTCGTACGAAATAATAACTGGAAATAAAAAGTAAAAAACTCTGGTCTTAATCAAATACACAAACTTCATAAAAATTTCTTAAAACAGAACGAAAATATTCGTACACTTGATGAAAAATTGTCAATACTTAAAACTTGAGACGTGAGACATGAGAAATTTTATTACATTACACAGTAGAATTATTATTTAGGCCATTAAATATGTACATCTTTAATAAATTATTATTAAATTTAATATTAGCATTGTTAAGAATTACGCAGTGTGAGGTTAATGAATCAACAATAGAAAATGTTACAATAGAAGTAAAAGCATATATGTGTATATAATAAAAATTTAGTCATATTGCAAGGTTAAATATTTGGTTAGAATTGAAATTAAATTTTTTTATAAAATTATAAGTACTTTGTAGCATGGTACATTCTGTTTAAATATTTATATGTCATTATATCATTGATTGTTAAAAATTATATGGTTAACAATTATTTGGTTAAAAAGTTTACCTTGAACTGAACCTAAAAATGCATGTTTAATCTCAAAAATTTACAGCACAAATACGAATCTATTGATTTAAATTTTTACCTGAGAACTTCTGGATAACACTTCTTTCTAGATGATTTTTATGGATAGTACTTTTCTGTTTACGGACAAGATGTGCTTGCTTCTGCCATGTTCCCGCTTAAACATCGATCGTGAGAAATATCGATATTCGAGAATCGTAGAATGTGTTACTTTTTTCACCGTTGAGGCGCTGTAATCGCGCGTTCCACATAAAATGATAACTAGGAATAAAAAATAAAAAACTCTAGTCTTAATTAAATAAAAATTCATGAGAAATTGTTAAAAAGGAACGGAAATATTCATAAGATAAAAAATTGTCAGTACTTTAAACTGTTATAATTTCCTGAAACAAAAATTGTAGAACAATTAACTTAATTTTATTTTAAAAAATGAAGTTTCCAATTCTGAATTTATTTCGTTTAGACATATTTATTTTAACATCATACAGCAAGTATAAAAGTAAGAATACTTGTTCGGGAGAGTTTTCATCCTACAATACCAACGGTCTGGGTGCAGGCACGTCGGGAAAAGTTTGAGTTTTAAGTGCCCTGAGCCTTCAGCAGGCCTGTGCCGCTATAAAACCCTGGCCGCCTGGCTGAGCTTTGTTCTACAGCAGACAAGGCCCCCGACCGTGGACTGAAGCATGGAATCAACTTTCCCGAACAGGTACGAAACACGCTCCCGCAAGGTCACACAAAACGGCAACGGGCATCCGCCCTTTGTGCCCCACCTTGGGCCCGCAATTTCCCGAAGCCGAAGGAAAAGGAACCGAAAGAGCTTCCGTGCTTTCCTTCGGTCTGTAAGTTTAGAATTCGATCGACTTCCAAGCAACACAGATAATCTCTCGCGACATTAGAATTATCACCGAGGGGAAAAACCCCTGATATCACACGTGCTCGAAAATACATACAATCCGCTACTAATAACAAAGATCTCGCATCGTTACACACGCGCGCAAACAATACTTTTCTTCTTGAAAATTGTAAAAATTCAAGCATCTCGCCGAAAAGAATTTTTTCCATCATTGAATAATTTTTTTTTTCATGATCAGATCAATCATGATCTTCAAAATTTAAATTTTCCTTTTACAGTGAACCTATAAAACCAGCTGTACGATTATTTCGTCATTTTATTGAACTTTAAACAATAATCTATTAATTTTTTACGAGTTATAACAACGAATTTCTTTTTTCACAGACAAACGTCTGTGACCTCGTCTAAGAATTTCTGTCGGAAAGAACAGCAGAGTAAGTGCTTAATTCGATCACGAGGTGGTAGCACCGAGTACGTTTCTCTACGTGAAGGATATCGTAATACCATGAATGTTCGTATATTTAAATCTCATTGTGCTCCAAGCGAAGGACCAGTAATAAAAGGAATGCGATAGGTTCGCGAAGATAATACAATGCATCGAACAGATAAGAGGCGTTCCTCCCTCTGATGCAAAACAGTTGATATTGACAGCTCGATCCGGGATAACCTCTTGCTCCAATCGACTGCTAGAGGCAACGCTCGTCACGTCTTAATTCGACGATTACCGAAACGCTTTGCGACGATGGCGTGTCTTTTGTTGAATCAAGAGAACGTGCACATTAAAATACCATCGGCTGACACTATTGACGGTATCACTTATTACTGCATCGAGGTTAGGATTGCTTCGATCAAATGGATCGTAAAGCACAGGTGAGCGTTTCCGATTCACCTATCTTGACATATTGTTTTATTTCTTTATTTTGCAGTTTCTTTAAAGCTTCATTATGTGCCTAATCTTATTGTCAGTATTGTACTTTATCTAAGAAGTAATTTGGTCATTGTATATGAAATTCATTGGGCATCTCAATATAAACTATTATGCAAATTTATATAATATATATTATAATAGCGCATTATTCATATGCAAGAGCGTATGAATAATGAGCTATTTGTATATCGTCAAAAATTTATCGCATAAAACAGATAAATATACGTATTTGGAGCTGGTTTAATCTAAAGTGTAATAAAATAACCTAACTTGTTTTCTGATGATTATTATATCATACACTTGCACACACATCCATCGCGTTCACCGTTGTTGTATATTGAATAATTTCAAGATTATACCACAAGTAACTTAATATGTGAAATTAAATTTTGATTTCTTGTATTTTTACAGATACAATGACTTTGCCGAGCTTCATGATAAACTTGTCTCAGAGAATTATGTTAAGAAGGATATATTGCCACCAAAGAAACTTATTGGAAATAAGTGTGAAGCTTTTGTAGAAAAACGTAGACTGAGCTTAGAGATCTATCTGAATGAAGTGTACAATTATTTGAAGAAAGCAATGCCTAGAGAATTGGCTGTATTTCTGCATATGCATATATATGACATATTTTTCCTATTGCAGAGTATGGCTTTAGAATTTTTTACAGAAGGCAACAGTTTGCTACAAAAATCTAAGACTTACAAGTTTAATCTAATACAGGTGATTGTCTTAAATAAATTATATGCTATTTGTCATATGCTTGAATAAAAAGTAATACAATCATTTTCTTTCAGCTATATGCAATTAGCGAGAGATTAAAACAACCCTGTCCGCCGATTGAAGTTGTTGACAGAAAATATGATTTCAGTCATGTTTTGGACTTTAATTCTCATCTGACTGGTCTCATTATTGAAGGAAGCTCAGAACCTTATAGAACCAGCAATATTTATTCCTCGGCATTATCCATTGAACTATCAAGTTTCAAGAATATAGAAGAACTGACTATTAATCAGTATCCAGTGGATAAAATATACAATATGGGCAATCTTCGTGACACAGTAAAGTATTTAAAAGTAAACAATACGAAGCTTAGGAATATCGTCGAATTGGCCATGTGCGAGGAAGTGCACAAAAATATCGAAAACGCGAATGATTCTCATGTCTGGTTTAAGGTCACTCATTTGGATCTCAGCGATAACAGGATAGAAATGATTGACGAAGCGATTAAATTATTACCTCAAATCGAATGCTTGACCTTAAACAATAATCTGCTCTCTGAAATTTCGAATGTCACCCTATTGCCAAGATTGTCCCAGTTGTACCTGGCGTCAAACAATTTCTCAACTCTACCAGATGATTTGCATACGAAACTTGGTTATATAGTGTACATTGACCTCTCCCAGAATAAATTAACATCGTTATCGAGTTTCTCGAAATTGTATTCATTAGAAGGCCTGGACGTGAGTTGCAATCGCATCGAGAAGATCGAGGAGGTGAAGAACATTGGACATCTACCTTGTTTGGAGAATTTGAGATTAACTGGAAATCCAGTGTCGACAATTGTCGACTATAGGGTGAAAGTATTGGAGCCGTTTGGGAAAAGGGCGGCGGACATTTGTTTAGACAATGAAAAGCCAAATCAGAAAGAGCTGGACACGGTTTCAGTTCACCAAGCGTTACGCATTGCAAGAGAAGGAAAATCACCCACATTCACTGCTTCTGATGCGCCTTTGTTCTCCGCGGAGATTCCAAATATATAGGATCGGGTAAATTATGATATTATTTCAAACGATGAATTTCCATAAAAAAAACACTTTGCTATGGACTTGTCATTGATCTCAGAATATGAAAGAATCTTTTTATACATTTAAATTTTAATGAAACGTAAACTACCAAGAGTACTACACATTTTTCCCACGTTCTAGAAGTAACATTATATTAAAACAGAATTTAATTGATTTGGGCGAAAGATTTGTAAATGAAATTAAACTCTTGTTAAAAACAGCGAACATTTAAGATTCGTTCGTGTGTCGTCTATAGCCCTTTTATATGATATTTATTGTCAGTCTACTGTGTCGGTGCTTTTTATTACCTTTTAATATGTAACCTAATCAGTATAATATATACCAAAATAATAACCTATAGCTTAAGCCATAGGTCGTGAATCTTAGATGTCTTTATTCAATCTAAATATTAAAGAAATTTGAATAATAGTTAAGGAAATAATCAGTCTCTGTTCAAGAATAACGTGCCACTTGTCTATGTAAAAATGAAATTTGTAAAATTCTGCTGTGTACATAATTATTTTTAAATTGTATATTACGTATTATCGTCATATATGTATTTTTTATACGAACTCCGAATGCGAAATAGAAGAATCGAATAAACAATAGGTATTTATTTATAATTTATTGCATCGGGAAATTTGGTTTATATTATACAAATAATTTACGTAATGATTCTTAAACTCTATTTATACTTTGTGCAATGAATGTAATTAATTTGCAGTTCAGAAATAAGAAAAATTTGTATTGAAAATTGCTGCTTTTACCAATAGTTAGAATGATGTTTAATTATTGTTATGCATTTGCAGACATTATTTAAATTGCATTCGTATTTTACGTATTATTAATGATGCAATTGAGAATACGCTTGAATCAATGCGACCGCACGGATCATCAGTGTTTGTTATTTGTTGTATAAATCTTTAATATTATTTTGAAAGGTGTAACTGCGTTTGGTGTAACAATTTTATAACGGTTCAACATAAACTATGTATATAAGATCGAATATTTTGTTAATAAATAATTTGAAATCAAGAAACTGTGATAATTTGTCGATAAGATTTTTTTTTTTTGTTAATTTTCAATTATTGTCGATAATAATAACTAGTCAATTGTAATTAAATGACCATGTTGTTTCTATTCTGAGCTAAACTAAAAGACTTAGACGAACTGGTTAATTTTCAAGTTCATTTTTATTTAAACTTTCACATTGTTCGCATTACCTTTTAAACATCATACATATCTTGATAATAGTAAAATATTCATAAATAATAATAATCATAATGATAATCATTACAATGCTTAAAATACTCTAAGCATCCTCGTGTTATAGTCTTTTAATGTAGTACATCTAAAAATTAACACATACGTTAAGTTATCGTTTTACAGATGATCGCTTGCGGACTTTGCGTTATGTTGAATTTCTTTTTTCTGACAAACCTCGCAGTTTTTGCACAAGCGTCGCAATGATTTTTCCTATGTTAGTCGTGTCTTCCACGAAACACAACCTATCAAACACTTGCAATTCTTTATTTGCTATTTTTTCTTTTTTATTATTTATTTTTTATTTTTAAGGCAATGCGTGTTTCCAAGAAGAAAATGTTACTTCTAAAAAGGAAATGTCATATGAAAGCATCGAAAAAAGCTGGTCGGTACCAAAAAGGGAGAATAATAATTTATCAAATATCTTTGATTTCCTACACGTTATATCTTAACATTACAATCGCTATATATATATATATATATTTATTTATTTATTTATATATAATATATGTATTCTTTTCGTTGATCTTAATGAACTACGATCTTCGAACTGATTTTACAAATCGATTCTGCCGGTTGGTGTATCATCGGCTGATAACAATCATAAAAACACATGTGTGTGTGTGTGTATCAAAGCGGCAAAAAGCTGATCGAAAAAAGACACTGCATATCAAACACTTAGACAGTAATTTTCTTTTTATATATATATATATAAAATTAGGCGATTCATTTGACATCGAATGTGCTCGTCACATTTCTACAACCTCCGAATAAAGGATTCGTTTCATTAATAATTTGATTATCATTTCCTATAATAGTCCTTTCGAGTTACAGATTTGGTTTTGATCACATCGGACAATGAAAATTGAATTTTCGCTAAAAGGAAATGCGTGAAACATTTTACCAATTTCTAAAAAGGGACTGAACATTTGATGCTCTTTATTAGTCAATGTTTTTATTTTATTCTCTCGAAGCAGAATAGACTTTCTTTTTCCTTGCAGGAGGCAGAGTGGCTCTTGAGTAAATTAGACGAAATACTACATTTCGAAATTACGTTTCGTAAGCATGTTTCGCTGTGAACTTTGCTTTCCTGCTGATCAATACAATTCGCCGTCGTAATTCATCACGTCGTTTGTCTTCAAATTTGAACTCCAAGTGTAGAATTTTCGTTTCAATCGGAAAGAATTTTCGTTTCACGGAACGAAAGAAATGAAAATGCATGAAATTTATTCGATCGGGGTAGAGGAAGCCTTGGCGGAGAAGAGAAACGAGAGTTACGAAAGTTCACAGCGAAAGATTCATCGAGGAGGGTAGTGAAAAAAAATAGAGCAAGGAAAGAGGATAGAAAGGAAAAAAGATAAAATAAAGAAATGGACTTACGGGAATTAATGGAAGGAGCAGGAAGGAAGCGATCTGAATGAATACACGAATGATGGAGTTTTGAAGGAAGTTTCAAGGATCGTTTTCTCGTGTATCCATCCGGTCGATTGGGCATCTACTGGTGTGCGATCGGAATAAGCTTTTCGCCTGTGCCGATTGCCGGAAGCGGAGCCTCGACGGTGAGCACGCCGTCCTTGCTAAGCGAAGACTTGATGCTCTCGGGGTTGGTTCCTTTGGGGAGCAAGAATTCGCGATTGTACTCCCTGTACACGGATTTGCTCTCTGTTTTCTCCTCGTGTTTCGCGTGGACCTGGACAGATGAAAGTCAATTTAGAATGAAGTTCATTATTTTAAATGTATATTACAAATACGTGTGTAACGAATGTGCATCTGTGTAGTTTTTGATACTGAGAAATACTACATATGCAAGTGTATCAACACATTCAAATTTGTATGATTATTAATGTATGAGAAGAAATCGGAATATGTGCACTAAAAATAATCAGTATACGTGTGTCATATTTTGATACACGGATTAAAACACGAATACATCAAATACATGTATAATTGAGATCTCTAATTTGGAATAATATTATTATAATAATAATATTCTTCTCATTATTAGAGTACGAATTTTCATACATTTATGGGAATTTATGCACAGAAAAATATAAAATATTTGAAGTATTTATTGTAATATGCATGATACGCAACTTTCAAGTTATACAATGTAACAGAAGATTAACTCGCATTTCCTTCGCTATTGTCAAGAAAATTTCACACAACAAAGGAAATGTTCTCCAAGATTTGAACTCAATTTTGAAAATACTTCGCAATTAAATTGACCGATATATCGATTTCCCGGGAAATTCGTCAATTTTCTTGCGCAGACAAACCAATAGAAGGCCAGGAATCCAGGTCGCCGGTTCGATTTAGTGTCCGTATTAATAAATCAGCTAGGACAGACCCATTTCTGCGATCACGCGAGCTGCATGCTAAAAGCGATCAACGTTGCTCCGCTCGTGGTCAACGGATGCGATAACATAGAACGCACGAGGGTGATTATGCCAACGTATTTTATTCAAATGTACCCTGGCGAATTTCTTATTCGTTCAGGGTACCGAAGGGTCTTTTGCGTGATGATACGTACTACTGATAATTCACAGCGGTTGAAAAAACATTGGCAAATATTCTAGTAATAATTATATACAATTTATCTTGTCTATCATGTACCAAGAAAACGCCGTATCTCTCGATAACGCTTAGTTTCCAAAATCTCCTTATTGCACGCATGTACTGAAGGTCCGTATTTTATGGATCCTCAAATATACGGATATTCGTATTTTAATTCGTAATATTCAGTACACGGATGGGAGTGCAATTAAATCAGGATTATTTCGAGAAGAAATACAAAGAAAATATAGACTTAATTATTGCTTGCTAATTGTAAGTCAGTAGGGTAACAAATAAATATATCGGATTGCAGATTTTTATGCAAATTCTTATTTTGAATATTAACGAAGAGCACTTAATAAAATAGAATTTTGGCAGAAAATTATTTTACGTATTAAATAAATAAGCAATACGTACGTTCTGTGCAATTTCGCGTTTAAAAATATTTAAAAAACTAAATAAAAATCCGCAAACCAACAAACTACACGTGTATTAAGAATATGAGTTTTTAACTCGCCAATATACGCGTACATCCTTTCGGTATACTCGTATGTAAGTATGTATGTCCAAACTAACACGTATCATCCAAGTTTTCAACTTTACCCCCACTGCTGAATAATTCAAAAATATCGAATCCGTAACCATAATTCCCGAAACTTATATGCAAACAATTGCTCGTTGAATAATTCAACGAGCCCTATATCTGTAGCGCGCGTATGTGTTCTATCCCCGGAAGTGAAAAAGGCGAGCTTCCCTCTCGAAGGGGAGTGAGGGAAAGATTGAGCTTGTGTATCTCGTAATACGGACGTTCCGGGAATGTAGGTTACGGGAGGGGACGGCGATAAAGCGGGGATACGGATGTTTTACGAGTCTCGTTGGCCGGAACAACAGCTATCGGTCGAGCTCGCGATAAAACGAAGATGGCATGGCGCGCGAGGGGTGGGAAAAGGAAAGAATCGAGGGTGAAATAATAAGCGGTGGGAAATGGCGGCTAAAGGACGCCACGAATTTGACCTCCATGTCTAGACGCGTCCCCAAATCGATACTTACAGTAGAAAGCACAACTGTACCACTAACGACGTTAAAAATATAACTTTTATAAAAAAAAAATTATATAGCAATCCATTTGGTTGCATCTCAGCGCGCGAAGCCTTCACTTTCATGACAAAAATTCAAGAAATCCCAACATTTCGTTGACTAACCCTAATGTTCAAAGTTCAATAAAGCGATGAAAATAGATCGTACGTAAGTTTTAAGAAGTCGTTGTAAAAAGAAAATTTCAATCTTTTCAATGTTTTCAGAGATGTTTGAATTTTTACGATTGATGAGAGTATTTTTACTCTCTTATCTTCCATGTAATGTAAAAACATCTTTGAATAAAAAAAACTCAAGATTGTCGAAGCAGGGGCTTTACACTTTGAAATGAAACCAAGTGAATTATTCTATGACTTTTTTACGAAGTTATGAGAATTTTTCATCATTAAAGATCTTCTTATTGTTGGTTTTCTTTCGCGATATTTTACTGTTGTCATTCGCGGATAATTTGCGTTCTAAAAAATTTGATTAATCGCCCATGCTCTGCTTACACATTTAAAATTTTACAATATCACTTATTTCGAATCTGTGAGATTAAGCTAATCGAAAACAAGATTTCGAGTACAAAGATCAATCACGCCTTTTATCACGGACAAATGATCATTTTTTTTATCTGTAAATATAAATAACGCAAATTTCGCTCAATATACGATTCTATATTTAATTTTGTAAGGACACAGAAGATTAGCTCTGTTACGAACGTAGCGATCGATCCACGGACAAACGGTTCACGCGAGCAAATAAAAATTCATTTGTCAAGCTGGATGTTTCTAGGTCACCGACAACTTGGAACTATCTTCGACCAAAAATACCAAAGTTTCAGATCACTGTAATATATATTTTATTATCACTGACAAATATTTGATTAATGCATGTATTATATTAAAACTCAGCAATGATTTATATGAAAATTTTTAAACAAGAATTTCTCACTAACATCTTGTTATTCTTTTTCTTAGATGATCAAAAGACTGGAAAACGCTTCAAGGATTTTATTGCATTTGATTAATGTACTACATGAAATTCGAATGTAACTCAGTTGTTCGAAAATTTTTAAACAAGTAATATTTCCCAGTAGTACTTTGTTATACTTTTCCTTGGACGACAATCAAAAGACGGGTAAACACTGAAGATTTTGTTGCCTCTAAGAAGCAAGCTGTGCCACCTGTTACGATAATTCAAAGGCACTTTTGCCAAGTACGTATTCGTGTTTGCAGTGGCCTCACTGTGATTGCCAACGTTTCACCATCGTTTTGGCAATCGAGCCAACCACCACCCAACGACATTCGATATCCACATGTATGATTTTGGAATAATTTTCATCGATATTGAACTATCGTTTGTGGCCTCTTTAGTACAGGATGATATATCGTTCGATGATGCATGGATGAAAATGTATGGATTAATTTAAAGTACTCAAGCTCGAGAAAATGATTGAGAGTCTAGTGGTGGCAGTGCCAAGGACAATTCAAATGATTTATGTGTAAGGAAAAAGGCAAGAAGTTTATTCTGAAGAAACGGTTGTATTTTATTTTGTATTTTATATTCTCTGTGATTAAGATTAATGATAAATTTAAATTCAAATTAACTAATTTATTATGATCAATAATAAATCAGTACAAAACTAATTGAAATGATCAGTAAAAATCAATAAAAAATTTATTTATTTATTATGATATTAAGTTAAGAGTTAAAAAATCTACATAACCGTCTTCGAAACGATAAACTACTTCCAATTTCGAAAGCTATCGATCGACTTTCCACACAACCACCATTTTTTTTTTTTTTTTTGGTCAAGTTATCTCTAATTACACGTTATTTGCATATTATCGAACATATCGTTCGTCTTTCGGCGTACACGCTACTCCAAGTCTTGGAAACACGACAGGATCGCGTGATTCCGTCGTCACCGGCTTCATTGTTATTCGTTCTGTTTCGTGAAACAATGATCAGATATCATCAATTGACTCAGCTTGAATATATACAAGTTTCTGACGAAAATATTCGAACATTTACAGAAAATTTTTACAAGTAGATGCATTACACGTATTACACAAAATATTTGAAATTTCATTGACATTGTACCGACTATTATGATTATGCTGGACAAGATTGAAACAAATCTGTAATATATAATATCAATACATAAATTATAAGATATTCAATACATGTAAATACATGTATATTAAATCCGTTATATTATATCAATAGTTCCACAATAGATTATATTGGAACCACTTTTTATTCATTTTATCATTTATTACATGTTTAAAGTGACTTTCCGTCACTTTAAGCATTCGTAGTAAAAATACATTTCCAGATTAACTTTAAATTTTACCAATATAATCATAATCCATTCATCACTTATTCACACACGTGACTCGTGTTAATGGAATTTTGAAATATTTCATCAACACACACCACATAAACAACTGAGTTGCTTGAGACTGGAAGCTAAAATATGATTGAAACTATTATTAATCTCTAGCCTACTGCAAATAATTCCTTTGCATCCAATTAAATCAATATTAGTGCGGTGCTACAAATGATCTATAAAATAAAATAATACAAGACAGATCATACTCGAAGCAAAACCGTCACATATAGATACTAATTTTTAGATTCTACAGAATAATACAAGTTGAACCATTGTAAATCTAAATGCGCAAGGATCACATGAAGATCACATACGTTTTTTTTTCTTTTTAAATAAAATTATGTATTTTTTACTACATGAACTGATTCTTAATCGATTAGATGATTCAGCTGTTGTACATATTAAGCAAGTTTCCTACGATAAATGTTCAAATGCTTTCGTGAACCAACGAGTTACACTCTAAGCACGTTACGAGGAGAAATAAGACCGTATCTCGATGCAAAAGAGAAAAATAGTCATAACATTCGACTCAATGAATGAAACAGGCGAGATATCTTGAGAAAAACTCGCGTGCGTTCTTCTCTCCGGCGTTTTTCTCGCCTTTTATGAAAGTGCAGAACTGTGTCAAAGGTCTCAAGCAAGATTATCGAACGATTCATTGAATGCAACGGTGACATCATACTTTAGAGTTTCACAATAAACATTTCACGAATATCAGTAAGGATTTAGATTTAGACTTTAGTATAATTTTATTAATTTTGATTGCCAGAATGTGTGACTAGTGTAAACGACGAAAGAATTACTCACACAAATGGATTTACAAGGTGTTTACAAAGTGATTTATAAATCCTTCTAAAGCGACAGTTAAATGAAAGAAATCAGATCGATAGTGTTTCAGTTCAGAGAATACAGGAAATGAATTTCTAGGAATTTAATCGCACAGTTGTGCATCGAAGAAATTACAAATCTGTCAGGTACTTAAATGAGAAAGAAAAACAACGAAAAGTGAAAAAAGTGAGAAACGACCGAATTTTTGCAAATCTTTAATAGAATACTCAGATTGACAATTTTTATTTAATTTATATGTTTTACGAAAAATTATTTAAATCTTTAAAAATACACTGTTTACATGTCTAATGTGTAAAATGTCCAACAAAAATTATAAGAACAAGTGATCACGTTGGTAGTTCTAGGGAATAATCTCGAAAAAAATCTACCGGACTGAGAATAAAAATGACGGAAAATGACGCTTCGGATAGTACGGATCATCGATATTTGAGTCATTTGGGAGATCGTATTACCAGAAATCAACGCGTCCCAGCATCTGTTGGCGTTCGATTCGTAAAATCGGACAGCGGCTAGCCGGTAGCTAATATGCTGGCAGACGTATTAAAAATAGACATTGCATCAGGCCGGCAGTCTAGCATCGAGTAACCACGTTCGAGCACCGTCCATGCAAATGTTGTGCCGCGACAGGCACATTTCTTACGGGTTTTCGTATGAGAATGAATCTTATTAGCACGTTACGTCACGATACAGACGGTACATGTCATCGACGTATTTAGATGCTGTTGCACACAGCCGTGCGATTTATCTTCGAATTATCTTTCAGCGATTATCTCCCCCAGCATCCTTCTTCTCGCCATCTCGCATCATCGATTTTTATAATAACGCAAGTTACGTTGCAACGATTGCAAACTCCCATCAAAACTCGAGCAACATAATCGACAGTGACACAATTTAACAACGCGATTCTCTGGACGACGTTGATAATAGTGTAACAGCGAATAATCGTCGAGAATGATTACCCTTCATTACATAGTTTGCAAAATTGCACGAATTGCTCCAGAGAAAATAAACGTTGCACCACTGTGTTTTCGACGAGACGGTGTTCTTCGAAGTTTTTCTTCTTCGAAACTTCGTGAATGCGAGTCTTCGTTCCTTTGCTACTAATAGACCCGTAAAGCAGATTATTTCGCCTCTAACGACTTCCCCCAGACCCGTTTTGCGGTAAATAAGCCTCGTTGTTTCTATTAAGACAGCGCGTGATTGAAGTTCTCCTTTCACAACTGCTGACTATCAAGAGAGGAGAATAGGTTTAAATTAATAAAATTTTGAAAAATTTAAATATCTACATTGTCGTTTGGTCCTTGATGAATTATCTTTATCGCCTTAGTTCAAAAACGAAGATTCACCAAACGATAAAATCCAACGAACGCCGATCAATAAATAAATCTATCTAATAAGTAACATAATTTAAAACAAATAAATCTATCGAAGTAGAGCGATGCTTTGCATAATGAACTATCGATCAAGGTTTCCTTGCACATTCAGGTCGAGCGTTGCATTATAAAATATCAAACTATCACCATTGCAAATGACAGGAAAGATACGTTTAGAGGTGTTTAATTTTTTCTCAACCGTATTAAAACGTTCGAGAGAAAAACAGAATGAAAAGTGACAGAGTTCGATGCCACGTAAATTTCTGTATTGATAAAATATTAAAACGAACAATTCGTCATTTTTCCTACAAAATTTTATAGATGTACAGCGCTGCTTTTGTAAAGATTTTTCGTAAAAATAAAACATAAATAAAAGTTGTGTTACAAATATCTTTCAATTTCTTGCACTTTAACCTTTTAAAGTTCGCCTCCACGCTATTACATGGATTTTACGAAAAGTAGAAATTCTTTTTCGAGAAATGCTGTTTCGTACAAATATACGTATTTTATATCATATAGAATATAGCGAATGACAAAAAGATATATTTTAAAATTCTCGAAGAATTAAAATTTGAAGACTAAAACCTCCCCTTTTAGAATCCTCTAAAATTTGACTGTTTTATTGAATACAAATTATTAAACACCAGGACTTTTCAGAGACTCGAAAGACTTTTAGCAAAATATAAAAAGATATAGAAGCTTGTACTCTTAAAATAATTAATTTTTAATATAAATTTATAAATTTTCATAATATAAATTTTCCCCTATAACATAATATAAATAACATAATATAAATTTTCCCCTACTCCTTGCTTATTTACTTTAATTTCTTTGCTACAAGCGTGTTATCTGCACTCGATAAAAGTAAATCTTTGGAGTATACGCGATTTTAAGTGACGCTCGAGGGGAACACGCTTCGAGCACGTAACTCCACGTAAAGTTCATCGTAAAAAGAAATGCAGGTGCAAAAGATACGTTCGACCGCGCCCAAGAGCCACGAGGCAGGAACGGGACTCGGCAGAAACGGCACGACGCTCTCCTGAAAGGGTGGGCGAGGCTGCACGCGCTAATTGCATTACGCAAACGATGTTAATGAGCTGCGTTTCGGCTCGACGCGACGCGACGCCGTTGCTCTCGTTCTTGGACCAGTTCAATCTGTCCACGCGTTCTCCGCTTGCCAACGAACCAAATAACCTGGCCTTAACCTTGCGAGAAGTTGAGGTACGTCTATCGAATCGGATGCCTCGTGCACGCGCGTTCTTATGCAACTCGTTCGAGAAAGATCGTGTTTCGTTCATGGTTCTGCCCCTCCCCCCTGGACAAGTGACCAGGAGGGAAAAATATCGATCGATTTATCTCGATGAATCTTTCCATAATCTGTATCGTGAAAATCGATATGCTCTACGGATAATTTTGATATTTTGAGATCAATGTATACCTACTATTCTTTATAATCTATCATTTATTTCATTGCAATTAGTTCATGTGTATTTATATACCTCGTTTATGTAAATAAACAAAATAAAATAAAATAAAATGGTAAAACAAATAGAGGAAAGCACTTCACTCGTATGAGTGAAATAATAATAAAATATATTAATAAGCAACAAAGTACTACTTATTGTTAAATGAATAATTAGTATCAATAAAGAATAGTAAATCATAAGAAAATATAAAAAAAATATAAAAAAATTACACGAAGATACAAAGATATTTTGTTTATTATAAAAATTCAGTAGACGAATGATTTGAGTGAGATGGAATATCGACTGGAATAAAATATGAAATTCTGTCACAACCTGGATGGTTTCTAAATCTCTTAATTCAAAAATTTCTGATTGCTCTCCTCACCTTGGCTCAATAAAAACCAGCACATCAACCACGACGCTGTACGGACAAAAACTTTTTTAATCGAACAACTTGGTCCATAAAAGTAAAGAGCCAGACATCAACGGTACCTTTTACAACCTGATGAAAGGAGAAAGAATAGAAAAGGGCGAATAGAAAAAAAAAAGGGAGCAAGGGTAAAGCGACCGTAGAATCGCGGTTCTCTGCGGCAGCAAGACTAGAGAGAACCAGTCCGCGGTTTCGAGGTCGCCAGACTCTTTTCTTCCTTCGTCTCCCACAAAGAACACGAGTGAGGACAAAAAAAAAAAAAAATAGAAAGAGAAGAGAAAAATTTAAAATAAAAAAATAACGATCTGAAATAATGATTTATTTCAACCAGTTTGTTATATCGTTATTTTAGAAGCGACGTCGGAGAAGTAATTTTATTTAACGTGACAATTTAAATCAATTATTATTTGAGCTGATCCAATTGAAGTAACGAATTAGCTGACAATATTGAATTTAAATATAAAATAAAAAGTTACTTCATTTGACAGTAGATGATAAAATAATCTAGAAATGATGAATATAATGTATATTCACTGATTTGAAAGAGTCTTCTACCACAGACGCATATTATTCACGTTTGAATAATGATGTAATCAACAGAAAAATCATTCTCATGCTCGGATAAATTAATATCTACACACAGTTATTTTAAAAACTAGATTGTTTCATAACACGATGTTATTCGATCGATCACTTTTGAAATACATTACTTGATTAATGTAACTAATTGACTAATATAGGCTTGAGGAAGGAAAAGAGTTTCGAGACGAGACAGAAGAACACACGTGCAACCGCGTGAAAGACAGGATACGCGTGTAAACGGAGCGTATTGCGGCGATAATACGATCATCAGCTGAGGAGGATCCGCTTGGGAACCCGAGCATTCGCCAGACGGAGGCGAGCGTGAAAGCACCGGTCTCGCCGCCGATTAGCCAGCTCGCGCGAAAACCAGGCATTAAAATAATTCCGCAATCGGAGATAAGTCGTTGCACTTTGCTTTTTGCATCTTCTTCGCGAACGAGAGCAGATTTCGCAATTGGCGATAAGACAGAGAAAAACAGGAACCACACTCTCTCATGTTTTTAAATTTAAGTTAAAATATCTTCTAGACTATTTTTATTTTTATCTTATTTTTTTAATACCATGAGTAATAATGTGTTTTCAATCAAAAAATGTATAATTTAGAAAAATGGAGGTAACCTTGACCTTCATCTAAATAAATTTAGTAGTCATCGTGACAAAACTTGAAGTAAAATTTTATTTCGAACACTTTGTTCGAACAATGAATAGTTTTGGAGACAATTACGCGGAAATATCTTGTATATATGTATATTCCATGTTTTCTATTTTCTATCCGATCCTACGACCTAAATTCGCACATCACATTTGCAAGACCTACGGCAGGCACAAGTTATTTATAACCTAGCTTGCAATTATAAACATCCCGTGACAGAGCTGTAATTTCATTATTAACGAACGATCCTGTTACAACGCCACAAGATCGATAGGTAGTTGCAATACTCGCCGTCCTTAATATCACACGACGAAGAGAAAATTTTCTCTTTACAAGTGCTACACACGATCTCAAATTACTCATAGTCTTCTGTCAATTTAATACAATTACAGAAGCGCGATCACGTCGTTTGACATTCACCCATCCGATCGATCGCGTTACTCGAGCGAAGCTTTCGCCTCTGTGGTTTTGAAGAATATCTTGAAGAAGTCCGACGTCTAATCTGCTCGTTTAACCCCGAGTGCGTTCAAGCACTCCTAAATCTCCAGTCAGGCTTCGAAGAGAGCCTGAACTCCTATTTTGCGATGTTTGAACGCCAAAATGTGAAATAAAATTGGAGTTTACACGTAACGAAGAGCATAACCTTGACAATGACTGACACAACTTTGTTGAAGAAGATCATCCACTTGATCTCGCACTTTAAAGCGCGAAGCTTCTACTTTGTCGTGGATTCGTCATCGTATGATTTAATATTCCCCATATTAAGCATTAGAATTTAATAGAATAAATTGATCGTTACAAATTAACAGCCCACACTTTAAAGCGCGAAGCTTCTACTTTGTCGTGAATTCGTCATCGTATGATTTAATATTCGCGATATTAAGCATTAGAATTTAATAGAATAAACTGATCGTTAGAAATTAACAGCAATGTCGCTCTTAACGAATTGAGATTCTCTCAAATTTAGAACTCAGAGCTCTCCGAGCGTATAAAAATTTTTGAAAGTATTATGAAATATTTTAAAGAACCTTTCGATTGCTACAACGACAAGTCGACAGACGGAGCAGAGAACCGGAGAAGAGCGAGAAATATCTTCCGGCGTGGCTCTTGAATGCTGCTCCATTCGGTGCTTTCTCGGCTTGGTCGCGATATCGATCGGGCTGCTGGTCGTAAAAGACGAGAAGCGGCACGAATCGGAGGAAAGCGAGCGAGCAGTCGAGCCGCAGGTAACCCTAGACAGAGGGAAACCTGGGGGAAATGGTAGAGCGGAGGAACACGCCGATGGATGTGGCTCTGGTAACTCAACTCTGCCGCGGATCTAAGCTTTCCAACACGTGGATCGTCTTACCGGATCCGCGAGGATTACGCAAACCGCGGCCAACAAGCTTTAACGACACTCGATTCAGAATTCTGAAGCGTCCTAATCGAATTCCAACCGAGATTCGATGAATCTTTCGACGTTCCGGAAACAAGCATTACCGCTTGCTACATACACGTATTAGATTTTTTAAGAAAATTGAAAAAAAAGGAAAATTTGTGTATATTTTTAGTAATTTGTATCTGAAAATATCGTTGCTGTATATGGTTGTATAATTTAATTCAATTTAAACAGGAACATTTTGATATCTCAAAGCAAAAGAAGATGGATTTAGGTTAATTTCGAGATAAATGGTCTATATATTCAATAGAATTTCGTTTATACGAATTGTGCGAGATAACTGAACTCGACTAACAAAAGTTTACATAATTGGATGAAAATTTGATTCCAACAAATGGAGTTCCGCCGTACAATACAGAATAGGGAAACTAGAGAGTACGAAAGCACGAATGTCACAATTAATTAATCACTTAATTGTCTTGCAGCGGATTTGCTCAATGTTATCGCGATGAAAGTTTTCCAAGATTTCTCCCAGGGGAAATCTTGCATTGCAAAATAGAGGCATTGATCAACGCACAATATTCTTATTCACTCCGAGTCTCTTATCACTTACCGTGATAAAACTCCAATCGTAATAAAATTCCAATAAATAAATATACGATCTTAAAAGATAAATATAAAATACATAATTCCTTCAAAGAAAAACATGTGCGCTCGCATGTGTTTTACACTCGACAGACTCTCGAGAAACCCAAAAATTTCGAACGTGCCGTCGAGTCGCAAGTCACCGTGACTCACAGGTTAAATATAGCCTGTGAAAATTTTCGATGTTGCTCGCGCCTCTTTCCGTGGACAGCGGCAACGCGTAGAACGAGATTTCGAAGCTTTCGAAAGTCAATTGAAGCGTAGACTTCTTTCCGGACTGTCTAACGGCACACTCTCCTTGACCGAAAAAGGAAAGGCCCGTGTTTTTCTTAATAACTTCATCAGCGACCCAAATTTCAGCATATGCCATAAATGTCCGAGCTCTTGTGAAAATAATTTTAAACATCGTATACGTCATCACCCTCGCGACACACGACTCGAGAACATCGGCTGTTAAAACAGCCAAGCGCGTGGTCAGCTCCATAGATCAAAAGCGAGCAAGCCAAGTCGATGGCCATTGAAAATCGATCGGGTCTATTCTTCGAGGGAGGCGACCCAGTTGCCTGAAACGGGCAAACGAACGAGGCGTTTCGCAATCGTTTCGCCCAAGTGGCAGCTCCAACGCGTTCCTCGTTTGAATAAAACCGCTGAATAAACCGGTCCTACGCTCCTCTTTATCCGAGATGTACTGTATCGAGAGAGCATGACGTCACCGTGATCGGCACACAATGAGCGGAGATCGCATTCTTCGCTCGGTCCGGCGTGCTCATCCTTCGGAACGTGTCCTTGGAGCAAGCCCTTTAAGGACCGTGATACGCGAGCTGAATCGACCTGAATCCACGCCGGACCTTGACCACGATAAAACCGCGGCCAACCTGTTTCGAGAACGGCCTCCTGCCTGTTCTTTAAAATCCCCCCCCGCCTGTCGCGCGGGACCGGTTAAGGAAGGAGCGTGGATCGCGTCGATTCACGCTCGTTACCGAAAAAAGCATCTGACACGTAACGAGTCGAGATCGCGATGAACTTGAGGTGTCGAGCTGCGCAAACGGATTGCGCGTAAATATAAAGAATCGGGTGTTTTGGAATTCTCCTAGGTTTTAATATTTAATTGAAGTTGTATCAACGCTACGTGACTGCATTTATGAGAAATTTAAAGAGGCAAAAGTACCTAAGTACCTAGGTAGAACAAGCTGCCTGCATTCTATCTTTCAAATTACTTTCACAGAAACGCGTATAATTGTATAATTGTAAATCCGCAGTCTATTAACGACGCAAAGATTACTTGTTAAAATAACGAAAGACACAAACGCAAGAGAATTTAATTGAAACTTCAACGAGGAGATGCTCGAGAGGACAATGTTGACGAAAAGGAAACAAAGTTAATCTTGTTGACTGGCCTAGTCTCCGTGATTGTCTCGATCCGAGGCGAGGGACGAAAAAAACAGAGGGTCGACGACGTTTTATCAAAGACAGAGCAACTGTTTAGCGAGGAAATCGGAATAAAGCCGTCCCTGTTCGTGGGCGTACCTATGTACTACATATACACGATCCTCCGTTACTTTGATCTTCCTTCCATTACACTCCGACAGACCATTACGGTGCAACGACCTTATACCTTCCGAGTTTGCATAACGGCGGCATTCGATTTTTGCACACCGCGTTCCGCGAAAGCTTCACACCCCTCCGTGTTCCGTTAATTTCCCATCTCGCGATTACTGTCGTTAAAAAATTGCAAATCATTTCATCTAAACGGAGTTTAGATGAAAATCTAATAATTGTAATAACAAAGTACTCCATGTCGAAAAAGATCTTCCGGTAACGAAGTCGTCAAAAAGTCAAGGAAATTAGGTTGAAAGCGACATATTGTCACAGAACGATCGCACAGGGTGCTCACAATGGCCGAACATTATTCCAAGCCGTCGCGGCGTGACGAGCACCGTAAACTTATTTTTGGCGCGAGTTATTTCCGTCCGGGTCGACAGGAACGTCGGCCAGAGAGGAGAAACTTGAACGCACGCGCGCGTAACGCAAACTTCGAGGAAAATTCTGGCTCCGACTTCCTGCGCGAATTCTTCTACTTTTTGCTATCGAGTCGAAAATCTTTGCCATCATCGGACGTGTTTTATTTACTCTCGTTCCAAAATTGTAGAATAACGCCTTTGGTTTTTAATATTCGGTAATTATCTTGAACGATAAGATCTTTAAGTTACACGTGTATTTTATATGTATCATGCACAAACCAATTAATTCTCAAAATGACAAAATACACTACTTTTGGGATCCAATACTTTTGTAACATTCTTTTACAAAACTTTGATAAATTTTTATTTTGCAGAAATTTACTTTCTACTCTGAGGACTATTGGTGTATCTTGGAAAGCTGTTTATTTAAAGTAGCCTGAGTTTCTCGTTCTGCAATTTCTACGGAATTATTGTTTATTCGAATCTATGCAAGAATGAACGGTAGAAGAACTGTAAGATACATAGGAGTGGTGAGAATAGTCAAATATTTGGACACAGTAAGAAATGTATACAGCGTGTCACGAAATGCTCGACTGGTTAAAAAAGAAAATTCAAGAAGCTGGAGAAGATAAACAAACGAAACGAAACGAAACGAAACGAATCATATCCTCGGTCCATATCGTTTCTGAATAATTTAAAAAATATAAAGAAACTCTGCCCAAGAACGAAATAAAATTTTATATTTTCCACAATTGCATACTTGTTGTACACTCTTGTATCAAAAACTTTTTATTGCTATTAATATAAATAAATCGAAAAATTGAAATACTCCGAGACACTCTGAAGAAACTTTCGTTTCATCGTTCGTCTTTGTATCAAAGATTTTATCCTGAATAAATAAAAAAAAAATCAAGAATTAAAAGTTAAAGGGCCAGTCTAGGAACTAGAAGGACTTCGAGAAAAATTAAAAATAAAAATATAGGAAAAAGAAAAGCAAGAGCTATAATTCGGTCTCCTCAAGAACGAGGACTGGGTCCGCTGCGCGACTAGTGGACTTAATCACGAAGACGCGCGCTGGTTTTAACTAACAAGAATTGCCCTTACGCGAGTTACCACCGGTTGAACCGGTGGAGCCGACTTCCTGCCGGGAAGTGATGTAACAAGAGCAATTAGAATGTTCCATATATTGTTCGTAAAGAGGCGCGAGTGCCGGTAAAACCGGCGTAAAATTCTCCGCCACTTCCTGTTCGCTGTTCTTGGTCGGGCGTACGCGGGATACTTCGCGTCTTTCGTTCGAAATACGCGTTACCAAATAAATTATTACTTTTGAGAGATTGTAGGAAAGAATAGTTGGAAAATGTGGGATTATTTGATTAATTTTTGACGAAATTTCGAGAGGAGTAACAGTGGCCTGCATATATGGCACCGATTGCATAACACGGTGGGCCAGATTCGTTAGTTGCCAAGTTGTGCAACAAGCGGACGCTAGAACGCAAAATATGCGCGTCGTGATGAATCAGTCATAACAAATTCCCATTTGTAAGTTCTAGGATGGTCTAAATGTGTAAAATCTCGCTTCTTAGAATAAAACTTTAACTGTATATCATTCTTTTAACATTCTATATCTCACAACATATTTCTTTTAATAGGCTTTTTAATTTATTTGTTTTATATAAATTTTTTATTGTAAATAGATCATTTTAATCACGTTCACGTCATATTTATTTCCTAAATAAACTTCGAAGAAAAATTAATTCATTTATTATAAATATTATAAACAAATCTATTTATTTATTTAATTTCTAACCTAAATTCAAATATATTGTCCACAATTTTTCAAATTACCTAACCAACGTAAAAATGAACGTGAGCTCTTTTAGGTCCGGAATCGTAATTAATTCATACATTATTATTTGCTTACAATTTTTTGGCTTGTAGTAACTCTAAAAATTATATTTTCAACTCTATCGCAGAGACATCTAACATTATAACGTTTAAAATTACTTTCAACCGTAAAAATTATACAAATGAGCAAGAAACGTGAGCAAATTAAACAGACGAGACACGAATCCCCAAAGGTTAATCGAGCTCTTTAAAATCCCGTACAAGAGATCCAAGAACAAAAACTCATCGCTTTCTCTTTTACGCGTCTGGGAGTGCGATATTTCCCATGACAAAGCGAATAAGGCCTAACAAGGCATTCTAATCGGGAGAAGAACGCGAAAGGGTACTCACCAGCAGCTTGTTGTCCACGGTCTTGACAACGATCTCCTCCGGCGTGTACTGGGAAACATCGAATCGAAGCTTCAGCATTTTGCTGTCACCTTCATCCTGGATGAGTGGACTGTTCAGGCCGTCGAGCCAGGCTGAATCGTGCTGCGGGCTCAGGGAACTGCTGTTCTGCGTCGAGCTTTGCGTCGTCGTGCTGAAAGGTACAACGCAACGAACCTTCGATTAATTACCGATCGTACACGCTTCGCTTCGTCTTTCTAACTTTTATCACGGGACAATTGTGAACGTCTGGACGATGGACAAATAAAAAGCAAAAAAAAAAAAAAAAAAAAAAATAAAAATAAAAAATAAAAAAAGAAACGAAGACGTAAATCGAATATATGTATATGCGTCGACGACGATGCAATGGCTATCGAAAACAATACAAATGTGTCTCAACGAAGACTCGTTCGCCTACGAGTGTCACAGTTCGAGAGAAACAGAATCTTACCTTGATGGGACTGATACCATATTAATACTATCGATTTTACCATTTTCGGTCTAGTATCGATACGTATCAAAGACACATGTACGTACTAATTATAAGAACAATCTTCTTCGATACTTACAATACAGTATATCGATACGAACAATACACTCGATGATAAATTGTCGATAATTTAAACTCATAATTTTGTGGGAAAAAGAATTGTGCAACAAATTTCAAGGGATCTTTCCAGTAATTCGCAAAGACGTTTTGCAAATCTTCGAGAGCAAATATCTTTATTCACCTCGGTCAGAATGCTGTAGAAATATTTTTGTGAGAAACAAATTCAGTAGTATAAAAGTAGACGTTTCACACTTTGAAACGAGCCTAGTTGTACGATTTTTCTTTTACAAAATTCAATCAGTTTAAAATATCGACAATTTTAAGAATATTGTGCCGAATTGAAATTTTAACCAAATATTATATTAGGATTTTAACAAAATATTAGAGTATCGATAATTTCGTCAAGTGTCAAGGAATTTTCGATTCCGTACAGTGTTATCTAATTTGAATCGGCATCGATAACTGATACCAAGTACTCAAAGTTTCGACGCGTATCGACACTTCTAGTTGAATACGTTGGTATCGAATTGATCGAATATCATCAATAGTATTGGTATCGAGACGATCACTACCTTACACACGATGGCGGTGACAATGCAACGAACAATAGCAACAAAACACAACATTGAAACTGGCTCACGACAAACGACCAACATCGTGCGCATTTACTTATTTCGAGCTGACTACCGGCGTGTTAAGGAACTCGATTGCTATAGCGTGCCACATGCTCGCCAGTCTCGATGGCGTTGTTTCGTGAAACATACGCGAGAAACTGCATGGAAAAGAGATCATTATTCTAATATCACTACACGTTACGAGGGTTTGGATTAATTCATTCACCAAGGAGTTAATTCTTTGCCGATCGATCTACTCGTGAATAATGTTTGTGCCCATTACCTTGTACAGTGCTTTTGTTGCTGATGGTGGCTTACAATTAGTTAGTGGTGTGAGAAAGAAGATAGATAACTGAGGAATGTGGTAAGTATATATATATATACATAGGGAACGCGAGAGGCAGCTATTTCGATAATCGAGTAATCGGTGAATATTTGAGTAGAGAAAATTTATACATTTGCGAAAGCATCAATTGACAGATTGACCACTACATAATTGGTATCACTGGGTTATTTGCGATAGCAAAAATTTAGGATTCAATCGTTTCATTTTTGGACTTATTTAGTTTCATTTAATCTCATTACTAATTTTTAGCGCGGTGTAATGTGAAACACAAAATAAAATTAAATACACTGAATTTTAGTAATTTGACTAACTAATATATAGTGACTTATGGACCAATGGTAGATGCTACTTGAGAATTACCAAACTAGAATTACTCATTGAAGTACATACAATGACTATAAAAAGAATTTGCTGTATATCATTGTATTTATTACTATATCTACATATTATTTAGTTAAGATTCGTATTATTTAATAGTATTTCCACGTGGTTATAAAATTAAATATTTAATAATTAAAAAATGTTTCATTAGAAAACATCAATAGAATGTATCTTGCTTGTATCTTGTATGTATGAATTGTAATGTTTTTACCTTTTTTTTTTTTTACTATGAATAATTACATGTAACGTACGTAGTATAGTAAACTGTAATTTCAAGTCATAAATTTAGAATTGTCAACATAGAATATTACAAATTTGCAAAGTATTTTACGTATTGGAGAGCTAACTCTATGAATTAATAGTAAAGTTAGCAACAGGTTCGATTTTGATGCAATTAGCCAACTAACTTGGAACTTTCAATATGCAGCATACACGCGACTCGAGAGTAACATTAACCACGCAACAATGATACTAATTTAAAACTACCTACTCTCGTGATACCAATTAATCATTAGATTGCGGATTTTCATGCATTTGTGGGAAATTAGAAAATATAGAATTGCATAATTGCAGAATGCATACAGTATATAAAAATATAAAAAAATATAAATGTCTAAAACATAGTAATATAAATTATATTGTAACATATAGTAAATAAAATAAAATTATATAGTAAATAAAACAAATTTTTATTTTCTTACAGTGATGGACAAACGAAAATTTAAAATCATTTAATTTCCAATTTTTCCAAAAGTCAATTAAGAGCAAAGGGCTGCCAATTTCCAACGCAAAATATAACAGAACAAAATGACGAACCTCTACCAAGGAAAATATGGACATTGGGGAATTATTCGGACATTTAAGAACAAAAAAAAAAAGAAGAAGAAGAGAGAGTAATCGTTGGTTTTTTTCTCTGTGTGTAGCGTCACCTTTTGAAGCTGTCGAATGCGGACCGCTTTGGCGGTGCTGCAGGGTCGACCTTGTCCCAACCTTCGGTCTTCGAGGTAGTCGAGGTACGATGTTCGCTGGTGCTCGTGTGATGTCGACTTCGAGTTAGTCACCAACGTGCCAATGCAGAGAGCCAATCAGAAGGCGAAACAGAAGTCGAGCAAGAGGGAACAGGGGACAATTAATATTTTGTTAACTTCGGTGGTTGGTTAGTTTCGTTCAGTCGCATATTTCCTCTCTGCGGTCGTGTCAGCGGCCGCGTTATCGGCAAAGACACTCATCTGTTGCTCATCTTTCTCTTTTTTCAATTTTTCGATTTTTAGAAAATCATCCTGCTGCTTCCTGGCGTCAAACGAGTTGTCGATTCCAGCTTTGTTCCACCGCTGCGTTGGTTGATTATCGATCACTACCCAACGATACTATTTGAGGGTTAATTCGCAAGCGCAGATTCGCAAACACAAAATAAATTCGAGTTAAGAGTTAATCTCAGCTTTAACCACTGTGAGGTGGAGTTGGATGCCTCGACAAAAGTTTGTTTCTTACGTCGTATCTTTGATTAGCGGAAAAAAGAAGAATAAAGAGAACAAAAGAATGGTTTGGTTGGCAAAGAGAACGAAAGAGCATGTAGTAGTTGGTTTAGTTTGTCGCCAAGAAGCAGTATGTACAGGAGAAGTTCCAAAGAAGGTCCATTTCCAGGATAAAATTACTCCGTATTTACATATGAAAGAGGCGTAAGAACAGCATTGAAAATTACATCCCCGCCAGTTATTTGAAAAAAAAAAGAAAGAAAACGTTCACAGCGTGTCTCCAAATAGATGGCACTTTTATTTAGAACCTTGGTGTTTCAACTTGCAAAGCGATGTAAAACACATTTTTCCACTCAGGAGCCAAAGTGATCAACTTCATTTTGGATAAAGTTAGACACGTGATTCAATGTATTAAGAAACAGAAGACTCATTTTCAGATAGTAGTACAGACAATTGCAAATTTGAAAGCAAAAGTAATATTTCTTTGCTTTCCTTGCCTCCAACTTATATGGGGTTGATCAACGTGGCTTCTGAACGCCTCGAATATCACCTAGCAGTTCCCAAAGTTCTTGCGAAATCTTCAAGCATTGAAAGTCACTGCTCGCTCATAGATACATATGTACATTTCGGTCATGGAATTCTGAACGGGCGAGAAATACCAAATTTAGGAACTGCTGATGCAATCTGTTCATTAACGCTGTACGCCACTGCCGGTTACGCGCTGTTACATCACTCAGCAATTCAGTAATTAGGTGGACTAAAACCAAGTGTCTGCATCATGCCAATCAGCCATTAAAAATATTACTTTGGCAAGCCAGCAACCGATCACGGTTTACGTCCTGGGAGAAAGATCTCCACGACACAAGTATGTACGGCGTACGTTCGTAAGGAGAAAAAAAAAAAAAAAAGAAGAAGAAATATTCCCTAACTTGATAGAGAAAATTCGGAATGTTCAATCGGATAATTGTATATTCTGTAATGATGTATTTTCGTAATAATTGAAACTGTTTGGAAATAGAGAATCGAAATATGCTTCACATTCAATACTGAAGTTTTAGACTTTTGCTAATTTTAAGTATCCAAAGGGTCAATATACATATAGAAATTAACCCTTTAAAGACTCACTGAATTTTAAGAAACAGTGTCAAGTCTCTTTTTTTTTTATTTTATTATTTTACTACTTTATCTTTTCTATTTTTATACATACATATAAAATTTAGCTACGAAATTCATATTATATTTGCACAACATAACAAACTCTTTAGATGGACCTTAAAGAACCATTTATTAATTATAACTATGATAATACATTATTATATTAGAAAAATTCTCAGGTTCAATTAAAAACAAACAATTCAACTTCGATTCGGATTCTCTGTTACTCAAACAATTTCTCAAATAAAATTAACGCTGCTTTTTTAAGAAGACTAAAAGTTCAATGTTCAATTTTACAATTCAAGCTGCGTAAACCTGTTTTCTTTCATTCGTTCCATCCCCGAACGAATCCCGTCACCGATCGATGCCGCGCTAATTTCTTCGATTAACCATCGTTAAAGCAATCCACGAGCCGTCACGAATTAACTTATCACCAATTCAGGTCGCGGTTGGCCGTTATTTATAGCAGGCCGGCGACTAAATGCCAGTTCGCTGCAAGTTTCGTAAAACTGATAACCGGAAGTCACGGCTCTCCTCGCTGTTCAAGGAGGTCGGCGACCCGCGATGCTTTCTAAAATAGTGCACGACTGGCCTCAAAATTAATCCTCCGCTCTGCTCTACCCTTGCACGTGAAACTGATATCTGTTTTAGAAAGTTTAAGAATTAACCTTCTCCGACCGGTAAACTAATGCTTCCAGCTTTCACTGTTCGTTCTTCCCTTTTCGACTTTCGGGAATCGAATTAACTTTGTCGAGTAAATCCCCTCGCGTTCGACTTTTTATGATGCTTTATAAAACATGTACATCCTATAATTATATTGAATATTAAAATTAAATATTTAAAATTTACATACGTTTTAATATCTTTGTCAATCTTGAAAAATGTAATTGATAAAGAAGATCATAAGCTGCGTACGTGTAAAATTTGTCAGTAAATAAAATTCTTTAGGATATTTATTATATGGATGTTTGATAAACTCTTGCAATGCCTCGAAAGGAACGACGGAACAAAGTACTTACACAGTCGAAAGAACAATCGGGGCGGAATTACTAACGGAATAACAATTTTAGAAAGAAAACGTCGCGGTATCCTGTCACGCGACATAACGTGGCTCGTGTCTACTATTTTATCTTTCATACGAGCACTGAAATGAGAAAAATAGCAATTCGCAACCGCTAGCATGTAGTGGGAACGATGAAACGATAAAAATATAACAATTAAAAGGGCTGTTGCAATAACACTCCAGTAGTCCGCTTTCAAATAATTTTAGCAAACCAACAAAAAAACAAAAATCAAAAATCAAAAATCAAGTACTGTTTCGAATGTGTTATAAATTTGCAGTCAACTAATATTCGTGTTGATAAATTTTTACTTGAAGCTATATGCAATCTTCTTAATTCTTAAAAAAAAGAAAAGAATCAAAATCCAGTCAAAAAGAAACAAAACGAAATAAGATTGATAGATTCAGGTTAGTCAAGATCTGCTGCAGCAATTTCTTCAATCAAAAGGAAGCGATCGATCACGCTGTTCGGTCTACGAACTGCATCGTTCCATTATAGATTTTATCACACGTGCCATACTGTACGAGTGCCTTCTTGAAAATTCGATTATTTGATTATCGTCGATGTTGTAGCAGATAAAAAGAATCTCTATTTTTTTAACTGTGTCCGTGAAAATATAAATCTCTATAAAAATAGGCACTCTGGCAATAAAATTCAATTAAATAACAAATTTCGAAATTAAGTAACCTAGTATTAGTATTTAAATTAATAATCTACTCTTGTCGAGTCTAGATGATCCGACATGGATCCGATATTAAGATATTGTACATAATTCTTAAACTACATATAATTTTATAATATAATTTTATTTATTATAACAAATAAACAAAAATACAATCAATAATTTTACGATATTTCGTACATTACAAAAGAGGCAACTGAGTTTTAAAGAATTATCTGAAGGAGAACAGTAGAATGAATCTCGTGAACTGTAAGCCCAATGCTACTATTCGAAAATATTTTCAAAATTTGTACAAGCGTTTCAATGCCAAACGACAGATCTCTAAACTTCCTTTCTAAAATATCCAGACATGGAGGGAAGCTCCTATGAACTTCATCGCGAAGAAAAAAGCCCATTCGACGAGCGTGATAAAGAACTTGAAAGGAGGAGGCATGTTTTCGCAAACATTTCGCTCAAAGTGGAACAAAAGGTAAGGGAGAGTAGACGGTAATGGGTAGCGGTCGGTCAGCAAAGGAAGAGGCAGAGTACCGCGAACGAACAAAAAGGGGTTCTTTCACTTTGGCGAGCGCCTCTTTCACACAGAACAAAAGCCGAGTCCCGTATCGAGACGATCGCGATGTCTGTCAAAATGTCTTTCAAACGTATAAAACGTGCAGGAAGCGCTCTGGGATAGAGGCACAGAGAACGCGGTAGACAACAATTATCCTCGGCAGGAGAAAGGTCCTACGTGTCTGGTCACGGCGAGTCACGAGAGGTCAACCGTGCCGGAGCAGGATCTCTCCAACGCGGAATCGTCGATCTGGAAAGGGCACGCGATACGTCACCGGCTCGTGACGCGCCTTTCGATCGTGAATTGCAGTGCCTATGAAAAGTGCTATTTGCATACCTCGGTATTTACGTACTTGGGACAGTACTGTTATTTAATAATATACTTTAGTACGATAGCATAACATAGTACAGTAGAGTATTTTTATTACTGTTGATGAGATTCTTCATTATTACATAAAATATCACGAGCACGTGCTGATAGAATACTGATTAAAAGAATTCAACATAAAGGCTACGAATAAAGTACGTTAGTACAGTTTGACTTTAAAAATTATTGACTTAGCAAGAAGAAATTTGTTGCTACGAAATCTATCAACTTCAAAAATTTCATAAAGTTCGTAGAATTCATTTTAGTAATAAATGACACGGGTGTTATATATTTTAATTTCGTAGCTAATATATTCTAATTTCGTAGCTAATATATTCTAATTTCGTATTATTTAATAATACTTCCTTATAACTGCAATTTGAAAGAGTCAATCAGAAAGAAATCGAGGATTTTTTTTCGGTTCGAACGAGTTCAATTCTGTTTATAACACTAATCCATCGAGCACAATGGCGATCGTAATTTCACCGTGAAAAGAACAAAGATAGGACAGAGGACATCCAATTTAACCCTGGCAAGGATTCAATAAGTAGATTATAAATTTCTCGGTATGGAATGTAAATGGATCTGTACTTGGCCTAGAAAGATCGCTTGAAAAAAAATCGATGACTAGCGCTCGACATTGCCAATATCTAAGTTAATCGATCGCCTCCCCCTGATTCATCGAGCCACGAGTAATATGCAAATTTGTCCGCAAACGCCTCGATCAACGCTTAGAAAATTGATACGTTGACAAACGTTATCTGTAAGTAATTTTTTTCCTTTAAGTGGAACCTATCGATTTCCTTGAGGATTTTCTTTTAAATTATTCGCGATGAAATTTGATCGACTGCTATACAGAAAATTTAAAATTTAAACTAGCAAAATGTACAAGATATTTAAATTATAGCTCTTTTTATAGCATTTTTTTATTAAGGTTTAAATTAGATTATTAATTCTTCAATTTTTTGATTTAACTTTTTAAATTAGATTCTCAACTTTGCACAAAAGTTCAGCCTATTTATTACTTATTCGATTGTGGTAAAAATTTTGGAACATTATCTAATGCTAGAAATACTGTAAAAGAAGTAAAATTGATATGATCTAATCAATAAAACAATTACTAGCAATTGTGGACAGTCGATGACAAGTCAATCACTTGATTCAATCATAAGGAATGGGTCATAGGCAAAGCAATGTATTACTTCTATACACGTATGTATATCATTTATACACGTAAAAATTTTCTATAGAATAGAACAAGCACAGAAAATTCTCATTCTTTTTATTCTTTTAAATATTAAAAAAATATCCAATGTATCTATCACTAAATTTCATGTAGATACAGTATCATCCAAAATCGCAGTACACATTTTCTCTGCGTGAAAAAACTTACAATTAGATCTTTTAATATCAATAGCAATTGCACTATATATTTACAAAAAATTTGGATTGACAAAAATGCATTACACGTAAAAGTGCATAAAATATTCGAATAGTAGAATTCTCTGCGTAGATTCCATTTTTTTTAAATATTAATAATATAATAATATTATTAAAATATTATTATTATAATATAATATTATTAAATATAATAATATTAATAAAACTATAAATTTCAATAAATATTCAGAATCTGGTGATTTTTTAGTATCTACATTGTACACAGAAAATGAATACATCTGTATTTATTTATAATATAGCCAAAAAGACAATGTGGGATTTGTAAAAATTAACATAAGGAGAGATATTAAATTCAACATCAAGCATACAACATAGTGAAAGTATTGAGGCTTGAACTATATAATCTATTCTAGCTGTCGGCAATCTCTTTACTCGATCGAAACGAAAAACTGCAAGCAGAATTAAACGAGCAGAATATTACTTCGTGTTTCTGCAGCGTCATGAAACAACCTCTTCATTGTCTTTCTAACGAGCTACGCGTTCGCATAATCAAACATCACGGCAATTTCTCAAAAGAAACTCGCGTGTAATTTATATACACGTGCCTTCTCGCATATGGGCTGTGAAACTCTACGCTAATCGCTTGCAAACTCGCAACTCGTGATCTTAACCGTGAACGAACATAAATCTCATCGACTTAAAGCACGTCCGCGAACTTTCGAGCATCAATTCGGCACAGTAATTTGTCTGATAGTAACCTAGCGAAATAAAATTATATCATCGTGTCACATGCGAAATGAATGAATTTTTCTCACGCTACAAGATACTGAGTCAAAATCGTCGAAATGATATAACAGGCAATTTTATGAGCTATGACTAACTCCATGAATTTTTAAAATTTTAGTGCCAAAGCATTTAATAAATTTTCTGAGTAATTAAATTAAACAAAAATTCGATAAATCTTCCGAATAAATAGAGTTAACGTTACTAAGTGACGAAAATGTTTTTTGGCCGTGGAGCAATTCGTATTAAATATTTTGTAATTTCTACATATGTACGTTTTGATATTTGTTAGGAACGTTATCAATATAATTGCGACAATCAGATCTCATTGCAGTGTTAATGAAAAGTTTAAAAATATTTTATATAACGCGTAATATGCTCATAAAGTGTTTCCACGATTGTTCAACTATTTTCGTGAGCAACTATACGTGCCCCGCTAAATTCTTGAAACGACCCATTGTCCGCTGCAGATCAGAAGAGCGTGTTACGTGTTACACGCGATTACGCGCCAGATTAATTCGACTCCGATGCTTACACGCGTCACAACGCGTCTTGCTATCTGTTCGATGGATCGAACATACCGCTCGTAGCATTTCTATGAAACGCTACACACTGAATTAATTTCATGCAAGGTTCATCGCTATAAATAACTCGCCACTCGAATTTCCGAGAGCTTCCGAGAGGGTAATTTACTCACGATCAAAGAGAACCTCAGGAAGGTTGTTCGAGCGATTCACAAATCGTTCGACGCGATACTACGAACTCTTTCAGGAGTTCTTTCAGGAAGTCTCAGAGTTATTTAAAAAGATTCAAAAGAAACTCGACTCTAGAAGAGTAATTTCTCTTTGCCACCTAATTTCTTTCAAATAGCTGGAACTATAGTTTCAGAACAATGAGCTTCCAAATTCAATCATCTCTCATTCCAATTAATTATTAATCTAATTTCGATCTTTTAATCCATAGCAACGCGTATCTGTATCTAAACTGCTGAACTAAGCTCGAACGATAAATTCGATCTATCACCAGCTTATGTGCACGTAACAGTTGGTAAGTACATAGACTAAACTGCCAGCTTTGCTTTCTTGTGCAAGCTGATTAGTAATCAAACTGATGACCCGGCTGTTCTATAGCAACGCAGTAAATTTTAATTACCTGCTGCACGCTTCCGCTCTTAATTCGCGAGTTCTTCATCACGTGAATGTACAAGATCCTCTCCTCGATCGATAGTTTATTACTTCACCATGTTCTACTTTCGTGTGTCCTAAATTCTCTGGACATTCACCCTCATTTTCTCGTGTAAATCTGAAACGATATATCTGCAGTTGCAAGGAAAATCACCGTATGTCGCATGCTTTCACTTTCGAGACACTATACTGTTTACTTTACATATTTCCTTCGTCTTTGATTATTTTATATGTAAAATATAATATCATACATGTATTATATCATATAAAGTATATTACTTCTCTTTCCTTTTATCTAAGTATACATCAAAAAATGTGCTATTTCTGCAATATAATTTTGTTTTATTTTAACTACAAAACGAGAGTTTTGAGATTTGAGAGATTTTGTTTTATTTTAACTACATAACTAGAAAGGCTTGCTTTGCTTCGCCTAAACACCAAACATTGATTAAATTGCACTATCTTTTCAGATCTATAAAATTCACAAATCCCTTTTTTTGGTAATAAATACGTAAGTCGTACATTCTACGATTCAATCAATGTGCAAATTCCAATTTTTTGAAATCGCAACACGCGATATTTTCCCATGCAGTCGCAGATGTAGAAATTGGGCCGCATCCGAGCCGATCTTCTAATCTCTCGATCGAGTCATCGTACAAAGAAATTATTCGAATGAAACGCGTAGGAAAAGAAGTTTCGAAACTCATCGACTCATGGTACTCTTCACTGATTCATCCCTCACACGTACCAGAAAACTTTCAAAAGCTCGCGGGAGTATTTATTTCGAACGATACCTGTCTATTTCTGGCTAGGCCGTCCCTGAGTACCGATTACGTCACCGATGCCATGTGACTTCTTGGACCTCGTAACTCGCAATGGTCCATATTCACCTCCCACGCATCGACCGACGACGATCCATCATCAATTCTGTACACCTGCCTACCTTCAAACCCAGTTTACATTGAGAAAAAGCCAGCTTGGCCTCTTCCTATGTTTTTAAAATACATATTTTTCTTTAATTTTTGTTATATACCTATCTATCCTCAAACTTTGCTTACATCGACAAAATCTAACATTATCTCGTACCAGAAGAATTTTTCAATGTATATATAATTCTTTAAATTTTACTGTACAGATTTATCAACCTAAAAAAGATTTTTTAAAACTCGTATTTCCTTTTTTTAATTTTTCCGACGTGTCTGTCTATCCTCGAAGTCCATTCACGTCAGAAAAAATCTAGCTCGGTTTTCGAGTAGGATTTTAATTTTTCTGTACGCCTGCCTAACCTTGAACCCTATTTACATCGGCAAAAAGGTAGTTTAATCTTCTTGGAAAAAATTTTTGAGCCACATTTTCAGGTTTCTACAGAGTTTTCTATAAAACAAGAAAAATTTTTATTCAATCAGTTTCGAAATTTAAAGAATTTAAAGAATTTTTCAAGCTAAATTCTGGGGCTTTTTAACAAAGTAGGATAATTTCAAACCTTGAAAATTTGATATTTTCTTTAGCAAACGATCGTTCGAGCGACTATCGATACTATTTTAGGAGCGCGGGGCTTGCGAGGCTGGCTTTCCACGTGCTCTCGACATTGCGTGAATGATTTATAACATTCGAGCAACGAAGACCTTGACGGGCAACCTTCTCCGCATTATTTTAAAATCTCCTGATGCTTTCACGTTCCGCTCGTCAACGTGATGTTGATTGTTACTTCATATTTCACGGAAACTCTTCATATTTCAAGGAAAGTTAAACGAAAGCTATTACGTTCCTTTGGACGAACGTAGTTACAAGTTTGTACAAAGCAGAAGGAAACCTTCGTTTACCGACTTAAACGCGTGAGCTATGAGACTTATTGATTGAATTATTAAAAAAAGAAAATAATTTGAGAGATCTTAACGCATTGACGCGTTCAATTAAAATTACATCGCATTTGCATATACGTCACTTTATGTAATTATTTAAATAGACATAAAAAAAACTTCTCTTCGTAGACTCATTGATAATTGATTGATAATTGATCTATGTCATCATTAGACTGCGGATTTCTACGCACTTATGGAAAATGTAGACACAAAAATGCAGGGAGTGCACGCAACATGCAGAGATATACAAAATATCAACTTTTTTTTAGCATTACATTCGGATTACGTTTTATTCGCCTAATACGAAGGTGAATATAATAAACGTAATGTGTAATAAATTTCAATGCGTGAAAAGCGTAATAAATGCCTCAAAAAGTATATCTGAATCTTTCTGAGAAATGGAACAAATGAAAGAGGATTCTGATAAATCTGAAAATCTGTACAATTCATGCATGCTGCGTCGAAAACCAACGAAATTCCGAACGTTTTACGAACGAGTCCTGGAGCGAAGCCAAACGAATCGCGCGAGGATTTGCGAATAGATGCATTCGTGCGTGGTCACCTACCGAAGTTTAATCACGGTTTTGTGATCCGGCGGATACACGTTCCTGTCGACGATTATGCTCATCTCTGTCGTATTCGTCAGCCGAATTAGCAATCCGATAAGTCAATGAATCCGTCAGAGAGGAACGGTTTGGTATGTCGACTGCGACGAGACGAGGAAATTACTGCGCAAAACGTTGCTGGATCAACGCAAGCTCCTCACCTTTTCCGCACGCTGCTAGCTACAATTTAGTACACGACTGCGAGTGGGGAACAACGATGCAACGTGTCACTGTCAAGGATGCACATTGACGCAACAGATGCTTATATCCTCTCCCTAATGATCAGCCTCTAGTGTTAGGGAACACCGATTCGCTTCAATGATTCGCTGCGCTCGCGAGAAGAACGTAGATTCTTTTTCCCCGGATTCTTTTTAATTGGTTAATCCTTAAGCTGTGACTGAAATTATCAAGAGTCTAAAAAACTATCGACCAAGAAGTATATATAACAAATTAATACATTTTTCTTTAAAAATTTTAGACTTTCAATATATTTATGTAATACGTAGGTATATTGCAAATTAATTACTTTAAATTCGTACAGACTGAACTACAGACAACCTTATATACCTAATCGAGATTGGAGCTATTTCCATTGAATGTCAATATTAATCTTTGAAATCAAACGCGTCTTCTCACATAAATTTTCATTTCTGCATAACGGTAACTCTTTGATCTAAGAAATTTCTTACTCGGTTCATTTACAAAGCATAGAACAAAATTTTTAATTAACGTCTTTTAACATGTCGTTCCAAAATATTCCTTACGAATTATTTAAAAATTCCATGTATATTTGTCAGGATTAAACGACAAACATAGCCGTTGTTTCGAAACGAGGACAAGCAGTTGTTTGAAAACTTATCTACGGAAATGCAAAGTACCCCGCAATGAAAAGAATGTTTCAGTGTGATGATGCGATGACGCTATATCGCAAGATATTTAACGAGATTACAGGAAGAAGCGTGTTCTTTGTCAGTGCAACAAGTTGTGTTAAACAGCCAGCCCATTATGCAATGTAACGTTTCGACTAATGACCGACATACGACATGGCATTTACATAATCGTCGATCGACGAACGAAAAATTGTTACACCGTTCAGTGCCTAACCAATTTCGCGTCTGTTTAATTAGACCGCACGATGTAGAATAACTAATATATAATTATTAATTGTTGCGTGCAAATTCGAGATATTGTCGACTGTTACTAAATACAAATTATTGTGCAATAAATTGTTAGAATGACGTTTCTGTCTAACACGTTTGTCGCATACGTTTTGGATCTGATTCTGAGTCGAGACAAAAGAGAGAGAAGAGTAGCAAGCAACTAATAATCTAATAAACAAATCACCTAATAAATAAATCATTTAATATAAAAATTTATAGATTTAAAATTTGATCTAACACATAAACAAACCACTTAATAAGTAAGTTTATAAATTTTTAATTGAATCTAATTTAAATTTAAATCTTAAAATGTATAAATTTATGAATTTTAAGTTTAATCTAATAATAAACCTAAACAAATAAATCTAGTACTTGGCTTACTCAATTTCATTGAAGCACCTTATTCCATCAAATTAAAGTAGGTAGATACACAGATGGTGATATGTACCTATCCATCGTCCAACCAAATTTAATCTTACATGCAAATGTAATCACTTTTTTAATTAAACTATTCGGATATAGCTTTGACGAAGAGCAAGAGACCATTCAATCCATTCCTCGTTTTACGTGTGCATAAAATTCCACGATTCTTTATTTAAAGCATTTACTTTGAGCTCACCTAAAGGAAAAACAGAGAAGAAAAATACAAAAAAGTGATAAAACAAATTATTCGACCACTTTCATTCAAATGAAATCGTCAACAAAGTCTGAGAAATGATGAAATTCAAAGTAAATTCTGCACGACCTAGATTCATATCTGCCAAGATGCAGTCGAATCTGCAGAATTTTGGTCGAGGTTATTTTCTATCGATGAGACTTATCGAGGGGAAGAACGCGTTTCCCAAAATGGCTGACGAGGGTTCCACAAAATTTATGGTCGAGGATAAATAGCTGGGGGGTGTGCTATAATTCGAACGAAGTTTCCCTGTGGAGGAAATACATCTTGAATTACAGCGAGATGTACAGCGATAATTACATTGCGAATTTTTGTACAAATTTGTGCATATTTTTAGGAATATAATTAAAGAAGTACAATCTCGAAAACTACTTCAATGCTGTTGAAGTTAGATTTAAAGTTGATATAACGTATTATAAAAGCATAGAATTAATTCCTACGTTTAAAAAATGAACGTGGAGAAATATAATCCGATTTCCGACTGAAAATCATGATTTTCAAAAAGTTTCGAACAATTTTAGAGCGATGATTCTATAATTAGTAGATTCAGCGCATAGTGAGCAACGATATCCACGATCGAACAGGCCTTCTATTAAAATAACACGACTGTTAGCTTTTGCGGTGTTGGCATGCAAAAACCGTGGCACATGGCACGCATTCGTTCGATCCAGCGGATTCGCAGCTCCACATGAATTCCAATACGAATATTCAAAAGACTCGAGGAATCTTCTCTAATGGACCGACGCGTCTCAAATTTTCCAACAAAACATTCAAAACGAAAAAAGGTTTCTTCAAAATTCAGATACACATGAAAATATATATATTAATATTAAAAATATTAAATTTCGAATAGAACTGAAATTTCAAAAGAAAAGTTTCATATTTGTTTTAAATTTCAAATTTACTCAAGTATGAAACTTTTAAGATTCAAAAATTTAAACGGATTTCATGTACGGTAAATTTCTAAATTTTATGTTATATATATTATTTTAAAATTTATTATTATTAAAATAATATATTTAAATATTTAAATTTGAAGATTCGAACTTTAATGTCCAACAAAAGTTTTCCATTTACTTACTGAGTATTATAATCTGAATAATCCATCTGTGTTTAACCTTCACTGAAATTAGAATTTCAAATGTTCCATAGGCTTGAAACAAACAGAAACATCCAGGTTTCTATAACGAAACGTTCGAAATTCCTGGAAATAGGGACGTCCAGATGTTCAAGGCGAGCGCACACTCCGACGAAATATAGGCAGGTGCAAATTTTCGTCGAACGAGATCGTTTATTTTTCGTTTATCCGTAGCAAGAAAGGTACGTTGAGGGGGTTCCCCTCACGCGTTGTTCGTACCGAATGCACTGACGAAGCCTCTATAAATAGCGGGTACGTTACTAAAATACATGAAACGAATATACATACGTGTACACTCTTCAAAAAAAGTGGCTAAGATACGACCTTAATTTACATCTGCCACGATGAACGCGCCATTTTGTTATCCAGTAACAAATACATTTATATGAATGCTCTCTAGAAGAATTATCAACACCTCGTGAACTTTCTCACGAGATAATAAGAAGTCCGTAGAAAATTCAGAGTACAGAAGCTTTTCGTAAATCTTTACTCAAAATTACCCGAGAAAGTGACTTTGAAAGTAAATTTCAAAAGTTTGAAACTCGTTTAAAAGAGTATATTGCAAGAGAATTCTGTCATTCTGTCTAGAAATCTTTTTATGAATATTATAACTTGAGATTACCTTACCTTAGTACCACTCTGTAGAAAACATGTTTATGTGTAAGTGACTGAGGTAACGCGAATACACTGTTATGCTAATTTGCATTAAAAAATCAACACTCGTTGTGCAACCGGGCAAACATCGATCCGTAAAAAAAAATTAAATGGCGGCTCTTGGAACACCTACAACGTGAGTCAAGTATTTGTGGTTTGCTCATTAATTTGAAATTGACCAATCAACTTCCGCATACATTTGATCTTTGTGAGGAATTTCAAAGAGGTAACGGACGCAATATATTCGTTCGCGATTATACATATAAGATTATAATATAATATTTTATATTAGTCTAAATTCGAAATTTTTTGAGTTTCTGCATTTTATTTTAGTCGCAATGATCAAATTAAATGGTTCGGTGATAAATTTAATTGAGTTTATCGGCCAGCCTGAAACGCAACTTCGCGCCACAATCGATTATGTGATTCGAATCAAATGTATTTTGAACGGTAATCATTCTCTAATAATTTTTCAGTACGAATAACATTTTATAACAAAATGCAGCATCGATCGGCTTAATCTATTGATTCGACGAATAAATATCAATGAATAAATATTGTGAATACAGAAGAAATGAGTATAAAAATTATTGCTAAGTAAAACCAGTGCTTCTTATTTTCGCAGCGTTAAAGAACTTAACTTAATTTTAATAATACCAGGTATTGATTCTCTTTTATTTTATCCATGATGAATTTCATAAGTAATAAGATAATCATAATGTTCAATGTTCTTGTAGAAAGGACGACACACTTGTATTTGAAACGGTGGTATATAAACAAAGGACACCAAAAAAAATCAAATCAAACATAAGTGAAAGTGTAAATAAATTTTGAATATATTACTTCTTAAATTTAACTTAACAGCTTTTGATGCTCATATCGCTTGAGCTATTTAACTCTCAAAAGTTATAACGCATAAGATTTTCTTTCGTGATAACTTTCGAGGGTTAATTTTCAGTCTCATAATGGCCTTATCTCTTGTGTTAAAAGTCAGGTTATACAAAAGTGTTTGTATTTCGTGCTCCAAATAACATTCATTATCATAAGAGAACCGAGGAGAACATTAGTTTGGAAATTCATCAGAATAAATAAATGAGTAAAAGAGGAATCCTACCGGTTGAGCGCGCGTTAAAAGGTTAGGTGCGTCTCGGCAAGAACGCCGGCAGCAACATACCTAGTGGTGCTCTTAAAGAAGTTGTTGCTTTCGCGGTTCATCAACTCGCTACGGAACCGTGACATCTCATCCTCCATCTTTCTCATCTCGGCGTCGAAACGTTCCCGTATGTTGGAAAATTCGGTGTCTATCACGCTGAAGTCACCGAGCTTGATGGGAATATTGCGCTTGATACCACTGTCAGCCATGACTTTTGTCTCAGTCACACTTGTATCTCGTTACACCAAAATGCCACTGAATGAGATACTCGCTCGTATACCAATAAGAAGCACTGCTCTCACGAACGATCGCTTATAATTATTGCGAATACTATTTTCGATCACGTACAACCGTACTGCACGCTATCTCGCCTAAGAATGAGCGCGGCTCACCGAATGCTCCTTAAATAGTCGCGACGCAATCGTTCGGCTGTTCGTGGGAGTTCGTCACCACTCGGTAATTTCCGGGTAGATTCGGCTTCGTGCACGCGGTCCAAACCGGGAACGAAATTTCACGAGATTTGACCAGATCTGGACATTTGTTTGATATAATTTTTAATAAATAGATTTTAATAAATGATACAAATCGAGTATCTTAAATTTACTTTTACGTAAACATTTTAATTATTTTTGAGTGTTTCAAATTGAAATTTGTTCATATGAAAAGTAAAGAGTCATAGAAAGATATTTCATTATTTATAAAAAAAAGTGTTTGAAAAGTAAAAACGAGAAAAAGAGATAAATGAAATATTCATATTGTTAATTGATTGAAAAACATTGGGATACTTATTAATATAACAGAGATTCTATAAAATTCTTGTTTAACATAAATGTCATAAATTGAACGTTCCTTGCCCTATTTCGCAAAATAGTACCAACATTTCAATTTTTGTATTTTCGAACTAAAACAGGATCTCCTACATGAATCAAGAAACAAATAAGGAAGTAAGTTATTCATATGTGCATACAACGTACAAAGTTTCTGAATAGACATGCGATCTATGAAGAATTGGTGAGCATCTACATATAGGTTAGGATTTCGCACATAACTCGAATGATTGTGTTTTATACAAGAGGTGATGACTAATGTGTAACCATACGATCATTTCCTTATTGATTGTCTTTAGAGCGAAGATGTGCATATGTATGTATACAAAAGATTTTATTTCTATTAGCATCAGATTTCAAAAAAATTTCATTTCGTCATCGTTATATAAAAACACTTTTGCAACGTCACTTATTATGTTTGCAGTTTTATAGAACTGATATTTTAACGATTTATGTCATGGTCATAAACGCGTTAACAAAGGATACTCATGAGTGATCCGATTTTCACGATATTAATTGACTAATTAGATTATATGGTACATCAACGGTTTTCTAAAGTCAACAACGCTTATAAAAGCGTCAAGACGTCAATTACCATGTCGACCCAGTTACGGAGTCTTCTCTTCTGGTAAATTTACTCGATTCTCACAATTGCTGTACTTAACGATATTTTACCGATTTTACACGCTTGTTATCAAACATCTATATTAATTTAAAGAAAATTCCAGGCAATCAACGTGTTACACTTAAAATTAATTACCAAGAAGAGTATTTCTATAACAGAGTCACGCAACTTCCACGAAAAAGGCTAAACTAATAATTGTAAGTTTCATATTTGAAATAATCGGAAGAACGTTGTTGCACATATTAACGATTAATATTTTTGCTACAGAATGATCAATATAAAATATCACCCACTATTACGTATCATTAAAACTAGAATAGAAATTCTCTTGACATGAAATCCTGCTGCAAATAAAAAGTTACAGCAGTTATTCAAGTACCAAAAAAAGAAACTCGTCACTGTTCTCGACAGTTCCCAAAGCAAGTCGCACTATTTTATAAGTATGACTCACTTCGTATAACATAAATTCAAATCATCTGTACAAATTCCCTTTAATAAATATCTCGAGGAACGTTTTTTCATGTCCGCGCTGTTGTAATCATATCGCGCGTGACGATCATTTGCATTCCATTTCACGTCGTCCGCGTTGTTCTACATTCTTGTTAATCACGCGTGAACATTCAAGCGTTCTAATTTGGACAGACGTATATCAAGGAGACACGAAGGCTGCGATTACTACATAACTTTCTGTTTATGTCTGCTGGTACTGCGTGAGATGTTCTGTTTTTTTTATTCGTGGCATTAAATCCTACAGGCGAATGATGCCGGCCGCTATTTTCGCGCGTTACACGCGCCGAACTGAATGGACCAACGTGACGTGTCATGACGCCTCCTTATTGTTCATAAATAGTCCTAGTTGCAGTTTCACACTTGTCCACGATGAATCAAACTATGTGGAATCTCGAGATCCGTCATTGTGATAGTGATGTTGATTTGTTACAGCTAAACGTACCAGCAGAGGAGAGCTGAATCACACCCTATTTGGTCAAACTGAAATAACAACCCTCATCAACATTAAATTCTGTACGTGATTACTCTCTGAATGAAGTTCATAGAAAATACTAATTGAAGACATTTTTATATATTCTAAATTTTCATATATTTTAACATTTTTCTTTAGTTTTTTTACTCGACATTCATTCTAATTTATTTCTGCTGATAGTCACCTTCCAGTCATGGAACAAGGATCTCCACGAGAAGCAGCTTTAAAATTTATGGAGACAAAACTACATAGAAGAGAGCGGAGACGTGATGACAAAGTGTGTCAATGTCAAACTTCAGACGATGTTTCGAACTTCTCTCCCAGAGAACGATTCGTTCTTTCTCTGTGCGTTTTTCTTAAACGTTCACGGAATTCTTAAGTTTCTCGTTAGGACTCTGCGTGGGAGAACATGGTTATCATGACGTCATCTTTCTGGAGGTTTTACTGATCGATAAAACACGTCACAATGGTCGCTAATATGGATTGGTCTTACGTCCATTTGTTACGTAGCGAGTTACTATACGCGTTGCTCTACCTCAAAAAACAGCAAAGAATAACAAGGTGGAATCTTATATTTTTAATTTTTCATACCGAATTTAAATTCATCTTCCTCTGTTTAATTTTGCATAAAAATTCGAGGTCTAGTGGTAATAAATATATTAATAAATAAAAAAATATATACGTAGATCTTGGCCTCTTTCGAAAAAAAGATCATAAAATTTTAATAGTCTTAATTTAAGAATATATCAAACCAGACAATATGTAAACGTATCGCATAATTCTCTTTCAAGAAACTATTTTCGAAAGAACCAATTTATTACGAAGTACTCGAAATTGAGTACTAGCGGAACGTGAACAACATAATTTGTTGATGAACATTGTTATGCCAGACAAAAAGACAGAAGCGAAATTGCTTGCCAGACAATTATATGTAGCACGATATGCAGAAGAAAACAACTAAACAGAGGTTGTAGAAAAGATAGTACATCTCTTCGTTATACGCCACCGACTATTAATAGCTAAAAGTTCGAAAGAGAGCCATAGTATCCGAGGCCAAATTCGACGAAAAGAATTCTTTAGCCATTCGACCTTTTTGACCGTCATTCTTCGACAATTCAATGTCGAGGGTACCGCGCGAATTGTTACCATTTCTTGACTTTTCTTCGCGGCAATTTTCTTCGATCGTGCAGAATTGCAAAACAAAACTAAAGAACAAAATTTATGTCTCGATTTAAGACTTTTAAATAAGAAACCCTGCTATTCTTTTGGACTCTATATAACCCAAAATGAATATTATATTAAACCAGATAAATATTATTAAAATATATAGAGTTTGAAGTATTTAAAGTTTTAAAGGTCTCAATATTCATTTTTTATACAATTCAGACTTTTTATAAATAATAGTAATTTTATAAATAAAGTATTGTGAAAAAAATGAAAAATGGAGAACAGCAAGGCTAAGCAATAATAAATGGCTTTGCAAAATGATTTCAAATTTTTTATGAAATTATTTAGAAAATAATTGTCTTGCTAATTTCTTAGCAATAGGAACTTTTTAATAACAGTATTCTTTTTAGAAATAGAAGTTCCATAATAGAATAGAAGTTATGCTAATTATTGTTTGTTAGATAAAGAAACAAAAAGAAACCGCTCTCTAATTTAGAAACAATTTGTTGGAATGAAAAGTAGGTGTTGATAACACAGCCAGGATGATAAAAGGTAATTTCATTCAATATTTCGCTAGCAAGCAGACAATGAGCACTTAATAGTCATTTGTACTTGGCTTACTTAGAACGATTGAATGAGGAGGTTGACTGGTGTTGTCGTACGACGACTTCGCATCGCCACTACTGACTTGAGTACAAATGGGATCTGGGGTTAACGTGCCGTGATGTCATTCGCTGATATCATTGTGTCCATCTTTTACTTTGGTAGCCGGACAAGAAGAAAAAATTCAGCAAAATTGCACAACTTTTCGACTTTTCAGATTGTTCCTTCAATTTCAATCTCCATAATAATTCAATGACATGTGTACTTACATCATTGTCACGTATGACATACCTACATTTAATTAAAGTCTACATAATTAAAAGAAAATTTAGAAGAAAATTATAAATAAAATAAGTATAACGTTCCTTTTTTAAATTGACGAGAATTGAGAATTGAGAAGCATAATCAGTAAAACAACACTAAACGAATTCACCATATCAAGAAGAATAAATGTTACAGTACCGAATTTTCAATCATTTCTTTGTAAACCTGTGAAACTTGATCCTAACCGGTTGTAACATTCGCACTACGTATGTAGATCTGCAACATGATCCAGATGTAACTACTTATAGCATTTATGCACGAGTATATTTGCTACATAAACGATACAGCTCAACTAAATTTAACTAAATAAATTGAACTGTTCGCTTGAATATGAAACTTTTTCTTCGTTTGTCAGAAATTATTGTAAAGGAATCGTATAGACCACATTTGATACCAGTTGATGATCATTTTTCATTTCTACGTGCGTAATAGTAGTAGACGCAAATAAATACGGTAGTGGCCAATGTCACTGCCACGAATAAACTAACAATACGTAATGCAATGACAAGTGTCTATAATTGATTGTGCAAGTGCGATTTCTTTTTAATCTGTTTTTCTTAGTACATTTCTTAGTACATGTGATATTGTAATCATTATGTTGCAATTTTTAACCCCAATAAGGAAATAATATCAATATTATTATATCATTCAACTGAAATACATCACTGAATGACTGTAAGAAATAAACATATTACGTTAACGCTGTTTAGTATATTTTTAGACAACTGTAATTAAATAGAAGTTTATTTTAAATCAGCAAATTTGTATCTAACATTGTATTTAATTTCTGTGGACACATTAAATAGTGTCAGTTAATAAATGTTTATGTACATATATAATAATATATAGAAGCTCATAAATGAAAAAAATACACTCTATACAGTAATTATTCAATATACATACAATGTGAACAGAAGCGTAGATTTCATTTGATTGACGCGCCATTTAATTGATCCTAGGCCCTCTTGCGTTTACTGTCAGAACTAATTTAACACCTCGAAGTTTATTAGCAATCATGAAGAAACATATTAAAAGTACTTCTAATAAAAAGCAATCAGAAAATGTAAACAATGAAAAGAAACCATTTAACAAGAAGAAGTATAGGCTGCAGAAGTACAGTAATAAATATAAAAGTATGTAAGAATATTGAAAAATTTGGTTTACGTATAGGTTAGATTAGATATAAGGAATATAATTTTCACTTATTTAATTTCATTATATATTCCAGTTGATCAATGGGAAGATCGCAGGAAGAAAGCTGTCTTGCGAGGTTTTTACAAGGAGATTAATAAGGATCAGCTACAGAATCTAGAGAAATCTACTTTCAAAATTGATGAACACAAGTATGTACATTTACTGAATATTTATTGTATTTATACATACTATTGTATGAGTAGTAAATTTTATATAAGAAATAGAAACTTAAAAATTAATGTTGATCTTCAAAATTCGTGTTTGTTTGTTTTGCAAAAAGGAAACAAGAAAAGAAGGTTAGTGCATTTCAAAAAGCAAAACAAGAATTCCTTCGCAAAAAAGATGAAAAAAGGATACAAAAGGAAGAGGCTTTACGAGTGAAAACAGAAAAGGAAGAAGCACTTCAGAAATATAAAGAGAAAAGAATGCAAACATACAAAAAACTCTCAAAGAAAACAAAAAAAGGACAGCCTGTAATGAAAGATAGATTAGAAATGTTACTTGAAAAGATACAGCAGCAAGTATCACAGTGACATTATGGAAAAATGTCATATAATTTTAAAAATATGAAACAACTATGAAGTTAAATATTATTAGTAAATTTTATAATTTTAACCAACTATGTTACGACTGAGAAATATATATGTAGTAACAAATAAATTTCAATAAATACTTTTCTATAAAATGATCTCTGTTAATATACTTTTAATAAAAGAGAATAATAATATTTAATTTGTACTAATCGTTGTAATATGTCCATTGCATGAAAGAAATATTAAAATTTTAGTTTTTTCAAAACTTTTTATCGTTTTACCATGTAAACCATACTCAAGATTTTGATATGCATTAGATTCTACAATCCTCATAAAAATTAAAATACTATATTGTTAAACAAATATTAACGAGATTTCAAGGCATTCGTGCGACGAATCAAGAGCAATTAAAATTTACCTTATCTTCGTTACAAGATATGATTGAAAAAAGAAAACGATCGATGAAATAGCAGCAGATTTAAAATACGAATTTGCCCGCGCAACATTGAAAGCGCAGGCGTAGTGGCATTTGACGGGTAGCCGTCAGCTAGTCAGCGGTTGCAAATGGCGACAGCCACGAAATCTCTGGCACCGACTCGCGAATAGTTTCACGCCTACTGAGTACGTGACCGAGCTGTGCGTGAACGTTATCATAACCCAGATTGGTACGTATTTAAAACTGATCCGCTAACCAAGATGCGTAGCAAATAATCTTTTTCCTCAGAAAACAAGTCTCACTGGTTGCATTTGCCACCCGTACGACAGGTCATCAAAGACAAAAATCCATCGTTCAACCTGTCTGTGTCTTTCGAAACATCCCTTCTGCCTGCTCAATCGATATACATTGATTATCGAGTGATTTCTTAGTGAACGTTGCTATGATTTTTCGGCATAATCTCACGAATTTCCGTGTAATTGGATCCACTATCAGCGTTTGCATCATACTGCTGTCAAAATGTGTTTGCCATCGGAAATCTAGGACGCGGTACCGGCTTAATCGCTCGATTTTCCTTTCGAGTAATAGAATAGGTCTCTATTTCACACGACTTACTCCTTTGATTTTTAACATTCGTGTAATATACTGGTTTTATTTGCTAATATTGAACATATATTCCGTATATTTTCGTTGTAAATTACTTGAAGAGGCCAAAGGGCTTGTTGGTTCAAGTACTTTTAATCAACGAATATTGTTCAGATCACTTTCTTGAGCCTCCCCCTGTACATTTACTGCATGCCGTCAAATAACAGTGTATATTTGTGAATCTACAAGTAATTTTTCATAAATTAACTCATAAACAGTGATATGGAGAGTTTCATTGATCTGTATGTATATACTTACATATATATATATATACACAGATATATACATATATATACATATGTATACATATATATACATATATATACATATCTATATACATACATATACATACATACATATATATAAAGCAACTTAATATATACATATGTATATATATATATTTCTTTTAATATTATAAATTTATATTTTATAACTGCAAATATTTATTTATAGTCCATAATATAGTCTGACATATATTGTCTTATAAACATTTATGTAATTGAGATTTTTAATTGTTATAAAAATTATAGATTGCAAACAGATGTTGATAAACATTTTAATTGATATTTTATAAATCAAAATTATATTTCTCATGGATGTGAGTGTAAATTTCTTTCATTGTATTTTATTTCACAGGTGGTTTTAAATAGAAGAAGACAAGATGCCGGCTGTGAGAGGAGATGGCATGCGTGGACTGGCAGTATTTATTTCTGATATTAGAAATTGTAAGCTAAAGTTTTTATTTATATATTTTTGAATATATATTTTTTTTAATTAATGAACTTGCAGTTTATGTTAATTATAATATCTTTATTTATTATACTACGAGATAAGAACGAAAACAAGTTAACTTTTGAATTATTAAAATTTTGACCCATGTTCCATTAAGAGATACGATGCCATTGAAACTAATGTGACACACAGAGTATTTAAGACAGTGAAGAGTAGGAGACAGGGGGCGGAGTTCTGATAGAGGCATATCTTTCTGATATAGCTTATATTTCAAACACTAATATGTAATACTTGGCATAATACACAATAAATGAATATTAAAACTAACACTTTCAGTTTCCTTGAGAAATGTTTGTAGATATGAATAGAATATAAACTGAAATATGGGTTAACTATGTAATATTTGTATTATTTAATGTAATAAATAATTATATAAGAACTAGGATAACTAATTGAGTCTTATAGAGCAAATCAATACATCTGTACTTTGATGCCAGTCCAAGTGGCATACAGCCATTGTAGTTTTTTTATAATGAAATGTATAATTAAATATGTGTGTGTGTGTGTGTATGATAGATACAGATTAAATATATAAATGTATATCATCAATAATTCCATATTCACAGAAATGATGTAAATTTAAAAAATTGTTAACTAGCTTCTTCTTTTTTACTTATTCTTTTAGGCAAAAGTAAAGAGGCAGAAATAAAGAGAATAAACAAAGAATTGGCAAATATTCGCAGCAAATTCAAAGGAGATAAGACACTTGATGGTTATCAAAAAAAGAAATATGTTTGCAAGCTCCTTTTTATTTTTCTGCTTGGTCATGACATTGATTTTGGACATATGGAGGCTGTTAATTTACTTTCATCTAACAAGTATTCAGAGAAACAAATTGTAAGTGTTACAATCTATTGGAATAAATGCACGTATAAATTATGTTGAAATTTAACATAACTATTATTATTATTATTACTTTTAGGGTTACCTTTTTATATCAGTCTTAGTAAATACGAATAGTGATCTCATTAAATTAATAATTCAAAGTATAAAAAATGATCTTGCATCACGGAATCCCATTCATGTTAATCTTGCATTACAATGTATTGCTAATATTGGCAGTAAGGAAATGGCAGAAGCATTTGGCAATGAAATACCAAAATTACTCGTTTCTGGGTATATAGTAATAGAAATCAATATTTCTTATATAATATTTATTTATAAAACGAAGAATAATTATCTTTTGCTTGTAGAGATACTATGGATGTTGTAAAACAAAGTGCGGCATTGTGTTTATTACGATTATTGCGTACCGCACCAGATGTTGTTCCTGGTGGAGAATGGACTTCGCGCATAGTTCATCTTTTAAATGATCAACATCTCGGTGTTGTTACTGCGGCCGCATCTTTGATAGATGCTCTTGTAAAAAGAAATCCAGACGAATATAAAGGATGTGTAAGCTTAGCAGTTTCAAGATTGAGCAGGGTATGACATAGTTTATTAGTCCAATAAATGATTAAAGAATAGTATAATAAATAACTTTTTTTTATTCTATCGAAATAGATTGTTACATCGAGCTACACAGACCTACAAGATTATACATATTACTTTGTGCCAGCACCATGGCTATCTGTTAAGCTTTTACGATTACTACAGAACTATACTCCACCTGGTAAATTATTTTTATTTTTATTATAATTATATTCCAAGATAATTAAGGCAATAATTTTATTTTATTCTTAACTTTTCAATAGCTGAAGATCCAGGAGTAAGAGGTAGATTAAATGAATGTTTAGAAACTATATTAAACAAAGCTCAAGAACCGCCAAAATCAAAAAAGGTGCAACATTCGAATGCTAAGAATGCTGTATTATTCGAGGCTATTAGTTTAATTATTCATAACGACAGTGAACTGCCTTTATCAGTTAGAGCGTGCAATCAACTCGGTCAGTTTCTATCCAATCGTGAAACTAATCTTCGTTATTTAGCACTTGAATCTATGTGCCATTTGGCTACATCAGAGCTGTCGCACGAAGCCGTGAAGAAACATCAAGAAGTTGTTATTCTATCAATGAAAATGGAAAAAGACGTGTCTGTTAGACAACAAGCTGTTGATCTTTTGTATGCTATGTGTGATAAAAGCAATGCAGAAGAAATAGTACAAGAAATGTTGAACTACCTCGAAACTGCTGATTATTCTATTAGAGAAGAAATGGTTCTTAAAGTGGCGATTCTAGCTGAAAAATATGCTACCGATTATACTTGGTACGTTGATGTCATTTTAAATCTCATTAGGATAGCTGGTGATTACGTTTCGGAAGAGGTATGGTACAGAGTTATCCAAATTGTCATCAATAGAGACGATGTGCAAGGATATGCAGCAAAAACTGTTTTCGAGGTAAATAATACAAAATTACATATATATATTTTTTATCTAAATATTCCATTATAAATAAAATTGTAAAATATTTGTGATTATTTTATTAGGCCTTACAAGCACCAGCTTGCCACGAAAATATGGTTAAAGTTGGTGGTTACATACTTGGAGAGTTTGGAAATCTCATTGCTGGTGATCAGCGCTCTTCTCCAGCTGTTCAGTTTCAATTACTACATTCCAAAGTAAGTAGCATAAGCTTTTATGTATTTAAACACTTAATATATCAATGCGTTTCTCTAATTCTTTTATTTTTTAGTATCACTTATGTTCTCCAATGACTCGAGCATTGCTGCTTTCAACCTATATTAAATTCGTTAATCTGTTTCCTGAAATGAGAAGTCAAATTCAAGATGTTTTCAGACAACACAGTAATTTACGTAGCGCAGATGCAGAATTGCAACAGAGAGCTTCAGAGTATCTTCAATTGAGCATTATTGCTTCCAGTGACGTTTTGGTAAATAATAAGTTATACTCGAATTAATTTTACTCTAATTTTAAAGTTTAACAACGTTTATTAAATATTTGTAATTTTTTTCATAGGCTACGGTCTTAGAAGAAATGCCAGCATTCCCAGAAAGAGAATCTTCCATTCTTGCCGTTTTGAAAAGAAAGAAACCGGGTCGAGTTCCCGAGAATGAAATCAGAGAAAGTAAAAGTCCTGCACCAAATGCTAATCATCACGCGGAAGCGCCCGCCAGTATAACAGGAACTGTTAATAATACATCGGCAGATTTATTAAGTCTTTCTACACCACCATCTTCTCAACCAACTAGTAATACTGGAGTTTTACTTGACGTATTAGGTGATATTTATAATATGCCAAACAAAGTTGCTACTAACGGTGCCCAAAATACGTATAATCCCAAAAAGTATGTTAATATAGGAAATATTTAGTAATAAAAATATGTTCAAAAGAATATAATTTAACTTCTAAATTCTGTATTTTATAGATTCGTGTGCAAGAATAATGGCGTACTATTTGAAAATGATCTAATTCAAATTGGAGTAAAATCGGAGTTTAGGCAAAATTTGGGACGTGTCGGTCTTTTTTATGGAAATAAAACTCAATACGCTCTTCATAGTTTTCAACCACAATTATCTTGGTCTGAGGAAAATCAACAGAAATTAGCTGTACAAGTAAAACCAGTTGATCCCGTGTTAGAAGCTGGTGCTCAAATACAACAAATGATTAATGCAGAGTGTATTGATGACTACAGTGGTATGATAAGCTATATAATATTCTAAAAGTTGTTCTCATCAAGTTTGTTTTTATATTATTTAACCTGTCTTTAAATTTTCTTTTTTCTGTATAGATGCACCGAGCATGATCATTTCTTTTATTTATAACAATGTGCCACAAAAGATAACAATGAAGTTACCGTTAACAATCAACAAATTTTTCGAGCCTACAGAAATGAATGGAGAATCATTCTTTGCACGGTGGAAAAATCTTGGAGGGTATGTAACTTATTCTAAGAAATATTTCTTTATTTTTACTTTCATTATGTTTTTCAATTAAAACTGTTATATTAACATTTATTAATTCATTACGTACAATAAAACTTGGCCAAGATAGTTTGGTTTAACAATACGTTGAATAATACCATATGAATAATTTACACTTTACATCTAGAGCGAACCAACAACGCTCACAGAAGATTTTTAAAGCACAACAGCCAATGGATCTTGCGCAAGTTCGCACGAAATTGCAAGGATTTGGAATGCAATTACTCGATGGTATCGATCCGAATCCTGATAATTTCGTCTGTGCAGGAATAGTACATATGAGGGCACAACAAGTAGGATGTCTTTTACGTTTAGAACCTAACAAACAAGCACAGGTAATTTTCAATCTTCTTAAGATGAAATATTGCTTCATAAACATTAAATCTCTTAAAGCAAAAATTTGATAAACCCATTTATTGTTAACTTTATTTTGTAGATGTTCCGTTTAACAGTACGTTCGAGTAAGGAATCAATGTCAGTAGAGATCTGTGACCTGCTGGTGGACCAATTTTAAACGGCCTAGCAGGCGTGAAGCTAATTTAAGATATATTAACGCCGTGAGAAGACATATCGTGATTATTGAAGGATGTTATCTCTCGACGTTTGAAAGATGTGTGTTAAGAAATATTTGTTGTACGCAAGCTTACACTCACAGCGCGGTAAGAACTGAACCCTTGTGTAGGCGAAATATTGTTACCACGTACCTACGAACAAACGACAGGATTGCTAAAAATACGATAAAGGTGAATTGTGTACACGAAAAACAAAAAAAGAAAAGAAAGCAGAAAATCTATACACCATATGACTATAATGGACAATATTGAGTCCATGAATGAAGGTAACGATATAGATATTATCTTTATTTTTTTTTCTTTCTTTTTTTTTTAAATTTAATATGTGTCTGTAGTAAAAAATTGTAATTTGTAACTTATGCAATGATATGTAGATGCATACCACGGGTATTTGCAAAAAAAAAAAAAAAATAGTTGAGAGTCACAAAACTACATTATTTTTTTCAGTGATAAATGTTTTTAATGAGTTTATTGTATCACGCAACTGCGTCGGCTATAGCGATTCCATTTGTTAGGCCATACTATTGAATTTGCGTGCTCGTGGTGCATTCTCATTTATACCTCCAGCTTCCCTTTTTTCTACGTACGATTTCTTTTTCGTACTGATTTTCGTTTCCTCTTTTTTTTTTTTTTTTTTTTTTTTTCTTTTTTGAGATTATTGTTGCGCGAGCGAAAGTAGATATGGGTACGATGACAGTAGTTGTATAATATTAGTTCGTTACCATAGATTTTTCCTTGTTACGAGCTCAAAATTTCTTCTGTAATTAACTATTCGACATGGTCGCTCCCATCTCAATTTCCCTCTACTCCACTTGTTTTCTGGCCTTTTCCTGATTTTCTGTATCTTATAAATGATAAAATCCATGGCTGGTTTTATTCTTTGGCTCACAGAGAAGCGCGATTAAATTCAGTGAGAGGCAAACGAACAAAGAGAAAAAAAAAAAGAAAAGAAAAGGAAGAATAATCATTAGAAGAACTTTTCTAATCATTTTTAACGAATCTTGTGTGAGATGTATATTTCAGTAGTATATCTTGTACAGATGATATTTACGGATACGTTTGGAGATTATTATGTTTTGCGAGTGATAATGAAGAAAAACGAAAACAATAAATAAATATGAAAATAGAGCAGCTCTGAGTGACATTTGAAACGTGTTTGCATTGCGATCATATGCTTCACGATTACTCTGTCTGTTATTATGAAAATTGTAAATCTCTAATTGAATTGTATATAAGAAATTCATTGATTAAATGTGCCAATGACAAATAGTCATTGCGTGAGACACGTAGAATCCTGTATTTGCAGATATGACGATCTTATCGTTCCTTCCTGCTATTTCAGTTATATATTTCTTTATCATGCGTACATGAGATGTATATTTTTTTTATGTTCGTATATAGTATACATTTATATTTGAAGCCTTTCCCCTTTACCTGTGATTCCTTTTATCGTTTTCAATTATGTATTATTTACATATTAGCATGAATCGAAAACTGTAGCATGACCTATCAAAAGATCTGTATAAAGAATGCGTTTTTAAGGATACTGTGCTATCGGTGTTTTATTTCAATTTTAATCATTGTTACGTGAGAAAGTATCCTAAAAAAACGAAAGTCGGATAACAGTGTATCATAGATCTAATTAGCGTTAAAAATTTAAGTTAAAAGAACGCTTGCATTCTCGTTCTTAATATATACGTGAAGAACGTGTTCTTATTATATACATACGTTTCATGTTAAAGTTACACAAGCGTTTATTGGACACATGTGAATCAAATGAAACGGAAAATGTTAAATAGAAAAAATAAATTTTTTTATTTAACGCTGAATTTTTCTTTCATTTAATTCGACAATCCGCACAAAAAATGCTTGTATGATTCTAACTCAGATATATATATATTTTTTTTATCGTAATCTTTTACGAATTATTGTTTTACATTTCTATAGTATTTAATTTAAAAACAAGACATACGTTGGAAATATACTGTGTCCAGCAATAAAATATAATTGCTTATGAAATACACAAGTACATATATATACCTAAGAGAATTTTACGAATAACTAGCGAAATTTGCATTCTGTTTTCATTTAGGGTAACGCGACAGCATTATGCATACATTACATAAGAAACGAACATTCCTGTCTTAAAATAATATGAACAAAGAAAATTCGTATATATAATAGGTATATAGAAATACTTTATATTTATATATTTAAGTCGGTTACGTGGTTTCGAAAACCTATTTTTTTAATTATATGCGTCGCTTCTGAAATCTAAAAGCAAAGAGGCACAGAGAAGACAAGTGCAGGATCGAGATTCGTTATAAGTTGTATAAGTTCAAATCAGGTCGTTTCTTTCACAGTTACGACTATTCTTGCATCGGTTTTACTCGGTTTTGTACATATAAATATATAACACTATATTTAGATATATTTTCGATCTCTAAACACGAAACAATATCACGATCGAATAAATGATGTGCATGTAATTACTAATTAATTGATAATAAGAATAATCGCCCAGTCATGGATTTGTTGAGAGATGATTTACATTTAAAAAAAGGATTTAAACGGGATTCGTATGACAATTCCACCACTTCACACGTGTCAGTGTGCTTATCTTCGCAGAAGTGTGAATCATGTTCATCCGATGAACTTTAAATACAAATGATACGTATATATATATTATATATATACACGCGCGCGTGGATGCATATATCATATAAATAAAGTACACATAATTATATATATATATATATATAATACGAATTATTGAGATGTGTGCGGTGACACACGATTGTTAGATTATTATGTTGCGGTGTCCTAATCGAATGACGATCGTGACATACATATTAATGACACGCGTTTGTTACAACGCTGCAGAGATTTAATCCGATAAACTGATCCTTTGTCTGTCTCGTTACTTTTTACTCCCCGTGTATAGATTTAATGTAGGAATTTGACTATATAGCAGAAAACGCAATCACAAGTTACTAATGGGGATTAGTAACAAAGACGTTTGCAATCGAGCCAAATTATTTAGCACAGGTGCAACGTACGTATACACCATGAAATTATTCAATGTTACCATTGCTCATGAAAAATTATTTCGTATATTTAGCATGGATGTACAGTATTATATTTTCCCATACAATTACGTACAAATCTCCTCTGTTGTACAATCTGTGCTCCTTTTATTTATTTTCAATTGTAGTATGCAAAAATTGATTTATCGTTCTCGATTTTACAGATTAAGTAGTCTTTGACGATTTAACGGGAACTTTTTAGCAAATTCGTGTATATAAATGAATTTCCTTAATTTCTTAATCTTAAAAGTGATAATGAATTTTCAAGATTGAAACTTTTAGTCAATTTACTTTTAACTTTTTTCTAATCTCACGTTTCTTTTCGTGCAAAGTGTATTAAAAGATGAAACAAGTTCAGGAAAAATTCTCAACGTAGATCTAAAAATTATTACAAGTAAAATTAGATATAATTAGAAGGAACTAGCGAACAATCCACTGACAATACCTTATTACCGATGATTTTCGAATCTATATTTTCTAAGAATTTTATACGCGTACATATGCACGTATGAATCGCTTAGTAGTTTATATGTACATTCGCATTCATTAAAGAATTTAATAGAAATTATTTACTAGTATTCCATACGTATATAAAATAAAAGGATTATAATTCGTTAAGCCAGCGAAAGTGGTAGTCTCTCGTTTGTCTCTAGTTTAAAACGAGTTTGTATCGACACGATCGGCACAAAGCATGAACACAGGAATTGTTCACACGACTGTGAGATTTGCTCGATCACCAATCAATCGATTGATATGTATTTTTTAAATGAAATTTCTACATTTAATCTTTACACGAGGAAGACTGTAAAATTCTCAAGTTATTTAATAATTACGTTTATTTTATTTCTCATCGTCGACAACAGCGAAGATTCACTTAAAGATATCAGTCTTTTCCGATTTTTCTGCGAACGTTGTTCTATATCATTTAGCTCTACTTACATGTACGTTTGTAAAATGCTCTTGATTTATATTATTAAACTATACATATACATAATCTCGTGTAAGTGTGCTCTCTCAATTATTCGACTGGCTTTCGTATTAATGTTGCCCGCGCCTGAGCTGACATAGCTTTGTTTTATCGCCAAGCAATTATTAAGAAATCGATGAAACATATCAATAAGGAAATATTGATACAATTTTTCGGGGACTAAAGTTATTTGACAATACAAGCTTAGCTCGAACTACAATTTGACGTAATTTTAAAATTATTGAAAAGCTTATAGAAAGTTATATTTTATCTATGGATTATAAAAGAGTTTTTTCTATTTTTCACTTCGTCCACTTAAAAAAAAAAAAAAACAATTGATCATTTAAAAAAATACAACGAACAACGCAGACAAAGTTTTATTAAGAAATTATTATTCGAATTGTCGTTCGAATGGTATGTATGTATGTACGTCCATCGTCTAATCGTAGGGTACATGACAATTCGAATGTTTTCGATTTCTTCCAATTTGCATCTGAATTTTTCAGCTCGTGGTTTTCGTAGTCCAGAAATCGAGATATCTTAGCTCAACGTTTTCGAAGCTTTCAAATACCGTGCCAAAAAAAGGAAAAAAAGAACTTAAAGAAAAATAAATGAGAAGCAACACTTTCTTCACCGATTTGAAAGTATAAAAATTTCCACGGGGTCCACATTACGTCAATGAACAAATCTTATCGACTATTTAGAGAGCGTTATAAATTTACTCAACGATGTTTCGTGAATTGCGTTCGCGATTTGTCTTTATGCCTAACTTCAATAACGTCCTGGAACAATAGCGATAGAAACGACTCGATTCTCGTTTTTTGACACTTTTTACGCAAGAATTGTTCGGTGATGCGTCAAGTATGAATTGCGAGAATAATAACACATAAAATATTTACTCGCCGCAAAAAAAGTATGTATGTTGCATTGTGTTAATATAGCTTACAAACGCTTCGTATATACCGTGTAGCACAGTATTGATAATCGTCATGATCAAAGAACACAATAGATTTGACAGGACAACAGGTAGTTAAGCAGTGAACGTTTTCTATGTATTTTCAAAGTTCCTTAGAAAGATAGATGACATATAGTTAAGGTTGTCTTGATTATTACAAATAATTAATACAGTTGACTCAATGCGAGGATTGTTTTATTTGTATTCATCCCATTACGACGTATTTTACACTTCTTCCACGAAATGATTATTCTAATATAATGATCAAACTTAAATTTGTAATTTTTGTGCTTCATAAAAGTATAAAAAAAAAGCTTAATATAATGATTAAATTTTAATTTTTGTGCTCCATAAAAATATTGACAATATGAGAGTTCCATTTGAAAAAAAAACATAAAAACGTAAAAATATAAAATAAAAACATAAAAATACTGAATGTCCCAGTTAACAATGAAGAAATTTGAAAATCTTTATCAATACATATTTTGAAATGTAAATGGAACATACAACGAAAGCTAGGAATCTTAAACGAACAATGAAATTTCAAAAGTTGACAAATTATTACTCTTTATATTTTTGTAACTGGTGCAAATTGTCTCATTTTAAACATAGTGACGCCACCTATCGCTAAATTAGCGATATTTAACTTTAAAAATAATTATTTATGAATTTTAAAACGCAAAATGGACATAAAAAGAAACCAAAGGATCTAATTAAAAAGACCAAATTACAAAAGCTTACAATTTAATTCACTAAATTTATTTTTTTTGCAAATGAAAATTTATCTGTTTTACGGGGTTGTAGGAAAAGAGATGGAATATGGGCTTCTTCAGTTGGCGGTAGATGACGATGAGCTTGAAATGGCGAACGTGATGTAGCCATGTTTTCCTTTTCAATAAAGTCGGAGTTTTTCATTTTCGGAACACGTCGGGGTCACCAATCTTGTAGGTACGATGCTAAAATGGTCTTTGTTGAGAAATGTTAGTCTCCACTGTTGGCCAAAGTGCGACTGACTCTGTTCTGGATATTGCATCCTCGTTTGGCGTCTAGTCCTCCCAGATATTGCGCATACCCTTTAGTTTGCGTGTCGTCCCCTTTCCTTGTAGCTGCTACAGAAACTGTCTCTCCATGGTTGCGTCTTCATTCCATGTCAGGTGGTCACCAATGTAGGAAGAGAGAGACGGAAAGACGTATGGACTGGGGTAGTGAGTGAGAGAAGAGAAGAAAGTTATACGTTTATAGGATGAGTTTCGTCTCGGAGTCATTACCTAGACTCACCCAGTGGGATTAATGGCAGCGACCCCAGACCAAAGGCACGATGGAGGGCCTTGTCGTGCCGCGTCTCCATAGTCACATGCTCCTGATACAAAAGTAAAAATTTCAGCGAGATACACCTCATGGTTCTCGATATATTCCCGCTTGAATCTTTTTCGAAAGATCTCTGTATCCGGAGAACGGATTAACGTGGTGCATTGTCGTGCCACGTCTTCGATGGTCGTATGCTCCTGATATAATGGTCGAAATTTCAGCGAGATACACCTCATGGTTCTCGAGATATTCCCGCTTAAACGATTTCTGAAAACCCTCTGTATCAGGAGAACGGATTAACAGGGGGCATGGTCGTGCCACCTCTTCGATGGTCATATGCTACTGATACAAGAGTAGAAATTTCAGCGAGATACACCTCATGGTTTTCGATATATTCCCGCTTGAATCTTTTTCGAAAGATCTCTGTATCCGGAGAACGGATTAACGTGGTGCATTGTCGTGCCACGTCTTCGATGGTCATATGCTCCTGATACAAGAGTAGAAATTTCAGCGAGATACACCTCATGGCTCTCGAGATATTCCCAATTGAAATCTTTTTGAATAAGCCACTGTATCAGGAGAACCGCTTTTGGCGGGAACTTGTCGTGCCACCTCTTGGATGGTCATATGCTCCTGATACAACGGTCGAAATTTCAGAGCTGTACATTCTCTGGCTCTCGAGATATTCCCAATTGAAATCTTTTTGAATAAACCACTGTATCAGGAGAACCGCTTTTGGCGGGAACTTGTCGTGCCACCTCTTCGATTGTCATATGCTCCTGATACAACGGTCGAAATTTCAGAGCTGTACATTCTCTGGCTATCGAGATATTCCCAATTGAAATCTTTCTGATTAAACCACTGTATCAGGAGAACCGCTTTTGGCGGGAACTTGTCGTGCCACCTCTTGGATGGTCATATGCTCCTGATACAACGGTCGAAATTTCAGGGAGAGACACCTCATGGTTCTCGAGATATTCCCAATTGAAACCTTTCTGATTAAACCACTGTATCAGGAGAACCGCTTTTGGCGGGAACTTGTCGTGCCACCTCTTGGATGGTTATATGCTCCTGATACAACGGTCGAAATTTCAGAGCTGTACATTCTCTGGCTCTCGAGATATTCCCAATTGAAATCTTTTTGAATAAGCCACTGTATCAGGAGAACCGCTTTTGGCGGGAAATTGTCGTGCCACCTCTTGGATGGTTATATGCTCCTGATACAATGGTCGCAATTTCAGCGAGATACACCTCATGGTTCTCCAGATATTCCCAATTGAAATCTTTTTGAATAAACCACTGTATCAGGAGAACCGCTTTTGGCGGGAACTTGTCGTGCCACCTCTTGGATGGTTATATGCTCCTGATATAATGGTCGAAATTTCAGCGAGAGACACCTCATGGCTCTCGAGATATTCCCAATTGAAATCTTTTTGAATAAACCACTGTATCAGGAGAACCGCTTTTGGCGGGAACTTGTAGTGCCACCTCTTGGATGGACATATGCTCCTGATATAATGGTCGAAATTTCAGCGAGAGACACCTCATGGCTCTCGAGATATTCCCAATTGAAATCTTTCTGATTAAACCACTGTATCAGGAGAACCGCTTTTGGCGGGAACTTGTCGTGCCACCTCTTGGATGGTCATATGCTCCTGATATAATGGTCGAAATTTCAGCGAGAGACACCTCATGGCTCTCGAGATATTCCCAATTGAAATCTTTCTGATTAAACCACTGTATCAGGAGAACCGCTTTTGGCGGGAACTTGTCGTGCCACCTCTTCGATTGTCATATGCTCCTGATATAATGGTCGAAATTTCAGCGAGAGACACCTCATGGCTCTCGAGATATTCCCAATTGAAACCTTTCTGATTAAACCACTGTATCAGGAGAACCGCTTTTGGCGGGAACTTGTCGTGCCACCTCTTGGATGGTCATATGCTGCTGATACAACGGTCGAAATTTCAGAGCTGTACATTCTCTGGCTCTCGAGATATTCCCAATCGAAATCTTTTTGAATAAGCCACTGTATCAGGAGAACCGCTTTTGGCGGGAACTTGTCGTGCCACCTCTTCGATGGTCGTATGCTCCTGATACAACGGTCGAAATTTCAGAGCTATACATTCTTTGGCTCTCGAGATATTCCCAACTGAAATCTTTTTGAATAAGCCACTGTATCAGGAGAACCGCTTTTGGCGGGAACTTGTCGTGCCACCTCTTCGATGGTCGTATGCTCCTGATACAACGGTCGAAATTTCAGAGCTGTACATTCTCTGGCTCTCGAGATATTCCCAATCGAAATCTTTTTGAATAAACCAGTGTATCAGGAGAACCGCTTTTGGCGGGAACCTGTCGTGCCACCTCTTCGATGGTCATATGCTCCTGATACAACGGTCGAAATTTCAGAGCTGTACATTCTCTGGCTCTCGAGATATTCCCAATCGAAATCTTTTTGAATAAGCCACTGTATCAGGAGAACCGCTTTTGGCGGGAACTTGTCGTGCCACCTCTTCGATGGTCATATGCTCCTGATACAACGGTCGAAATTTCAGAGCTGTACATTCTCTGGCTCTCGAGATATTCCCAATCGAAATCTTTTTGAATAAGCCACTGTATCAGGAGAACCGCTTTTGGCGGGAACTTGTCGTGCCACCTCTTGGATGGTCATATGCTCCTGATACAACGGTCGAAATTTCAGCGAGAGATACCTCATGGTTCTCGAGATATTCCCAATCGAAATCTTTCTGATTAAACCACTGTATCAGGAGAACCGCTTTTGGCGGGAACTTGTCGTGCCACCTCTTCGATGGTCATATGCTCCTGATACAACGGTCGAAATTTCAGCGAGAGACACCTCATGGTTCTCGAGATATTCCCAATCGAAATCTTTCTGATTAAACCACTGTATCAGGAGAACCGCTTTTGGCGGGAACTTGTCGTGCCACCTCTCGATGGTCGTATGCTCCTGATACAACGGTCGAAATTTCAGAGCTGTACATTCTCTGGCTCTCGAGATATTCCCAATCGAAATCTTTCTGATTAAACCACTGTATCAGGAGAACCGCTTTTGGCGGGAACTTGTCGTGCCACCTCTTGGATGGTCATATGCTCCTGATACAATGGTCGAAATTTCAGAGCTGTTCATTCTCTGGCTTTCGAGATATTCCCAATCGAAATCTTTTTGAATAAGCCACTGTATCGGGAGAACCGCTTTTGGAGGGAACTTGTCGTGCCACCTCTTGGATGGTCATATGCTCCTGATACAACGGTCGAAATTTCAGCGAGAGACACCTCATGGTTCTCGAGATATTCCCAATCGAAATCTTTCTGATTAAACCACTGTATCAGGAGAACCGCTTTTGGCGGGAACTTGTCGTGCCACCTCTTCGATGGTCGCATGCTCCTGATATAATGGTCGAAATTTCAGCGAGAGACACCTCATGGTTCTCGAGATATTCCCAATCGAAATCTTTCTGATTAAACCACTGTATCAGGAGAACCGCTTTTGGCGGGAACTTGTCGTGCCACCTCTTCGATGGTCATATGCTCCTGATACAATGGTCGAAATTTCAGCGAGAGACACCTCATAGTTCTCGAGATATTCCCAATCGAAATCTTTCTGATTAAACCACTGTATCAGGAGAACCGCTTTTGGAGGGAACTTGTCGTGCCACCTCTTGGATGGTCGTATGCTCCTGATATAATGGTCGAAATTTCAGCGAGAGACACCTCATGGTTCTCGAGATATTCCCAATCGAAATCTTTCTGATTAAACCACTGTATCAGGAGAACCGCTTTTGGCGGGAACTTGTCGTGCCACCTCTTCGATGGTCATATGCTCCTGATACAACGGTCGAAATTTCAGACCTGTACATTCTCTGGCTCTCGAGATATTCCCAATCGAAATCTTTTTGAATAAACCACTGTATCAGGAGAACCGCTTTTGGCGGGAACCTGTCGTGCCACCTCTTCGATGGTCATATGCTCCTGATACAACGGTCGAAATTTCAGAGCTGTACATTCTCTGGCTCTCGAGATATTCCCAATCGAAATCTTTTTGAATAAGCCACTGTATCAGGAGAACCGCTTTTGGCGGGAACTTGTCGTGCCACCTCTTCGATGGTCGTATGCTCCTGATACAACGGTCGAAATTTCAGAGCTGTACATTCTCTGGCTCTCGAGATATTCCCAATCGAAATCTTTTTGAATAAACCAGTGTATCAGGAGAACCGCTTTTGGCGGGAACCTGTCGTGCCACCACTTCGATGGTCATATGCTCCTGATACAACGGTCGAAATTTCAGAGCTGTACATTCTCTGGCTCTCGAGATATTCCCAATCGAAATCTTTTTGAATAAGCCACTGTATCAGGAGAACCGCTTTTGGCGGGAACTTGTCGTGCCACCTCTTCGATGGTCGTATGCTCCTGATACAACGGTCGAAATTTCAGAGCTGTACATTCTCTGGCTCTCGAGATATTCCCAATCGAAATCTTTTTGAATAAGCCACTGTATCAGGAGAACCGCTTTTGGCGGGAACTTGTCGTGCCACCTCTTGGATGGTCATATGCTCCTGATGCAACGGTCGAAATTTCAGCGAGAGACACCTCATGGTTCTCGAGATATTCCCAATCGAAATCTTTCTGATTAAACCACTGTATCAGGAGAACCGCTTTTGGCGGGAACTTGTCGTGCCACCTCTTGGATGGTCATATGCTCCTGATACAACGGTCGAAATTTCAGGGAGAGACACCTCATGGTTCTCGAGATATTCCCAATCGAAATCTTTTTGAATAAGCCACTGTATCAGGAGAACCGCTTTTGGCGGGAACTTGTCGTGCCACCTCTTGGATGGTCATATGCTCCTGATACAACGGTCGAAATTTCAGCGAGAGACACCTCATGGTTCTCGAGATATTCCCAATCGAAATCTTTCTGATTAAACCACTGTATCAGGAGAACCGCTTTTGGCGGGAACTTGTCGTGCCACCTCTTCGATGGTCGTATGCTCCTGATACAACGGTCGAAATTTCAGAGCTGTACATTCTCTGGCTCTCGTGATATTCCCAATCGAAATCTTTCTGATTAAACCACTGTATCAGGAGAACCGCTTTTGGCGGGAACTTGTCGTGCCACCTCTTGGATGGTCATATGCTCCTGATACAATGGTCGAAATTTCAGAGCTGTACATTCTCTGGCTTTCGAGATATTCCCAATCGAAATCTTTTTGAATAAGCCACTGTATCGGGAGAACCGCTTTTGGAGGGAACTTGTCGTGCCACCTCTTGGATGGTCATATGCTCCTGATACAACGGTCGAAATTTCAGCGAGAGACACCTCATGGTTCTCGAGATATTCCCAATCGAAATCTTTCTGATTAAACCACTGTATCAGGAGAACCGCTTTTGGCGGGAATTTGTCGTGCCACCTCTTCGATGGTCGCATGCTCCTGATATAATGGTCGAAATTTCAGCGAGAGACACCTCATGGTTCTCGAGATATTCCCAATCGAAATCTTTTTGAATAAGCCACTGTATCAGGAGAACCGCTTTTGGAGGGAACTTGTCGTGCCACCTCTTCGATGGTCGTATGCTCCTGATACAATGGTCGAAATTTCAGCGCGCTGCACCTCATGGTTCTCCACATATTCCAAATTGAAATCTTTTTGAATAAACCACTGTATCAGGAGAACCGCTTTTGGCGGGAACCTGTCGTGCCACCTCTTCGATGGTCATATGCTCCTGATATAATGGTCGAAATTTCAGCGAGAGACACCTCATAGTTCTCGAGATATTCCCAATCGAAATCTTTCTGATTAAACCACTGTATCAGGAGAACCGCTTTTGGAGGGAACTTGTCGTGCCACCTCTTGGATGGTCGTATGCTCCTGATATAATGGTCGAAATTTCAGCGAGAGACACCTCATGGTTCTCGAGATATTCCCAATCGAAATCTTTCTGATTAAACCACTGTATCAGGAGAACCGCTTTTGGCGGGAACTTGTCGTGCCACCTCTTCGATGGTCATATGCTCCTGATACAACGGTCGAAATTTCAGAGCTGTACATTCTCTGGCTCTCGAGATATTCCCAATCGAAATCTTTTTCAATAAACCACTGTATCAGGAGAACCGCTTTTGGCGGGAACCTGTCGTGCCACCTCTTCGATGGTCATATGCTCCTGATACAACGGTCGAAATTTCAGAGCTGTACATTCTCTGGCTCTCGAGATATTCCCAATCGAAATCTTTTTGAATAAGCCACTGTATCAGGTGAACCGCTTTTGGCGGGAACCTGTCGTGCCACCTCTTCGATGGTCATATGCTCCTGATACAACGGTTGAAATTTCAGGGAGAGACACCTCATGGTTCTCAAGATATTCCCAATTGAAATCTTTTTGAATAAACCACTGTATCAGGAGAACCGCTTTTGGCGGGAACTTGTCGTGCCACCTCTTGGATGGTCATATGCTCCTGATACAACGGTCGAAATTTCAGCGAGAGACACCTCATGGTTCTCGAGATATTCCCAATCGAAATCTTTTTGAATAAACCACTGTATCAGGAGAACCGCTTTTGGCGGGAACTTGTCGTGCCACCTCTTGGATGGTCATATGCTCCTGATACAACGGTCGAAATTTCAGCGAGAGACACCTCATGGTTCTCGAGATATTCCCAATCGAAATCTTTCTGATTAAACCACTGTATCAGGAGAACCGCTTTTGGCGGGAACTTGTCGTGCCACCTCTTGGATGGTCATATGCTCCTGATACAACGGTCGAAATTTCAGGGAGAGACACCTCATGGTTCTCGAGATATTCCCAATCGAAATCTTTTTGAATAAGCCACTGTATCAGGAGAACCGCTTTTGGCGGGAACTTGTCGTGCCACCTCTTGGATGGTCATATGCTCCTGATACAACGGTCGAAATTTCAGCGAGAGACACCTCATGGTTCTCGAGATATTCCCAATCGAAATCTTTCTGATTAAACCACTGTATCAGGAGAACCGCTTTTGGCGGGAACTTGTCGTGCCACCTCTTCGATGGTCGTATGCTCCTGATACAACGGTCGAAATTTCAGAGCTGTACATTCTCTGGCTCTCGAGATATTCCCAATCGAAATCTTTCTGATTAAACCACTGTATCAGGAGAACCGCTTTTGGCGGGAACTTGTCGTGCCACCTCTTCGATGGTCGTATGCTCCTGATACAACTGTCGAAATTTCAGAGCTGTACATTCTTTGGCTCTCGAGATATTCCCAACTGAAGTCTTTTTGAATAAGCCACTGTATCAGGAGAACCGCTTTTGGCGGGAACCTGTCGTGCCACCTCTTCGATGGTCATATGCTCCTGATACAACGATCGAAATTTCAGAGCTGTACATTCTCTGGCTCTCGAGATATTCCCAATCGAAATCTTTTTGAATAAACCACTGTATCAGGAGAACCGCTTTTGGCGGGAACTTGTCGTGCCACCTCTTGGATGGTCATATGCTCCTGATACAACGGTCGAAATTTCAGGGAGAGACACCTCATGGTTCTCGAGATATTCCCAATTGAAATCTTTTTGAATAAACCACTGTATCAGGAGAACTGGTTTTGGCGGGAACTTGTCGTGCCACCTCTTGGATGGTCATATGCTCCTGATACAACGGTCGAAATTTCAGCGAGAGACACCTCATGGTTCTCGAGATATTCCCAATCGAAATCTTTCCGATTAAACCACTGTATCAGGAGAACCGCTTTTGGCGGGAACTTGTCGTGCCACCTCTTCGATGGTCGTATGCTCCTGATACAACGGTCGAAATTTCAGCGAGAGACACCTCATGGTTCTCGAGATATTCCCAATCGAAATCTTTCTGATTAAACCACTGTATCAGGAGAACCGCTTTTGGCGGGAACTTGTCGTGCCACCTCTTCGATGGTCATATGCTCCTGATACAACGGTCGAAATTTCAGAGCTGTAGATTCTCTGGCTCCCGAGATATTCCCAATCGAAATCTTTTTGAATAAACCACTGTATCAGGAGAACCGCTTTTGGCGGGAACCTGTCGTGCCACCTCTTCGATGGTCATATGCTCCTGATACAACGATCGAAATTTCAGAGCTGTACATTCTCTGGCTCTCGAGATATTCCCAATCGAAATCTTTTTGAATAAACCACTGTATCAGGAGAACCGCTTTTGGCGGGAACTTGTCGTGCCACCTCTTGGATGGTCATATGCTCCTGATACAACGGTCGAAATTTCAGAGCTGTACATTCTCTGGCTCTCGAGATATTCCCAATCGAAATCTTTTTGAATAAGCCACTGTATCAGGAGAACCGCTTTTGGCGGGAACCTGTCGTGCCACCTCTTGGATGGTCATATGCTCCTGATACAACGGTCGAAATTTCAGCGAGAGACACCTCATGGTTCTCGAGATATTCCCAATCGAAATCTTTCCGATTAAACCACTGTATCAGGAGAACCGCTTTTGGCGGGAACTTGTCGTGCCACCTCTTCGATGGTCGTATGCTCCTGATACAACGGTCGAAATTTCAGAGCTGTACATTCTCTGGCTCTCGAGATATTCCCAATCGAAATCTTTTTGAATAAGCCACTGTATCAGGAGAACCGCTTTTGGCGGGAACTTGTCGTGCCACCTCTTGGATGGTCATATGCTCCTGATACAACGGTCGAAATTTCAGGGAGAGACACCTCATGGTTCTCGAGATATTCCCAATCGAAATCTTTCCGATTAAACCACTGTATCAGGAGAACCGCTTTTGGCGGGAACTTGTCGTGCCACCTCTTCGATGGTCGTATGCTCCTGATACAACGGTCGAAATTTCAGAGCTGTACATTCTCTGGCTCTCGAGATATTCCCAATCGAAATCTTTTTGAATAAGCCACTGTATCAGGAGAACCGCTTTTGGCGGGAACTTGTCGTGCCACCTCTTGGATGGTCATATGCTCCTGATACAACGATCGAAATTTCAGAGCTGTACATTCTCTGGCTCTCAAGATATTCCCAATTGAAATCTTTTTGAATAAACCACTGTATCAGGAGAACCGCTTTTGGCGGGGACTTGTCGTGCCACCTCTTGGATGGTCATATGCTCCTGATACAACGGTCGAAATTTCAGAGCTGTACATTCTCTGGCTCTCGAGATATTCCCAATCGAAATCTTTTTGAATAAACCACTGTATCAGGAGAACCGCTTTTGGCGGGAACCTGTCGTGCCACCTCTTCGATGGTCATATGCTCCTGATACAACGGTCGAAATTTCAGAGCTGTACATTCTCTGGCTCTCGAGATATTCCCAATCGAAATCTTTTTGAATAAGCCACTGTATCAGGAGAACCGCTTTTGGCGGGAACTTGTCGTGCCACCTCTTGGATGGTCATATGCTCCTGGTATAATGGTCGAAATTTCAGGGAGAGACACCTCATGGTTCTCGAGATATTCCCAATTGAAATCTTTCTGATTAAACCACTGTATCAGGAGAACCGCTTTTGGCGGGAACTTGTCGTGCCACCTCTTCGATGGTCATATGCTCCTGATACAATGGTCGCAATTTCAGCGAGATACACCTCATGGTTCTCGAGATATTCCCAATTGAAATATTTTTGAATAAACCACTGTATCAGGAGAACCGCTTTTGGCGGGAACTTGTCGTGCCACCTCTTTGATTGTCATATGCTCCTGATACAATGGTCGCAATTTCAGCGAGAGACACCTCATGGTTCTCGAGATAATCCCAATTGAAATCTTTTTGAATGTACCACTGTATCAGGAGAAGCGCTTTTGGCCGGAACTTGCCGTGCCACTTCTTGCATAGTCATATGTACCTGATACAATGGTCGAAATTTCAAAGCTGTACATTCTCTGGCTCTCGAGATATTCTCAATTGAAATCTTTTTGAATAAACCACTGTATCATGAGAACCGCTTTTGGCGGGAACTTGTCATCCTCTTGGATGGTCATATGCTCCTGATACAAAAGAAATTTTAGCGTGATACACCTCGACGGGGGAAATATGTAAGCGGAATTTCGCATATGTTAAAATTTTGTGTTGTTTGCAAACATTTGTTTTAGTTTTCAATGTTTATTTACTGTTTTTTGTCTAAGCACACTTTGTATTCAAAAATGTCCAAAAATTTGCAAGCAATGTAGCAGCCGACACATCTAGTCCTTAGTTAATGTACAAGTTTTCAAGGCTACGACTCCACTAGCTGCAATCTGATGTCACTTTACCTGCGATCTGCAGGTTAAACGTGCAGGATGCGTAACATCTCTAGGATGGGTGCCGTCCGTACTCATGCAAGAGGTTCCTAACAAACCTAAGTATCGGGGGTACGTGTCGCCGCCGTTAACCCCGTGTCATGAGTCTGATGGTGATTTTGACGTGTGGCACTGTTCCATTCTTATATCATTTATAACCTTACCTTGGGACCTTGTCCTACCGTGACCATCATCCTACATCTTTCCTAAAAACGTACATCTAGGTATAGCTGCAGTATTAAGGATTGCACTAGTGTACAGCAGGGATAGAAATATGTATTTCTTGTCAGACGAGAGAACACATCAGTAATGTTTGTTATATAGAATTGCAATATATTTTAGTTTCTCTGTTTCACCGCTACGTGGCGCTAGCATTCAGAATCTGTATGGAAGAGAAAGATATGGAAGGACGTATGGACTGGGATAATGAATAAGAGAAGGAAAGAAAGTAGTTGATGCGTTTCGTCTCGAAGTCACTGCCTAGACTCATCAGTGAGATTGATGGCAGCGACTCCTTATCCCAGACGCTTGTTATTGTAACTAACCCGCTAGGTTGGCACGGTATCACCCATTCGCGGGGTTCCGCACACTCTGCTTGCTTAAGATCGGAGATCGGTAGGACTTCGACGTAGGACCTTGATGCTAGGCGCGAAGCCACTTGCGGCTTGTACAAGTCAGTGTTCGAATCTCGTAGTCGAGGAATCATGGTCGAGGAATCTATGATAGTGAAATGGAGGAACCAAACGCTTTATTTTCACATCAAAAAAATAATTAATTTTAACAATTTACACCAGTAATCTGCGTTAATTCGATATACATTTCGAAGATGATGTTATTTTTGATATGGTGGCGCTATCAATAAGTCAGTGGTATTATTTTTAAAAATTTTTATTTATGTACTTTAGGCTTCAAATAGGATAAAAAGAAGGGTAGGGATCTAATTAACAAGATGCAATTACAAAAGTTCTCAATTTAATTCTCTAAATTCATTCTTTTTGCAAATGAAAATTCAATAACTTCACTTTCAGATTATAATTATATAGATTATAATTAAAATATGTATAAACGTACATTTGAGCATCAATAATAAAGGAGGTTGTACGAAAATAGAAAAAGGAGTCTTATATAGATTATTATATCTGTATTTTATTATGTCTAGCAGACGTGTCTTTTGCGTCAATCGAATGAATGAACATTGACGTAAATAAATGAAACGGATAGAAAGTAAAATGGTACTTTGGTGAATTTCCATCCGCGATCGAGATTCATTAAAAAAAAGAAATGTCTGCGTGAAAAATAATGTTTCTTGGTTCTTCGTAATTCTTCGGTAACGAAATAATTAACTTCTGTTCCTTGGCAGAAAAATCTTTAACTAAGTTTCGTTTTTAGATATGTATCTATTTAGTTCTCAAAATAATCAAGGAAATAAATAATTGACAAATAAATTTAAGCAGCGTGCTTCATTAAAAAGAAGAATAGAGTTTTTTATCGTACATTTTATTAACAATTGATTAATGTCAATAATTTTTGCAAATTATAGTTATCTTTATTTCACTGCAGAACCAGAATAACATTTGTTGCTGAAGGTCAAGAAACAAAATATTGAGCGGATGACGGAAATCTCTGTTTCTGTTTTAACGCAATAAATGAATCGTATCGTTATCGTTTCTATGTATATTTACACAAATGTATTTACACACTTTACATGAGTGATTTTCAGCGGCGTGTGTATGCACTTACATATCAAGTAACATCGAAATATGCTCATCTTATAATAATGTACTTTTCTAAAGAGATCTTATGAGAAAGATGTTTGGTGGTTTCTGGACATAAATGTTCAAAAGTTTACGAGCAAATATGTAAATTCTTTCTGGAGAGAAAAGAAGCTCTTTGAAATTCTTTGCAAGAAGAAAGAGAGAGAGAGAATTCTTCCTTTCTTATTGTTAGAATGAAAGAAGAATTGAGCTTGAGAGAATTTACATATATCCAGATAATACCACAGAGATCTTTGGGTATAATTAAATATGACATAGACGTATATCATACAGGGATCTACAGTCAGGACTTAAACGATTGTCTCATTGTATTCATACACCGAATGTAAATCGCAGCTAGGTGATTACTTTAATTTGCAATAGAAGTTGACGTAAATTTCTAGTCTTAATTCTTTCTATATTTTCATATTGTATATTGTATTCTATGAACAATGATTCTAAATTCTTAATCGGCAACGTCAAGTAAAATTAATGATTTTTAATGAACATTTAACATGAGCATCACAATTAAAGAGCTATTAACATCAAAGGTGCGATATATTAATCGGTGGCACATGTCTCGTGTCGACTTCGTATGTTATCTTATCGTCTTAACTTAGTAGCTAACTGACTAGCAATCAAGGATCGATCCAAACCGACCGACTCCTTTTCGAACATTTATTTATACATATTATTAAAATATACAAGAAAGAAATAGTAAGAAAGTTAAAAAGAACGAGCACCAAAGTTGACAGATAGTTTCTGTTAGGCTTCAACCAGTCGAATTTAAAGCGCAAATATCGATCGTTCCAATAACTCAATTCTTCTCTTCATTAACTGTTTAAATTCGATCAACCATTTCAGCAAAATGGTTCGCTCTGTAGTCTTCAAATTTTCACACGAACTCGACGAGGCTGACGATCTTCCACTTCTATATCAAAAACTTTACCAGCACTGTCCTCCACTCTTCGCCTTTCAGTTCCATGAGTTTTTAAAAAACATTCGATATTCCACGCAATTGGATCTTGCTCCAAACGATTCGACGGAACCCGATATCCCAAGAGAATTCAGTCGTCTAACGTTCACAATGCCAATTTATCGACCAGGATTCTGTGTGGAACATTTCAAGCTACATAAAGAAATGAAACCTCCTTCACAACGAATCAAGATATTGTTCTTTCTAGAAAGTGTTGTTTTATTTTGTAAGTTCTTTGTTTTACTTTCTAAGCTCTGCAAGTTCCTCTCAGAGCCGTAAACTTTTAATTTTTAGTGAATAGAATCTTTGTAGTATTTAGGGGGGGAAAGCATTCTCTTCATTATTCAAGAAAATTTCTAATCTTCAGGAATTGGAAACTTTTCTCCACAAGGATCTTCAGTTTCTAGTTCTGGTGTTTAGAAACTAAAAATTTCTCCCCAAAGTCTAAATCTAAAAGAATCTTTAGGAAATGGAAACCTTGATCATTCACAATGAAAAATCATTTTCTTAGTAAAGGAGAATGGCAGGTCATCGCTAATTAAAACTTAATCGTAGCAAATGATTCTCTTGTTCGTGTTAATTGAACGCATTAGTATCTTCACGAGGTGTCTTCATAAAAATGGAAACAAAGTAACAGTAACTAAGCCTCATAATATTCCAAAAAATCAACGACTTAGAATCTCTCCAATGAATTCAATTCTCCGTTGATAATAGCCGCCTCGGCGTCTTTTTCTAGCACTTCTTTTCCATCGTCCAACTGATCTTGTCCATCAGGATCGTTCACCAAGATGCTCTCCTCGCCGGTTCCCAACGCGTCTTCCGGTGCCAGGAACAAATTCGTTTTATCTTTGCACTTCCTCTGATAGTCAAGGTTATCAGGAGCAGGTCTGTGACAAGAATCGCAGATGGTGTCCGTTTTTGAGGTACAGGGATGTGCCTCGTAGAGGCCTGGACCGCATCTGGAGCAGATCCAACACGGTTGGGTGCTGTGATGAGGGCTGTAGGTACCGGGTACGCATTTCCCGCACTCGGTGTCGCGGCCACGGATGCAACGATTCACTACGCCCCAACCTGGACCGCATCTGCTGCAATGGCTACCGCCTTTCTGATGTCTGATGCGCGGCCTGGCTTCGCTCACCTGGAACAAGGGCAGATGCGACTGGTTAGAGAGAATTCAACATGTATCAGAAGTTTATAATTGTATGGCCGTATAGGAGATTGTCTTGGAAAGTTCCCTTACTTTTATCATTTTCCAAATTTTTTATACATTTATGAGACATTTTAAAGTGCAATAATAGATATATATATGTATGTAGTACTTTCTACAACGTTTAGTTACAAATTAAGTACAATTGATTAAATTGAATTAACTTAAATTGTAATTATAATTAGCTATAGTTATAACTAGTTTAAATTAAATTAATTTCTATCTTTTTAATTATATTCTCTCGAGTATAATTATGCATAAAAATTCACACTCTAATCGCAAGTTGCGGTTGCAATTCTTTTAGAAGATGCATTCGATAAGGGAACGACCCTTGAGAAACCGACCGTTACGCAAACCGGTTTTCAAAAAAATTTGTAGCGAAACGCCAGAAATGTAATGGAATTTGTAATTAATTATCAATTAACAGCCATTAGAAAGCGCGATTAAAAATTCGCAGTTTTACCGCGGGATATCCAAAATTAAGAAATTAAACATAAAATAACAATTGCTTTTACAATGGTAATCATTCTCTGTCTATACAATAAAAAAAAAATAATGAAACGAATTTTATCAAAAAATATACGACACTGACTTTCAATCAAACATGGCTACAGACTTGGTAACCATTTTCTTCTAAATTTACCGTACAGCGTGGAAGAAAGAACAGGTGCCAAGGGATAATGCCACCTGACTACGGGAACACCTTGCGCCTTTCTTTCGTGCCTCGAACTGCATTCGAGATGCACCAGAAAACGCGCACGGTCAACATGCAAATTAGGATTTCTCGTAACTGTAACTTGTCCCTTATTATATCCTTGCACTTTTTTACGACTGTCAGGCGTGAAGTTGATTCTTCACACGCAAACAACAAATCCAAAAAATATACGTAAGCCCCTTTTTCGAGTATAATGGCGAGTGAATGGCAATTCTTTTCAGTAAGAGAGAATACTTTCGGTTTAATCTTACAGCTGTAATTCAGGTGAAAGTATCAATGTGCCTTGATGAAACTGTAATACATTGCTAAATGTTGAGACGGATCAGTACTTGGACAATTGATTCAATTCGATTGAATTTTCAATCTTTGTAATTTTTCCTATTATAGTGCGTAATATTTTCATAATATAAAATATAATATTTTATATTTTCTCTACTGTCGATCTTTCGTTTCTTGAAATAATTGGACTTATATTATCTGTAATGAATACTTTGACACTTTATGAAATTCATAGAAACCTTTGAAATGTCACTAAAAGTACATGTCAATCGCTCTAAAATCTCAATGTCGAACAAATATACTTGAAGTCACTCAGATATCTCTGCAAGATGAATTTTCATCCAGCTTCAATCGAATTAAAGTTGACTAAATTACGTTTTGTCATTTATTTATTGCTGTCTGATAAATCAGGAGATAAATCACGTTGAAAACCATTTAAAACATCTACCTCTCTCATAGATACAAATAAAAATAAATCTAGCTAAATATGTTATATCGCTATTGTACCACTTTCCAGAAGGAAACAGCTTTCAACGTTATCCTCGATCTCAATTCACATCGACCAGTTCAATTTTATTTGAAAACGGATAGAACGAAATACTTCATAAATAGATCGACCCAATTCAACGTTTCGTGCGATTCCTTGGAAAAAAGAAAAAAACGCAAATATATAATAATATATGCTTCTATATACACGGTGATGTAATATTTTACAAAATAAAAAAATGAAATAATATTTTATACAAGAGAGAAACTTTAAAGTACGATAAATACCGAATACTGATTCTTTAAGAATTTTAAATTTTCCAAAAAACGTACACCAAATTTATACTTGTTAAGAAGAACAAGCATAGTTTTAATAATTTCGACACATATTCTTCAGAGTCAAAAATTAAACAATTTCTTATTTTTTAATTATTATCAAAATTCTGTAGTAATGTTATTTCAATGAACATCTTCGACCCCGTTTTTTTTATTTCAGATACCGGTGAAAGTTACACAACTGTCAACGCGAACTACATTCAAAAAGCAACTGGCCAATTGCTCCACGTTGCGATCGAATTTAACGTTCTCAATGAGGTCATCGCAATTATAAATCATCCTTTTTTTCCAATATTTAAAAAAAAACGCTTCTTTCACTTACACAAAGCAATCTCTAGTATCGTTATATTCGTGTACCATTTTAGATCAATCATACCAATTTCGATCTGCTTGAATTATATCTTTGCAGTATTAAAAAATATCTTAATTCCTAATTGGTATCACTGGACACTGAGAGTCACAGGAATTTAGCTTTAATTTTGTTTAATTTTGCTCGATTTCATTTTATTACTAATCTCTATCAGAGAAAATATAGTTTATTACACTTTAAATATAATAAAAATAAATTATTTTATTTAAATATAATTAAATAAAATCCCATACAGTTCTTACTAACAACAAGCATGCGTTATTTATTAACTTGTAAGTTAAATTTTATGTCAAGTTTTCCTTCGAACTCTACTTAGAAAGAAATATAAAAAAATTTGAGAATCGTAGCAGGGTGAACGGACAGAGACGGCGAAAATCATCGTTTGTGTAATAAAAAGGACGACGAGGTCCAGCGATACAGTTTAGTGACAGCTGGTAGGAGCCGGCTGCTGGCACGCGCCAATGGTCACCGAGCCATCAGGTGCATCATTGCACCGGGCACCGTTCGTTCGTGAAACCTCGTTCGTCCTTTTTCCTCCCTCGTCGTTTTCGTTTTCTCCGCAATACCAAGCAACCACCTCTCTGTCGGTTCTCTATCAATAGCGCGGGTCGCGAATTCATTTACTCGAGAAGAGGTTTCTTTAAATCGCTGAAAATGTCACGCTGCAGCAGTTTCCTTTGGGGGGGGGGGGGGAGAGAGAGGATTACGACCGTGAGGTTTTTATTTGGCTAGAATCTAACGTTGACGCTGTTTGTAAAAATTCTCAAAGTCAACAAATTTTTTTCATTTTTGTAACGAATATATAGCGATAAACGTGCTACAATACGAAATATAAACGTTTCGCACATTTTCTTCTACTATTATACACGCAAAAACAGGTACTTTTCAATTTAGTAAGAAACAGAACAAAATAGCACTGACATTCCGTTCCTTTGTTACCTACAAGTTTCCTCGCGCGTGAACCACAAACCCATTTATTTCGACGAGGAAATATCGAGTGTCAGTTGCATTATTAATATAAAAGAAATTTCTTTATGTGCTACGCATAAAGGAAAAATAGGGAAAAATGATATTGGACTCGGTTTGACATAATTCCACGAGACGATGGCGGAGATAAAGATATTGTGTGTCTATCGATTTTTGTTATTTTCACTGACAATACATAAAAGATTCGTGGCACGTAGAAGAATCCAGTGACGGACAACACGGGCGTAATACATTAAGACAGGCAACGTGCGCGTGTTCGTATATTAGAGTGTCATTTTATCGATGGTGTAACACGAGCCCGACTCCTCACGTAAGGATGCACCCTGTCAATTTGCGAGCGAGACAAGTCCGGTGAAAAGGGTTAATAACAGCGATCCCCCGGTGTCGGAGACAAATTATCTGACCCGTTCATCACACGTACGACGTATGCTACTCGTTTAATAAAGAAACTTAAAGGTCGAGTTGCCTCGAGTCAGTTGGCGATACCACTACCGCTTGCGGTTTTGCTTCTTTCGTTTCTTTTTTTTTTTTTTTTCAATTTCAACGTCAACGCAAACAATGAGATTATTTGTCTGGAAGTAACTCAGGCAACGTTTAATATCAATATCAAATATTCATAAATGAATTATTATTACAGCTAGACTAATATTTAATGTTTAATATTACTATTACCATTGCTATTCGCTTACAATAAACAAAACACGGTGCAAATGAGGAAATTATTGATAAATAAAGAACAAATATGAAAGAGCATTTATTGCAAGTAAATAGTAAACATTAAATGATTAATATTAAATATTAAATGGCAACGTGGGTTTTTATATGTGATATTTAATTTAATATTGATATTTAATTCAATTAATAATTGTCGTCATTGTTATTCGGTGACGGAAATCTAATATTAATATTTTAAAATATTCCGATATTTCTCCGATATGCTTTAATACGCTTTTCATGTAAGCGTGTGCAAAATATGGTGTGACATTAACGTTAAACAAAATTACATATCACAATTTTCGCTCGATTTTTAAATGAAAGTAACGAGCTTGTAACTGGGATAGCCAATCGATACAATTGTTCTCGATAAAAGTCAGTTACGTACGGGAATGTTTAAAATAGAGAACATTTTTCGAGAAAACTCCAAGAGATAGAGTATCAATTTATAAATTCAAGAATATCGTAGGATATCGTAGGAATCTACGTAATTATTCACTGTTTTGAAGGTAAACTTAGATCAGACATATATTATATAAATCTTCGCTATTTCAGTTCAAAGCAAGACGAAATTAAAAATTGAACGTTTGAACTAGTTTGAACGATCTTTGAATAACCTCAATTAATCAAAAACTGTCCTTTTAAGCTCATACATATATCATTTTGTACATCATTACCATTCACCATTTGTTATTACTATCGTTGTGTCTATATATCATTCTACAATATTTTCAATTCATACAACACTTCATAACATATTCAGGAAATTTCATCCTTCGACGTGCAAACGTCTCTTCTTTTTCTTTGCGCGTTACACGAGTCATAAACACGAAGTTTTTTTAAAGGCCCTTCACGGAACCGAAAAACATAATTATTTTCTCGACGGTCGGCGAAGCATGGCACCTCGAGAAGGGCACTGTGTTCGGAGGGCACCTCGTCTTTAATCAATAACAAAAGGGTTGGCGTACGGGAAGCGAACAGGAAATTGCATCGTCGAAAGAAGCTGGCATAAGCGGCCGAGTGGCCGCGCGGTTCGAAACGGCCTTTAACAATTTCCGATCGTTTTCCCGCGCTCGTAACTACCCTCCGCCCCGTCTTCGAACGTCTCTCCACCTCGAATACGGTGAAACGTGAGCTCGGCAAATCCGTGGAATTTGCGTCGTCTCTGCAACCGCCCGAGCTTGAGTGACCGACTCGTGAACGAACGAAGAACAAAACCGAGGCGAAGAGCGATGCCTCGAGGATACACGATGCAATCCTCGAATCGGGTTTCCAAAGGTAACGATAGTCGTTGTTTGATTCGAGTCGAAGATTGCCTCCGCACGGAGGCAATCTCGTCGTTTCTTCTTTTGCCTTCTTTATGATTTATATTTTTGGAGCTGAACAACGAAGGATAATGAAAAGGTATACGAAGAGTTTTTCTTCGATGATAAATGTAGAATTGATAATTTAATATTTCTTCAAATATAATTCACAGGTTCGTTAACCCTTTGACTCCGAAAACTAGACACTTGTAAGCGAGAAATGTTTTTGTACTGTACTACATATAGTGGGGGCCAGAAGAAAGTTCAAAAAGCAAATGACACAAAATAATTCGTAATTTTATACAGTGGAATTGTAGTATTTAAAATGACTTTCATTTGTAAAAAAATATCCAACACAAAAATTACCAATTTTCAACATATATATATATACCAATATATATTGTACTATCAAATTATATACATTTTATAAATAAAAATTTGTCACTTTATACACAAGATATTGTCCAAAACACGTATATTCGATCGTTAAAAAAGTTGCAGTCAGTTCCTTTCACACTGACAAACTAATGAAGCGAAAAAATAATGTTATTATTAGGTACGACACGACAGAAGAGCTTCAAAAATTCCAGTTATGCATCATCTCTGCTCGAGGAACCTGGAATTTTTCCTCCCCCGACGTTAACTTCGCTAAAACGAGTTCAAACGGATGGAAAGCAATCGATCATTTTACGCTCGCAAGGCTTCGAAATTCTCGAGCCGAGAAGACGAGAGGAGAAAGACGGACAAACCTTCTGTTTCGCAAACAGATGTTCACAGGCAATCTTCCACGGGGCTACGTTATTTTCGAACTCAATTACAGCCCAGGTAGACCATCTTGCATCCATAACTCAAGTGGGACGCATTATGATCTAGATCTGTCGTGCTTCGGGCAACCATTACAACTTCAAAGTCTTTATGAGTGCAATCTATCACGCGTTCGATCTTCGACGTCGAACCGAGTATCTCGAGACACGATCTCAATCGTGTCGAGTATCTCGTGGCAGGATTGAGGAATGCGTAGCTGAAGATAACTAGTGGCTAGTTTTATTACATTATTCGAGTTTTATTTCGATACAATATTCTGTGATCTCAATGTTTAATTAATATCTTAGAACAGAGTAAATAATATGGCTCTAGACGTTTTGGTTGTGTTTCATATTTATATAAGTATATTTCTTAAGTTATATTATGTCACATATGCAAGTATAGTGACACGAGAAATGTAAGATTCTGAACCGTTTTAGTTCACAAAAATTTTTGACGCGATCAAATACCATTGTCACCGATACTGGTTACTAATGATCCACCAGAATGTGATGGCAATCCTAAAATTCAAATGAAAAGAAGAATCCAATATTTATCTATTCGTTCAAATTAACAAAACTATTAACAAAAATTAACAAATTAACAAAACCACTCTTCTTCGTGTTATATCCATTATATTATATCAACGACCATTTCAATCGATGTCAATTGCGCGAACACGCGTCGTTTAAAACGACCGTTTCGATTATTTTCGAACGGAAGGCCGAGAAGAAAGACCGAAGAGAGAATGATTTACAATCGGTCGTAGATCCGTAACTACAATGACGGAAGTAACGGCGCTCATAGTGACGAGTATGAATAGGACTTCCGGCAAGAGGGACAAAGCGGAAGCAGTAATTGCGGTGGCTTTTGTGTCCCTCTCTTTTTTTTCCAACGGCACGCCACGGTGTGCCACCGTGTCGCGCCGATAAATTCCGATTGAAAATCATTCCTTCCTGGTCGTGGCCCGCCATAGAAATTTCTCTCTCTCTCTCTCTTTTAATTTCCTCTCTAGCTGATCCCAACCTCTCCTCTCACGCCGTTTAACTCTTTTTCGATTTACCGCCCGATCAATAAAACGCTCTCGAGTTTAAGGAAAGAGATTGGAAGAGTGTAGATACGTTTCTTTAATTAATATTATTGTCATTATTAATCCTAAAATAGTATCATTACGTCGTAGATGGTTACAGTACGGGATTATTAAAATTTAAGATATCTGGTCTCGTTTTATATTTTATATTTTATATTTTATGTTAGTAGTAAAACCACGATAAACTATACATACATATATAAATATTATCTACGATTTTATTAACACTTTCCAACACTTTCGAGCTATAGCACACAGTGCTACGTTTTTAGCTGGTGAACGTGTTAATAGCGAGATTAGATCCATCAAAGAGGTAGCTCCAGTAACTGGATATTTCAAAGTTGTCAATGTTTCAAAATTGTCAAGCCATGTCTATAATATTCTGTTACGATGTTTAATCAAGAGTCACGACCCGAGTTCAGGTCGCGAGCAGAATCAGCACTTAACACGAAAATAGCGCTTTTAATCGGTGCACTCGGCTGCATTTTTGCAATGGCGATGCTCAGCAACCAACGTCGAGCATCGCTCAATTTAAGAGGACCGTTCGATAGCGTTTCATTTCGCCCCACCTTGCGAAGAACAGCAAACAGTGTTTTATTTGATTTCTATAATCCAAATCTGGATGAGAATTAAAAAAAAAAAAGTTGACGAACGTCGAAAAAAATCTGTCATAATAAATTTGATATGATTATCAAATCAATAACGTCATTAATTTATAATTAAATCACCAAAGAATCGTTTCTTCTTTTAACAATATTCCATTTATCGAATGCTGGATGAAATTAAAAGAAATAACTGTATTTTTAAAAATCTATTACCGTGACGTCAAATAAAATTGAAACAGCAGATGGAATAATATATATACCGCGGTTCATATTATAGTTTTCAATTGGAAGGAAATAAGCCCGAAGATTTATTTTTCTCTCGTTCCGCGCTCGGCTCCGACTTTTTAATAATAAACACGAGATAAATGGAATTTCGTTGCTGTTCGTGGTTCCGATATTTCGGCAGCCAACTAAATTGCTGGCCATATCGTGTTCTGTTTATGCAACGGGGCGCGTTCGAATTTTTGTCTCCACCTTCCTGCCCTAGTGCCAACCAAAAACGAAACACACGTACGTACGTAAACGCAAAACCTTTTTTTTGTTTTTTTTTTTCGTGCACAAATTACCATCCGCGAGCTCAATTTTCCAATTTGAAAAATAAAATTGCTTTTTGTAAAATAATTGCAGTCCCGTTATTTTTGAACGTGGAAACTACAAAACGTCCAACGCAACTGGGTCAAGTTATAAAGCAACAGAGAAACAAGACAGATATTATCTGACATCACGGGTTATCGAAGAATATATGGATAAATTGGAACTTTAAATTTTAAAATTGGTGAACTTTGTCATTTTCAATTAATTTAATTCTGTCGCTAATGCCGATCACGGAGAACGTGATATACAGAATGAAATTATTAAATTTCAACTAATTAAATAAAATAATTAAATAAACACATTATTCAATGTAATTACAATTATTAATTATATACTTGTTATTAATTAAACGATTGAAATAGATAAAATAAAATTAATTAACATTAAAAAACCTTGGTAAGTTTAATCATTAAATATTAAATAGTATATAGTACACCCAAGAAACGCGCGGTTAATAATTTCACTGTATTTTGTTTTTTTCTCTTTTCTTTCCATTTTTCTATTTTTTCTTCCCACTGTATTTTATCAAACCTGGCGCATCGAACAGTAATAGACAAATACATAATATCGGAAAACAAATAACTCGCTGCTCGATGCAATATTTTATAAATATCATTTCGACAACGTTTTTCATTTTTCTACGTGTCCCCGTTTCAAAATCTAAAATACAAAAACGTGCAATCTCCGTCACTGAAACATTCATTTCGTGAAAAAAAAAAGGTTGAAAATGACGCGGCGAAACCAGCAAAACTACGTCTTTGCAGAAAACACCGCGAAACACAACTCTTCGACAGCATCGCACCTTCCTCCCCCTAACATCTCGCGACGAAACAGAAGCAAACTTGCACCAACTCGGGAACACCGGTGCGAACTTTTCGAGCGATCCCGAGCCAGTTCGTCGCAGCCTGTTGCATTTATGCAACGGCCCGTGGAGGGGCCAGTTGGAGGCGACGAGTTGGTCAAAGGGTTGCGCACGTGTTCGGAGCGGACAGGAGACGAGGGCCAAAGTGCGGTGTCACGGCACGCTGAACTTTCCCCCATGGCTTTTGACTGTTGCACCGGGGATCGTACGGCCTCGAGGGTGCAACGAATCGACGCAGCTGCGCCGCCGACTCTGATAATTATCTCTGCTACCACCCTATTGTTCCTCGAACCACCTATATCCCTATATCGACTCGAGCTCGACTCTTGGACCTCGTTTTGGTTACAAACGGTTCCTTTCCGAGGCCCCGTAGGGCCCGAAACTCCCTCCTACGCAGCTGCCTCTCGGTCGGATGTATGAGAACGAGGAGGCGGATACGGATATGTTGGTACTTTAGTACTAAGACTGTTACGCCGGGAGGGAGAGAGGAAATTTCATAATTTTTGAGACAGTCAATTTCGAAACTGCTCGAAAGTGGGTTGAGAGTAACGTGAAGGCGAAATTCGATCTTTTCGGGCCGTAAATTCGTGTTAGGATGTGAAAAGTGATCATTATTGTTGAGCGCCACGAGAAATTTATAATGTATCTTGTCTGTGAAATGTTTAATGTTTACTATGAAATATTAGATGGAACTTTTCATTTCGTACAAAATATTATATTGTATTTTAATCATTCTAAAATATTTATTAGAATAGAAATACCGGTCATTTAACTGTGTATGTAACACGTTGAATACCTACACATGTCATAAACTATTAATTACTTGTAATGTATTATTTATAATTTCTGCGTTAAATTACAATTATAGTTAGATGATTATTTTTATGCATAAATTACAATTATAGTTGGATAATTATTTTTTCGCGAAATTTAAAAATTCAACAACACGCAAAAAATATATAAAATATCTAAAGTATATTGTTTACTATTTAGTAAGTAAAATAAGTCTTCACTCAAACTCAATTTCAATAATTGCGTTTTGAGAAAAATATGAATTTGCATAAAAATCCAAAGATGAACATATGTATATATAGAGTAAAAGAACTTTTGACCGGTACTTTACATAACACGAAGTATGTAGACAGAAAGAAGAAGTAATCAATAATACCGTTAACGAAGAACTCAAACCCGAGTCTTTTCACGTCACAGGGATTTATCCAATCAAATAAACTGTCAAAGTCACAATAGCTACTTTTCTTTTTCGACATTTCGTATTCTTTCGTATTCTCTCTGATCACATCGCCCACATGTTGATTGCTTGAACAAAAGTAGTTCCCAAGTGTGCGTAAACCTGGGAACCGGCAGCTGTACGAGAGGAAAGAAAGATAAAAAAAAATAAAAGAAATGCGAGTTCAAAAAGTTAAAACCGGGCCACTTGCGAAATTTTATATTTAAAAGGGCGAGATCTTTTCAGCTAGACGAAAAAGACGAGTTGAATTAAATTGTTTACTCGTAAATTCTTGCACCAGTTTCTCCGATGGAGGGGCCCGTAGTTCACTTCAGATACGGAGAAAAAAGAATCAGCCGGGATTTTCCGGGCGGTTCTTTTCACAACGTCACGGAAAAAATGAGAACGCGGTTCTTCAGAGAGGTGTTCCGCGCGCAGCGCCTCTTTAGAGGAAATTTTTCAAAGAAACGGCGTCGGATTTGCTCGCCGAAAATGAAAAATAAACATCGCGATGCGAGGAGGTTAAATACTTCGCGAATCGGGTGGATTTCTGAGTTACTGTAACCGATTTAATTGCAACAACAGAGACACAACAATCTTTTATAAATTTTCTAAATCTTCCGAAAAATGATATAATTTTTGTCTATGAATGAACTTATTGTCGTCGTTACACAATACACTACTCCGTTTCTAATACATTAAAACCTCCATCTGTCTCAGCATCTATTTACTCAACAAACATTCTACGCACTATGCAAGCAGTGCAGTAACCTTTCGCAGATGAGTATTTCCCCGACTCTGATTCTCAATGGTCAACTAAATTTTGCATTTCTCATTTCATTACTGCTGCAACAATCACAATCGTCTCGGTGATAATTCAATAATTTATTTAATATAATTAAAAGTGTAACAATTGAACACATGAAATTTATGGAAATGAAAGAGAAACAAAACATCATTCGTGAGAAAACGAAATAGCACTCGTCGAAACATTAATATTTTAGCAAATATTAAGCTGTTAAAGATCAAGATTATTGATGAGGATCGAGATTGTTAAAACCATCATTCTTGGTAGTAAAATTGTGAAGAAATAGAAATAGCTAAAAAAGATCGAGGATCCAGGTGTTGGTTATTTCGAAAAAGCAGAGAAAAGTCGTAGAAATGGGGAAAGAAAAGTCGGGATGAAAACCGTAACAGCGCTTGATTCGTGGACCGGACCGAGTCGCTTTTGCAAATTGCTCGAGCGTACGCTCGCGCTAACGAGCTGGCCGAAATTAACGAGCACTGACTGCCTTAAGAAGCTGGTGACGACCAAGAAAACTATCTTCCGGTGATACGTCGCCACTCTGTTCCGTTCTAGTGACACTCGCTGAATGAACTCGCAGCTTATTCAGAAGAATAAATGTCCGTGAAAAAAATTTTCAATTAACTCTGTAGAACAGCTAAGCTCTTCGATATTAAGTTGTTTCTCTCATTCCGGAAAGAGTCCTATGAAATTATTTATTATTAATATTGTACTTTCAATTCATTGAAGGTAATTTATCGTGCATTTGCGATAATTAAAGAAAAATGATAGAACAAAATTCATAATAAGCAATTCATAAATATTCATTCATAAACTAGTAAGAATACAACAGATATTATCTCACGTGAACCAGTGCTTTCAACCTGTCAAATTAAGAAGATTTTATTCTTATCTAAGAAACGTAAGATTCTCATAATTGATCGAGGAGTGTTCTCTGTAATATTCTCACACTGATAACTCGAAAATCACATTTCTTCAGTATCGCGGTAAGTGAGCGGTATTACGAATACATGAATATGTTATTAATTCAATAAAACATAAAATTCGATAATATAAGTTGATTGGAAAGAATTGCAAATGTTGCGTTAAGGCAATATTGAATTAATGAATTAATATATGCAAATTTAATGGTACCTGCATAAAGGTATCAGCAATAATAAAGTATTATATTAAATAATAAATATTCATTAAAATAATTAAAATATCAGTATTCGAAAGGTATCTTCCGACCGAAAATTTATGAAACTTGCATGTTCATTTTCAACTCTGGGAATGCAAAACGAGCAAATTAAATATGCTTTTGTTAGAGAAGAAGAAAAACTTTGATCAACCTCCTCGATCCACTTAAAAAAAAAACACGATTCTTTAATTTATTTACATATTTCTTCTCCTCTAAAAGGCAAAATGCACCATGTAAAGATACTTTTCGCCAAAAATACTCGATTTATCAACGGACTCCGTTTTGCATACAAATATCAAATCTACCACGGAATACTAACGACTTCAAATAACTATCCGGAATAATCAAACGCGTTTGAAAAATGACGATAGTAACTCAAACTCGTAGGACCGCGCCAGCTGGCTTCTTATATACATCGTCAGCAAGTTATTCAGTTCACTGGGGTATTTCGTGGTTTACGAGGCTCATTAGCATGCTATGGGAACCAAGAGTCGTCGGTTCCGCCGATCTCGTCGGTTTCCGCGGCCCTGGCTACGACCTACGCGCCGTCAACCTACAAGTGTACTAGATGTACGTATATACGACACGAGACACAGGTTTTGCCGCAGATACGCGGTGATACAAATAACAATAAGTATAATATTTCTATTAAATTTATATAGTATATTTATACATTTTTATTTTAGCTATTATTTATTATTATTATTATTATTAATTTTTAAATTAATTACTTCATATTTGAACTTAACGCTGAATTAAATTTTTGTTCATTCATAAGTCTAATTTTCATATTATTTACAAGGCAATAAATTTTATTACTGTAATATTTTATATCTGAATTTAGTTTATTATTAATTTTTTACATAATTTATATAAAGCAAGATTGTGGAAAAAAATCGAATTATGGACAGATTTTATTCAATACTTTTATACTTTGTTATTTTCATTTCCCATATATATAGCATACGTATTGTTTAATGTATTAAAATTTGATAATTTAAAGATTAAATTTTTATATCTCATATTTCATATTTCAGCAATAACGTTAAGCTTTTTAATTTATACTGGCACGTGTCTCAATACTAACGAACGTATATTTGTGTAATACGTTCTTTTTACTTTCTCATCTATTTACACAGTTATTAATTAGGCTAAGTGGTACAATACCTCTTGAAGCTGAACTCAACTTCTTTTACATTGATTTTGTCATTAATTAAGATGAAACGGTAGTAATATTAATGATAATAATTTGCGACGCGTGTCACAGTTACATCACATGTTCGTTTCGCGACATAGGAAGAAATAGTGACTTCTTAATTTTAAAGGAATATTTATATTTCCCATTTATATGGAAAGATTTATAAATAAAATATTCAAAAATTTAAAACACGTTCAGAAGAAATGGCAACTTCTTCTACTAAATAAATATTTTATTCATAATATTGTTCATTTATATTACTGAAATTTTAATTAGTTATATTTAAAGGTCAACTTGTTGCAACTGTAACAAAGTGTTGCAAAAATTGGACCATTGAGTTTGAAAATGGTGCAAGTTCATTGAACTGTTTGCGTCAATGCAAATTACATTAATTACATTAATCGTGCAATTTCATTTAGCAACAAAATATCGATTGATTAAAATAAAGGAATATTTATATTCTTAGTAATAATTATAAATTTTTGAATGTACGAAATGTACGAAACTTCACACATAATAAATTACATAATATAAATTTGTCGTTTTTGCAATTTTCTCAAAATTAGGACGTATCATTTTGAAAGCAAACGATCCAATTAAAGGCAATTAAGGGCATTAAATTAGATTATTTTTCCGTCATTTTCACGACGCATTATAAAAGGTAGGTTCATCGGGGAAGCGCCGCGTCCGGTTGACGGCGTCTTCCTAGAACAGAAGCGTTTAATTTTACTTTCGCGAGACAAAGCTCCCCAGCGTGAGGGGAATTGAAATTGCCGCGGAAACTGATGCTCTCTGCTCCGCCTGGTCCGCGCGATTCATTAATTTTTGTGCACACATACGCGCCAGTGCATTCCTACCTCGCACAATAGAATCCCAGCGGACACGGTGGCGACCTTTGTCGATTCGCCACAGTCTACGGACGATAAAATGCCGTCTCTGTCTCTGATTATCATCGAAATTTTTATTATTGTTTTATTACGAGTTGTTTTTGACGAGCGGATTTTAACATCGCTGAGATGTATAGATGTGAAAGAATTTTTCAAAAAGTTTAATGCAAATTATGTCAGATAATCAAAAAGGTTTTGTCGTTTCTTTTATTACATCGTTTTATTTTCCAATGAAAAATAGTTATTCTTACTTCGACGAATATTCTTTCTTAAATCTTTATATTTTAATAATTATTTGTTATAATTTATGTAATTTAAGAGAGATCAATGATAATTAATCTTTTTATAAAAAATTTACTCGTCAAAATAAAAATAGTTATTTTTGTCGTAGAAATTATATAGTTTCCTTTATACTTATATGCGTCATTCTTTATTATCTTGTAAGAATAGAAACGACAGGATTTTATTTAGAAACTTTAGTGTTGATATTTTTTATTAGTTTTTGGTCGGAAATTGTTTGATGATATTCTTCATACCGATATTTTAAATTACCAAAAACAGTACAAAATTCTCAAGTTTCTGTAGAAACAAATTTCTGTCTACACGCACCTAATTTCATTAGTCAAAAATCGTTCGATATTTATATTGGGATTCATATTGAAATAATATTCGTATTAAAAGAGGCTAACATTTTTTTTCTTTTTCCCAAGTCTGCATAATAGTATTATTATTCATATTGAATGGTATATATTTTGCTCATGTGTTCGTGTTTGTTTTTAATAAATTCACTTTCAGGAAATCATTCTTTGGATAAACATTGGAAGTCTTGCTCCTCGATTCGAAGTGGAATTGGGGTCGTTGAGGATTCTCCCTCTGCAATTATCTCGACTTGAACTATTCAACAGCTAACTGCGAAGACAGAGTACATCTATCAGTTTTCGGTTAAAGTTTAATATTATATGGTTTTGTTCATACAACGTCGATTTAATCTTTCATGTCGTTCCATGAACTATTTTCTCTTCCCCAATTCTCTATATATCTCGTACTACTTGTACGTTTTCCTTCTTTGTTCTCAATTCATTTCTATATATAGATCTTATTTTCGCTTTAACACATATTGATTCTTTTGTTAATTAAATTATTCAACTATTCAATAAAAACATTTCTGCATTTTTTTGTAATTTATATTATATATATGTAATTATCCTCTATATTCCTCCATATTCATATTTTTATAGATTTTGATGTAGCTCAGTTGTCTTTTATATATTAATGTTTCTTTAAGACAATAGCGTTAATATCCTTTTGTTATTACTACTCCATATATCGTTTTATTATCTTATTTTATTAATTAAATTGTTCATTATGCAGTAAAAAGCATTTTCACAATTTCCTATGCAGTATATCCTACGTTGTCAATAGATTACGATTTTTTATTCATTTGTAGAAAATTTCAAAATTCTACACACAATGCGTGCAACATAAAAAAATTTACAAATTATTCAAGGCATTTTCTGTAATATTCAGAACGTAAAATAACTTTCTATCAAGCTTTTATTTTTTAAAATCATATTTTGAAAAAAAAAATGAATTTACATAAAAATCCGTAGTTTAATCGTTATCATTCTCCGCTTTAATAACTCATAATACCAACTACCGCTTTCGAGAAAAACGAGAGAATATTTAAAAAGAAAAAGACTCCTCTTTGAGTTTACGTTCAGGAACAGAGAAGAAAAAGGGCAAGAAAAATCGCGAAAAAAAGGCGAGGTCCGATTACCACTACCGCTTTTAAAAATTTCACGAGCGCGGCCCGATTTTTATTTTACTCCGATTAACGACACGCAATCCCCGGATCGTTTTAGTTTCTCTCGGACACCTTCGTCTCCCTGCGAGTTTTTCTCAGTGGCCTTTTGCGCTTTGCACGGCGACCCCTTCGCGAATAATCGGTTTCTCGGCGGTGCACGCAGTATACTTTCAACGTTAGCGATGCGCTTTGTGCATAGTTACGAGATTCGCTCGCTAAAATCGCTAAATATTCCATTGGCCCGCGAACCTTACCGCGAAGGATGGGACACTCTCTCGTGAAAGGCGACCCATTTATGGCGACGCGACGCGGAGGAATGCACGTGTCACGTCCGCGAAACTGGGCTCCGACACTTGGGATCCGCGCGCTTTAGGATTCTTCTGCATGATTGTCGAATGTTGCTTCAACCTTACGTTTTATTTTGAAATCTGTACAAGATTTGTAGAAAAGAGGCAAGCAACGGGGTAAAAGTAGGAAGAGAAATTCATACAAGAGAACAAAGTTTTACAAATTTTTGGTTCTAGAACTTCCTATAGCTGAACAGTATCTGAATCTTTTAACATTATTATGATTCGAACATTTCATTCGTAATAGATGCCTTTCCTTGTACCAAATTATTTTATAATAACTTTAACAACTTTCTGAATAATTAAAAATTTTTTTAATAATTTTAATAATATTTGAAGCTTTACAAATTAAAGTTTTGCAAATATGATGTTACAGCCTCCTATATTTGAATATTGATTATGTTCTAATATTTAATACCCCAACGTACTACTATTCGAACAGAAAGAGAGTTCAGAAACCAATCAGTAAAACACTGATTACTTCTCATTGAAAGCAATTTATGTTATACAATTATTGTTGACGGAACCTTCAGTCGACAGGATGGTTTAATTATTGTTGACAAAACCTTCAGTCAAACAGAAAAGTTTCATTATTACATTGCAATATAATTACATTATAATTATGATCATATTATAATGACTGAATTGTTCTGTCGACTGAAGATTTTGTCAGTAAAAGGACAAAATCTTCCTTTTTGTCTCCCTGTTATATTAGTTTAAGTATGAGAGGTACTACTTTATTCGTTACTTACTACGCAAGTTCTTCTACCTTCTTTCTTTTTCTGTCCTTCAAAGTTCACCGTTAAGTTTATGCAAACTAATTAATTAATTTGTTAGAAGAAGAATCACTTACGAAGAGGATACTCGAATTGAATTAACAAAGCCGATGTAATATAATAATAATAAAACTAAACTGGGTCGAAAAGTTACAATGAAACTTTTAAAACGTTCATTTCTTTTTATCCTGGAAACGCGATTCGCATCACGCAGTAGTTCACTAGTAAAATAATTTTCTCCGTATTTGTCAATAATATACTTGACAATAACGACAATCTATATAAATATTTCTATTCTACATAGATTTTACGTAATCGCTAGTCATGAGCTTTGGAATAAACAAATAATAGGTTGGACTAGCTTAAAGAGAATATCGTTAAAGATATTTTTCAGAGATATTCTTCAACATCGTGAAAATAGCGGTAATTACTTTTTGATGAAGTTACTTTTTAATTCAAAGATCAATCTAGGCCGGAGTAATTTTCTTTAAATAATCTGTCAGAACGTGGGAAAGCTTCAAATCTTAAATCGCCAATGACTCTTTGATAAATTTTACAAATATTTAACTATACGTATATATATAATTTTTCTAAATTTGAGATAAATATAAATGTTTTATAAAAACAGCGAGTCTCATAACTCTTTTAATATTCAATTAAACTAAACTCTATCTTCGTCTCATGAAGGAACTATTTAAGTAAATTACCGCTATCAAGAAACGTATCGTAAATCCGTGTTCATCGACTTAATAACAGGCCGTCCTTCATTTCACCAAATATACACAAGTCTAATAAGAACTAAAAGTTGACTAAGAAGTTAACCAAGAAACAAAAAAGAGAAAACGGAAGATAAGAGAGGTAAGATTCAATTATTTGTTTGTTGCGCGAACAATTTGAAACAATTTCCAACGTGATATTCGATCGTCTGCGGTATGGTATTCCGGTATCGAAACCTTTCCCTTAAGAGCTGTGCAGTGTGGACAGTGACAGTATTTCGCACTTTGTTAGCACGTACGGGAACAGTTACCAACGTGTGTATACAACGCATATAGAAGAGGAAACAAGCTTTCTCAGCAACAGCCAGCCTTTTGTCAGCTCCCACGAGTTCTTCGCGTCCACGCTTCTCATTGCCGTTGATCTTTCCAACTAGATTCCATCGCACTTTTCCACGGTAATTCTTTTCACCCACGCGTCCTTTTTATTTCGTTTCATTCTTATTTCTCTTTTCATTCTTGTTCCCTTCTTTTCTTCGTTTTTTCATTTCGTTTCGTATCTTTCCAATCGACGTTTTATATACAGTCGCTCACGAAAGTAAGCCAAAAACTTACGTTCCGTGTAACAATGTGTCCAGTGTTCAATATAATTGAATTACTGTGTATTATTCGCGTTATTATATCGTATCATATAATTCTGGATATTGAATTATTGTAATTACATTGGTAAAATTATTTTCATACAAACTCTTACAAAACATTTAATCTCGTTTCCTTTCCTCTATTTCTACGTTTTCTATTTACTCGTTGTATCTTCTCTACGCATCGTTATATTTGTAGAAAAAAAAGAAAAAAATAGAGAGTATTTCTTCCGTTTTATTTTGTTCAAACCGTTGTTCAATTTTTTTTTTTTTTACTCCCGATGAAACAAAACCAGCGATTCGTTCCAGTTTCGTAACTCACTCTGCCTAGTAGCGGTAATTTACGGGGGTTTATTGTGAGTAACGTTTTTCGCTTTTTTCAAAAGGAAAATAAAGAATCTCTGTTCGCGTGGAACGCAAAGCTATTACAAAGTTATATACATGGAAAATTGACCGAAAAGTTCATCAGAGAACTTGTGTTATCTTATTACAAAATCGTTTATTCAAATTTCGAATCATTATCGACTCAATAATATGGAGAATTCTTTTCAAAATTCCACCCATTTCGCCCGTTTTTCGTTTCGTTTTTCACCCAGTTAAAAGATAAAGAAGTTCGCAATTTTTAAAAATTCCACATTGACAGTGCGTTCCCATTGTATTCGCGGGCAAACTGTACAAAGTACAAACAAAAACTCGAAAAAGAAAAAAATGGGAAGAAGCGTCTTCTTCAACCGCTCCATTTGTGCACCCTGTTTACATCGGGCGCGTACATCCTGGCCGGAGCTTCATTCTTCGCCCGTCTTTTGATCTTTTCCATTGTTTTTCGTTTAATGTTTTATTCCGTTTCCACGTGTCTCCTTTTGTTTCCCTCCTCGGGCAATTGTTGTTGGTCCACTCGGTTTCCACCTTTCTTCCGCGTCCGCGTTCCGGTTTCCGTTTGCCGCTCCCGCAGCACCGACGACCTCTACAGCAACCTTTTCCGTTCTGAGAACTTTCGTTAATTTCCCCGGCGCGCGTATTTCCAGACTCGGCCAGAGTCACCCCTCACAAATCTTATCTCTCCGGTTGTACGTCGACCTTTCGGCCCGAATCCTAATGCATATATGCATGTACACACGCACGGGGCTCGAAATAAAAGGTTCGCTTCCTGTATCCCCTCTCTCCTCCATGCTTCTCTCGTTTTCTCTTCTTTCGCTTTCTTTCGACGTTAAACCCCGCCTCCCCCTTTCCGCCGTTCCGAGTATCATTAACAAGAATCCTGTGAGAATTGATTTTTATCTGTCGCCAATGATTTTTTGCAACGATAATTAACCCATGAGAGGAGGGCGAAAATTTATAATCAGACGATATTAATTGCCCGCGCTCGGTTTCCCGTTTTGTTTCTTTCCTTTTCATTTTACGTTCTCCTTTTATTTTTTGGCTTCGCTTCTTAGCGGGTGACTCGAACGATTCTTCTCGCGTTTTTTGTTTGAAAGTATTTAACAGCACAGTAGAATACGAGGACATCGAGATAGATTTCGAAACCGACACCAAGAACGCAATGTGATCCCGTTTGGCTTCGAAGAAAATCGCGTTCACACACCGACGAAGAATAGAGTTCAAAGCGCGAAAAGCAAAAGCGTTTGCGAGTTACTAGGTGAGATGCACAGCTCGCTCGGAGATTTTCTAAAAACTCCCAAGATTTCACGCGTAAAACCAACTTCTTTCGTAACTTAAATCATCGAGATCGATCAGTGTCAATTGTAGCTGCTAGCTAGGTCAGTGTATCAAACTTCTTTTAAGTATTAACTTCTTTTAGTATTAACTCTCAACTGGTGTTACTGGATATCGGAAAGCATAATAATTTAAGGTCTTAAATTATTTAATGAAATTGAAATTTTTAACTTAATCGATAAACTAAAAAATTTTAATTACCTGATGTAAATTACAATGACATTATTTGAGAGAGTTAATACCAAAATCTAAATGTCTAAAATATATATCTACTTGCAATGGTTAAAAAAAATATTTGTTACAACATCTACATACATATTATTTTATTAGATCCAAGAGTACGAAATCATCTATAATATCTATGTCGAGCGATAAAAATTTAATGAAATGTTAAAAATGAAAAATAGAATTCAACGTTTTTAAATTACTTTAAATTTTTAATTATAAATGGTTAAATTTTTGATATAAATGTTCTTTATCGTTAATCGCACAAAATTAAATTAAAGTAAAATACTCAAAGTTTCAGTAATTAAACAACGATGCTATTTGGGAATCGAAAATTAATCTCTTCGCAATATCTGTCTTAAGAATTTGGTTGATTCAGTATCATTTTCACGTGCAAACGTTATTTTTGATTTTATCTACGAAGAATTATAAAAGTGCGACGTAGTGCGACGTGACGCGAATAGAACGGGTCGTTCGAACTCATTAATTACGATAAAACGCTTTTCCTAATACCTCTAATTGCTGCGAGCACGAAGGAAATTGCGATAATACAGGGAAAAACCGAGATAGCACCGCGTTTTTATCTGTCGAAACCGATAATCCACCGACTTGAATTCGGTCGAGAGAGAAACCGCCGGGATTTGAAATCGTTTGATATCGCGGCCCCGCTTTCCCTTTATACCATCGATCGATTTCCTTCTAAATATTTACACAACGATCAGCGGTAATTGTCAGGAATTATCGTTTCCTCCACGGCTCAAGATCGTACTCCTTACGCAATTCATCCTGTTTCGATTGTAAATCGTGTCCTGGCTGCCTCTGTACTAAGTGAAACTCTATTTAGAATGAAACAAACGACGTAACGTTTCGGTTTTCTTCGATAAATAAACATGACGGGACACTGTTTCTTCTTTCTTTTTTAATGAATTAATTTGAGCCTGAGTCACCCAATATTTGCTATCTATACGATATATCTATCTAAATAAAATTACTGTTACCCTCACTTCGCGTTTGTTTCACTATATACCTTAATAGAAACGAGAAACACACGAAAATTAGTAAAATTATATTGAGTAACGAAACTATCTTTAATTACTCGTAAACAATGTTGTATAATAAGATATTAATTTCCGAGATATTTCTCTCTCCAAACTGAGAATTTCTTGGAAATTTCTTTTGAATCGTGAGATTGAATGTTACATATTTGTCACTTTGAGTTTAAAAGAATTTTGTAACATAAACCTTAATGACACAAAACTTTTGTTTGAAACATTATTTCATATAACAAATGATATATTATAAATGTATATTATTAATGTAACAAATGGTAATTAGTAGAGTAATTGGAGATGACAGAGTTAAGTGATTCGCGCTGTATATTTTAATAATACTGATTGAAATATAATATAATTTTGGATCGTACAGAACCAAGGAGAACAGCAAATTCAATATAATATTCAATAAAGAGGTGAATTTATCATCCACAGCCAGAAAAAATAAAACGATCGTTTTCATTTAAAAGTATTAAACATAAGGGATAATATTAAAAAACATGTACTTTGAAATATATTGCAAACGAATGAATCGTGACATCTAACAAGATCAATTAAATACAATTTAAGGTAACTCGGATTAAATGTTAATTCGGTTTTGTAAGACAAATTAGCGGAGATTTATTCTTTCCCTTCCTGTGATTCTTTATTCTAAACGTATGGACAGGGGATTGAGTTGATCTAGCTTTCAGCTTATCGCGACTGCATAAAACGGAAATGTATGAAACATTACTGTAGAGAGTTGTACAAATGCGAAGGACTAATTTAAAAAATTGTAAAGAACGAATTATAAAGAAGAAAGTAATTGTCTTAAAAGTAATTGTCTCTATTATTAAGATTTCTATTCGGTTGTTGGTAGTGAAAATAATACCTCTACTTTATTAATCCTTTTAGCATAGATGGAAAAATAACAATAATAAGCGAAAAGCGCCGAGCCAAACAAGAATTGAGAAAAAAAATATGAAAAAATTCAGTTTCAAATGATAATTTAGCTTGCTTTTAGATTTTATTCTATATTTAATGAGCTTGTCTCGTTTATTTAAATAAACAAAAAAATAATTACAAAATTTAAGAAGAAATATGGCAAGAAATGATTAAACTTTTACAAAAATTATTGTCTAAGTAATGTATCATGTAATGTTACAGTATAATTTTGTAACTACTTAATCGTATTCAGAAGATTGTATATATATATGTATTGATTATATGATATATATATATTGTTAGTATGTATATACTAATTTATTTCTTAAACGTTCTAAACGTCTGTCGATATTACGAAAAAAAAAAAAAAAATAGGAGAAAGATCATAACCTTTCTCTAATCTCACGATGGGGTCTCTTTAAGTATACTTTATAACCTCAACCGTTTACTTACCTCTAGAAGAGCGGTCAACAAGCAAACACCAAACACGGCAACGATTAATCTTCTAGCAGGAAGCATCCTCCTTCGCTTATCGTTCCCTCTCGATACGTTTCACGTTGAAATAGCCGCGACGTTAGCCGGCAGTTGGCTTACAGCATCCCACGCGATTCCTTGCAGGTGCACATCGATCACGAATACCGGCTTGAAAGAGTTTCGTTCTATTTTCGAACAAGACGCTGCAAATCTGATTTCCACGGTTCACGACCCGGATACACGATTATAAAACGTTTTATCGATCGCGATACGATCTGGTTTGCGGTCCGATTCGACTGCCTCGATCGATCGATTGATCGATCGATTCAACTCAGTGAAGTCAGTTGTCACAAAGTAGTTTATGGCGTAAGTTTGGTTACTTAGAACGAGGTTGTTTAACGAATTTTGTTAATGAGATCGACTTGCGTCTTATTTTTTTAATAAATTAAAGAACTTTGCAGTTACGAAAAGTGAATAAAGCACAGACCTGACTTCCACGGAGGCTGAGCGTGAATTGAGGGAACAGCAACAGTGCAGCTGTATTGTTGAACACGCGCTCGATCACGTGGCTGCCTCCCACCATTGCGTCTCCACATTGCAGAGTAGGGATGCACGACTTAAATGTGCAGTTAAATTACTATTATATACATTCGTAATTACGTGGCATGAAATTAAAAAAATTTTGATCTTTTTCAGAGATATTATCGATGTAATTATTTTTGAGAAGTATGGGACTGATATATCTATGTTAATGACAGAGAGTTCCGTGTTCATCATTCGGCATAATAAATACAGATAGAGATATTAGAAATAATATAAAGGAGATGCCTTGAATTTATAAATAATATCTTCTGTTTCTATGTAAAAAATTAGATTTCATATTTTCGATTTATTTTCGTATAGAATCATTCTTTGCATTATCAGTAACTATCTGTGTATATCACTACTGTTAATTGAACTTGTCAACTATCATTTTTGGACAGTTAAAATGTCTAGTAGATGCGTATTCTATCTTACCTCATGATCTTTCAATAATAATTGCGAATTTTTATTCATACTTAGTTTTAATCGATTGAGATTATTTATATCAAAATAATCTAGGCATCGTTATACTACAACGAGTTGTTTACTATAAAGCATATAAAGTACTTCAAACTCTATGAACCATATTGAAGTTTCTAACTAATTGAACGTGAAACTCACAACCAACCTGCACGTTCCACCACTCGGCAAAAACTGCTGGATTTTTGAGAAGGTATTTTGGATATTTGATGCTGCCACGCGCCATAACTTTACATCATGTATACATATAATCTGTACGTAATGTTGTATCTTGCTCTGAAAATAATATTTTCGTATATTATTCATGAATTTTGCTTTCGTGATTTAGTTTAAATTTTAATAAAAAGAATTTATAGAAGAAGAATTTATAAAAGAATTTCGTTCAAAGCAAAGAATAATTAAAAAGAAAACTACAGGTATACATATAAATTATCGTGTCTCCTACCTATAATAATAAGAATTTTAAATTATATTCATCTAGCCACGATATGGAAACACTTTTGTTTTATTCTTTATTTTGTAATGTTATACATTTCTTTACATAGAAAAGTTTTCAAATTTGATACTGGTATATTAATATATTAATATATTAACAATTGTATTACAAAATTTAAAAACTTTATTATCCAGAATAAGTAGTCATTGAGTATTAAAAATAAAAAGTGCTCCAAGACTTTTGAGCGGGAATGTATGCATATGTATATGATTATGCCATTAATAGTTTTAGATAATACAACATGATTATAAAAATTATAAAGCAAAATATGGAGCAATCTTTTCTGTTCTCTTAAGTTTTCTATTCATGTTTCCATAATCTCCTGCTTGTTTCTGATAACAGTCTTTGTTCTACACCTGTCGAGCAAATATATCATAGTAATTAGATAGAAAATAAATTCCTAATTAGAACATTCTTTGACACGAAAACAAAGACGAGATGTCAGCTGGTTAATAGACTCCTCTTTAAATTACCCTTGATTTATTTCATGGACACATACCGGCTAGGAAACAATAACGGGCTCGCTCGACCGTCCAACAACGAAATATAATCCATAGAAAATATGTGAGCTAGCAAATTGATATCGGAAGATTGAAAAATCTGTGGATCGTGAAGCCAGGTGACGAAATTTGAGAGGGAAATGGGCACGGTCCACGCGAAAGATCGAAAGTGAACTCGTTGATTTGTATATCGTCATCTCGAGCAAAGATGATCAGTTACCTCTCAGCTGCGGTAGCAGCTGACAAACCTTCTGCTGTGGCAGCTTCGTCGTGAATATCCAGAGGTAGATATTTTCTGGTGGACAGGTGCTTGCAATCTGCTTGCGCGACAGCCGGCATTCGTGACGATTCTTGGCGTAGCAACGAATGAATCGAATCATTTCGTGTCTGATAAAAGAATGAATTGACAATTAACTCTTTGAAAGATTTATTACTATATGGGGAGGTTCAAAGAGCCAATCAATGTAAAATACTTTTCCATTAAAAATGACTTGTAAATTGTTTGCAAAAAACTGATTTATACTGATTGACTTTAGGCCTTCCTATATTCAAGATTATATGGAATCGATCAAAAGTTAATAAACACTTATATAGAAGAATGAATATAAATAATTAATTAATTAGCAATTAGATGAAGTAATAATATTAAAAAGACGAGAGACTGTAAAGCAAAGATTACAAAAGGTCTTCAAATGTTGATTTTACGATCCTACAGACCGAATGCTTCCCATACATAAATAACGCCTCACCATATTGTACAGTCCCATTATCGTATTATATCAATTATCCATTGTTCCAGGTGTTCCAAGTATTGTTACATCTCGTCTGAAATATTGTACAAAATGTGAGATAGTTCTCGTAATTGAGAAAATATTTTTATATTTATCTTATAACGAGAAATATACGTAAAGTCGTAAAAATTACAATTTGTAAAAGCCCATTTTATTCATATTTTGTGAGAAAAATTGAAAATTTATAGACATGTACTTACTATATTATGAATGAAAAATAAAACAAAAATGTTCATATCATGGCTAAATAGAATAATTTAAAATTATGTTATTATGTTTAATTTAAAGAAAAAACAAATTTTAAAAGAAAATTTTTATAGAATAATTATTTAATAAAAGATATTTACGTAATTACAGAAACATAATAAGTGTGAATACTTACACTAATTTAGCTTCATGGCAGGAAGATAAACACGATATTTCTATGTATCGAATATCGAACAAGAAATAATCTCTTTGAAGGAAGCAAGCTAAGCAAATCGAAAACGAGAAATCGAATTTGGCCCTTTTTCCTCGTGCATGATACCGTAAACGATTACATAAATTAACATTTTGATTCGAGGAGCCGTGGGGTCGTTTCAATTTATAATTAAGACCTCGGGCTAATTGCAGGCGAGCGCGGACCAGCTCTATAGCTGCAATGTCGAATAATTAACGATCCTTCGTATTGCACCCTCGTGCATTGAACCAGGCTTCTTACCTAGTCAACTCTGCTCGTGTTACAAGCACAGACGAGGTACAGGATAGACGTGACATCCAATACATTTTTGTCACCATTAATTAACTAGGATAAACTAGGATAGAATCCTTTTTCTTATCCTATTTTTGGAAGTCATCCGAACCTCTTCCCATTTTCATATCATAACCCATCATATCGATTTAAATAGGTTTTGCACCACAGCACTACTAGTAATAGGAATCAGAAAATATGAACAATGTTGTTACATATCCACCGAAAATTATTTATTGAATTGAACGTGAACGTTTTCTTATTTGCGTGACTATTCTTAACAAAGAACCAACTTAATTTTTGACTATAACATATAAATTAGCATTTAGTATATGTCAACAGAGTTATAAGTTAAAAACTAACTATGCAAATGTAGTTTCAGTTTGCAAAAAATATAAAAGTTACAGTTAAAGCTAGGCGGCTACTCACGTAGTCACTTCCTCGTGGTTAGACGGCTGATAATTGGCATAATTTTCCAAACACTTATCTCTTTTTAATTTTCCAAAAACTGATGTTTATTCTTTTTTTTTTTTTTTTTGATTTCTTGTTCCAAAGATTAACATTTGTGAAAATGATACCAAGCTGGGAATTACTGCGATACGTGCGATTTAATTTTAGTTTCGAATATTACAGATTAAGTCAGTTTTAAACATCGTCGATGAACGACGCGCGTTTTAGTTTTAAGTTTCACCGATGGACGGTGGAGTGCGTACGTTTTAATTTTCGGACATTGTAAATTGAATTAATCTTAAGTTTTAAGTCATGTCTCTAGTTGTAATCCTCAATTTTGAGTCTTAATTTTATGTAAATCGCGTTCTTAATCTTAGTCATATGTCGTGTCTTTAATTTTAAATCCTAGGATTTAATCATCAATTTTAGATCTTCAGTTTCAGTCTTCGGTTTCAACGTTGAATTCAGCGTGAATCTAAATTCTCAATTTCGAAGATCGTTATACGGATAATTTTTTGCTCTGACTTACTCTCCAAAACTTTCAACGATCCAATTTGATCGATTTCAATTGAATCGATTTTTCTATCACGTGACATATATTTGTCCTTATCGCATATTATCGCTCTTCTTGTCTACGGAGGTGCTGCCAACATGCGTTAGAGTATTAAAAACTGCTATCTATTGGATAGAAATAAATTAAACTAAGTTCTAACAATATGGGATACATGGCAATACACAATACATTCCTGTCGAACTGGCAACTCGTCATAGGGGAAGAGCCCCTTCCACATTTACTTTTATCTATCGTTCATCTCTTCTCGAACCCCACCACATCACACGACCTCACTCTCACACTTTAATTTAATTGCTGCGCACTGCTCTTGCAGTCACATTTCATGTGTGTTAGTTTCACCGATTATAGTGGCAGGCTCAATAAATGAGAGTGGGGATTGTGTAGCGCACGGAAAAGAAAGGAAGAGGGGGAATCGGCTCATCGAAAGTCAGACTCCGTGTGGCTCGTGTAGGGGAAAAAGTTCGACAGATCTGAATTAGACAATCAAGTTAACACAATTTAGTAAACTAACGAAAATATTGTATTTACAGTACGAAAATATTATATGTACAATATTTAAAAATAAACCATAGTGTGAATAAATTACGACTAACCCGGTTGGCAAGTGTTGATGAGGAAAATAATTCATTCACAATCGGAAGTCCCGTGTTGCAAAACATTAATCAGTAGCGAACGGTAGGTATTGAAATACATTCATCTATGAAGTACTGTGGTACTAGTCAATGATTCTATGTAAAATATACTTTCTGTAAGATTAAAATATAGATACAGTTTCTCCTCTGTGACAATAGCATGTTACGTGATCGTGACATTGCACATGCGCAAAGATATACATATGATGAAAATAGTGGAATTACGTATAATGTTAAAACTTAAAAGTATCACAAGTTTGAAGTATATATAATTACTTTTGTGATTATTTGTGATATATTTATTTTGTATGATTATTTGTGATATCTATTACATAAATATTTATTTACATAAATTACGTCCTTAAGTGAGGTCACAGACAACTATAAGAATTTTTATTATGTTACAAAAATCTATTTAATTTTTCTTTTGTATTTTGTATTATTTCTGATAAAGATTAGTAATAGCATTAAATAATATCAAAAGTTTCAGAATTAAACGATGATAGGATTAACGTGACTTTTTTAGTGATAAGGATTAAAAACCAAATAAATGGAAGAAAAAGAAGGAAAGTTTCCTGCTCAATGGGCACTTGATATTCTTGAACCTACACTTGTCGATCAATCAAATAGTATTCTAAAATATTATACAGTGCCACCTGCTATGATATGTGGACCACTTGGTGTAATAGCTTATAATTATGTTACAGCCAAACCTCTATATTTCAGTAAGTTGACAAATTATATTATTTTAGAAATAACTAATCTAGTAATAATTGTTATTTTGTTATCTCAAAGACTATTCTTTACTATATTTTGGAATAATAGTAAACAATTTTTATTTACATATATACGTTATACATATTTTTGTTATTATACATATTTTATTTGTTTTGGTATTGTGTCAAAAAAGAGATAATAAAGACATATTTTAATTGAAACATGCATTTTGATCTTATTTTTATATAATTTCTTTTTTATAAACAATTTTGGTAATGCAGTATATAACATTAGTGAAATTTTATATAAAAGTTTTGATTATTTATTATATCTATATTATATTATATTTTGTATACATATATACATATAAAAGATAAAAAATGATATTTTTTTATTTCTTAATGTAGCATAATAATAAATTGTTTTTGTTATTGTTTCGTGGCAAATTTTTCCTTTGTATCATATATCCAATATTGACAGATGATTAATATTAAAGTGTGAATATTCAATTCATAGATAAACTATGCATGGTAATAACAGCCATAGGCTTGGGCGTTACTACATATTGGGTACAATGGTCCGCTGAGTTACAGTTTGCAAGAAAACACGCAATGATGAGAGATTATATAATGCGCCATCCAGAACGTTTTCCTGAACCAGGTATGGTATCATTAATATTTTTATTATAAAATATTTGTTTTTAAATTAAAGATCACTGTTGATGAGAATGTATGTTTAATATTTTAGAAAACAAAAAGTATGCAGATATCTTGAGACCATGGTGTCCAATCCGTTAAAGGATTGAAATCTGCTTACAAAATAGTTGATTTATATTGTTAAAGAATAAAGAATAAAATACATGATGTGTCACATATCATATTTACTTCTCTTTTATGTTTATTTTTATCTTTCATACAAAATTCACTACACGAAATGTTACTGCATAAATTTTTTTAAACTATAAAAAATAGTGAACAAAATTTTTTTTCTATTTTTAATTTAATTTATGATTTTTACAAAGTCTCCTAAATGACAATAAACAAATAAGTATCATCATTAAAATGAAATAAATATAATTTTTATTTTAATAAAAATTTGCAGCTCTTTTATACTTTTATGCAAGTTTGGCAAAACAAATTTAATATATTTAATAAAGTATTACTTATAGTTAAACACAGTAAAAAAGAAAAATGAAACGCAGACTTGTGTTATATGCAATTTGTATATTAAAAATAAACACATAAATGAAAACAGAAATAAATTACATATTGTATAAAAATTTAATTAAAATTAATGAAATAGCTTTATAATTTGAAAAATTTAATTTGCAGTTCTATTATATATTTATTTTGTAAATACATTTTATTATTATTATTAATATTCTCGAATTTTGTGGAAACTTATATTATTTATCTTGCTCTTAATATATTTTTCATTTTGATGAATATATTATCTTGAACTGCATTCAAGTTAAAAAATTTTATATTTATTATACATGTTATTTATATAAACAACAACAAAAAGAATTAATTGAATTCTTTCTAATCATTCTAAGTTTAAACAGTTTTATTTCTTTTCAGGATTATAATTATCATTATATAGTCCAGTTCCTTTTGAATCTCCTAACCAGGGATACTTATTAGGACATTCCCTGCATGTTTCTAAATACCTATGAATATATTTGTTATTATTTTATGTTTCAAAGTATTAGATATATCTTCATAGTAAATTTATTATGCGTTGTTCATCTATGTAGCTATATACATATTTACCTTGTTGTAGTAAAATTCGATTCAGTAGGTTTGAAGTCTAAAGCACATTTATTTGGATTATTACATGGTGGCTCAGGAAGATTTTCTTTCTTTTTGCAAGACCACCCTTCAAAATTATTCAGAGATTTTATTGGCTTTGGATCAGTTATCCATGTGAGTGCTTGAGTAGCCGTTACGAAATATACATCAGGTCTGCAAATATAATTATTTCAATAATTTACAAAAATTTTCTGATATAGAATGTAAAAATTCATACGATGCATAGACTATTTCTTACTTACAATGTTACTGCCCAATCAAGAAATTTTGACAATCCACGTTCAAGTTCTTTTATTTGGAACCAGTTAGTATGAAAAGGCATCATATATGGTGCTCTGTTTTGCTCATAGTAACGGTTAAAATCTTCTTGCAACCATTCAAAAACTTCTTCAGGATCATGATTATGAAGGACACATTGATCCAAGTAAGGACAATGTCCTCCTTCGTAGCTTTCAACATAATGTGCATTCAATGGTAATTCCCATACTCCTAGAAACAAACAAAATATTTTTCTTCTTTTACAGTTCATACCTTATATTTTACATACATAAAATACTCTATTACCTGGAAATGATTTAGTAGGACATGTGCCTGCTTTACATTCATGTGGAATTTTATAATCAAGAGTATATGGCCAAATTGGTACTTTTAATGGAGAAATTCCAATACTGCTATCATATATGTATCCAAAATCTTCCAATACTTTGTACTGAGTATTTCGACCTGGTTTTAGATATGGAGCTCTCATGCCCACAATTTCACTTATTGAGATATTACTAAAGTGTTTAAGTATCTCCCGCATTCCTATCATTTCTCCAACCCATTCCTCATATCCTTTATCTTCTAGTCCTTTCTGTAATCTGAATAACAGATATCATATACATAAGTATCAATTTACTTTAAAAAAATTTCTTTTTGTAATTTTTTTAAAAAATAATTTGACTTGTTAACTTGACTAGTTAACTTGAAGAAACATTGGTCATGGCTCTAAGAATGGTTTTTGAAGTGAAAAAGTTAGAAATACTTACGATATAGTTTCAGTAGCAATTTCATGTCCATCATGTGCTAAACTTTGCACCATATTATAATTACAATATTCATGAGAAATAAAGAAAGTGCCTTTCAAAGGGCAGTTATTTGGATTTAATCGATCAGTGGCAAATATTTTTTGATAATGATCAAAGTTATTGTGATTTATTGCTCCATCAAATGTCATTATTATCATTTGTGGTGCCTGAAATTTAGGAAAACTATGTGAAAGATATTGTTAAAAGTAATTTTTATGAGTGTTTATGTGTGTATATATGACAAAAGAAAAATATATACTTCTTCTGGATGGAGACCACCAGGAATTATTGTACCATCCCTTGAACAGAAACAATAAGGTAACTGACAGTTTGCAGAGTCACATTTTTCTGCTAAATCAGTTGGTGGTTCAGTAATAGGTGGTGGAGCTATAAAATATAAATATAAAATTAATAAAAAATATAATTTAATTTATAGTTAATAAAAATAAAATACTTACTTGTGGCAATAGGTCCACAACGTGCTTCATTCTTAAAAGTACAAAATTTACTAATATCGTCAAAATGTAGTCCTGATGGACACCTATTTAAATATGGATAGCCGTCGACACACTGTTGAAATTATATATAAAAATGAAAATTGTTTGTATCACACTTTATTATTAACAATATATGTGTATCATTAAATTATTAAATTTCAGTGTAAAATACCTGGTAAAATCTTCTACATGTAGCAGGGTCTGCAAAATTGCCATTACCTTGACCTTCAGGGCATTTGAATTCTTCATCTTTTTTTTCTTCCTCTTTTTTAGCATTTTTTTGTCCGTGAACTATAAAATAAAAAGATCAAAATAATTAGACATATAAAAATATAGAAAAAAATTAATATTTTTGAAATTGGAAGAATTAAAATTTCGATTGATCAAAATACATTAGTGCATTTTTACATGTTTTATATATATACTTTTACATATTGTTTGCGTTTTATATTTTTCACATTTTCTCTTCAATTTAATTTCAAAAGGTATATATGTACTAATTTAAAAATTGATCCATTTCGAGATAAAAAATGGACATTTCTTTTTTTATCTTTTCAAAATTATTTATGATCATTCGCTTTATTCTAAGAATTTCTCTTTACTAGAAAAATTTACTTGTGCAATAAATAATAAATATACATTTACTTAAAAAAAACTAACGTTTACTACTTCGAAAGGTTCAATATTAATAAATTGAATGGTTTATAATTTAATGTAGATAAACGGAAATTTAAAAATTTCAGAGATACTTTTCATAAAGATGTCCATCATGTAATGCTCCACGTAAAATATAGTCAATTCTATGTGAAATATTTTTTCAAATAACGAATAATTTAAGAAATATACATCTGGAGTGTAAAAAAAGAGCCAGAAAGAGAAATACATATTTTCAAGAAAATAAAGACATTAAAAATATGAAGATATTAAATTGTAAGTATACATGTTACTTATATTACATTATTTGTGCCAGTGGCAAGATCAAGGTCTAACACTGACTTACACGCATTGGTAACAATATATCGCAAATCTTGAAATTTTCAAAATGACAATCATCTTGTATATCATAAAGTATTTATTCTTTATCACAAAATTTCTTATGTTTTCTAATGCATTTTTTGCGCTGAATAAATTTCCAACTTATTCCATTTGAATACATATCACTTCAAGGATATCAAGAATAGCAATTACAATTCTTTCTCCATTTGATGATGTGTTAAATGATTGTTCTAAAACTATAGCCTTTGGATCGGATTTTGTTGAAATATTTTTTATACGAAATGCAGACAGAAAAAGAGTTGAGCCTACTAATTTTAATACTAATTTAATTTTACTATCTCTAGAAAGCGTTTTCGAAATGAATTATACATTTGTGATTTTTTCGAGATTTCTTCATCTAAAATACGTCTATTCTTTATTGAAAGATTAAAATTCAAGAAAAATTTTCATTTATACTAAAAACGTGAATTATGCAACTCAGAAAGTCAGATTCAAAGTGAAAGAAAAAGTACGCGGCCATGATTGAACCAACAAACGTGGAAATCACGCATATCTGCATATTTAATTTGACGAGAGAAGATTCGGACTCCAACACGTTGAAATCTTGTGCAGATGAGTGGTCAGGAGAAAGTAGTATTCCAGGAAGATACGTACTTCAATACAATTTTATAATATCTGTAACCGTGAATCACGCATTGTTTCGTTTACAATATAAAAAATTTTTAAAACAATTTCTTAGCAACAAGGTTTGACCATTTAAAAAACGCAAAATGATTTCAATTTTTTACGAATATAAAACACTATTTCATATCGTACTAAATTTTTCATTTACTACTAATATACTTTCGTTTGAAATATTTTCGTATAATTCGTATTAATTAAACACACGTACAAGAATTTATTAATCGGTAGAATTGTTTATTATTGGATCAAGTCTCGCATGTGCACATATGCCAAAAAGATCGGTTTAGCAGCGAAGTGAAAAGTGAAGGTACTGCTCTGGCAATGACGTTGTGGTAAATCGTTCAGGTGCAACATTTCCATGGTACACGCATTCAGACGTGAGCGTACGGTACACCATATACGTAAACATCGAAACTTATGTAAACAGCAGTGAAACCACCGACCAGGAACCTAATTTAACGGCGCTTCTCTCGTATCGGCATGTCGGCTGGTTCTTCGCTTCCTCCGACTCCTTGCTTTTTATCCGTGTCAACTTTACTTACGACACGCGCTATCACAATGCAAGGAACTTCCAACGTTTCATGGAAGAATCTTGTTTATCGTGGAGATCTTTATTTGCATAGTCGACGCGCGTTTCACGAATTCTTAAAAGAAGACTCTTCTAAATTCTTCGGTAGGCAAATTCAATATTTTACCATTTTTAATGTGTATACATTGTAGAATTTTAATTCATTTTCTAGAAATTAATGCAAAAAAAAAAATCGAAGTATTTAACGTGGTGATATATCATCTTGTACAGTATTCCAGAACTTTTAACGAAATTTTATGTTGTAGTCTATATTTTTCTCTTGGGGCAATTTTAAAAAATTCTGAGATACCAGATGTAGTGAGAAATCATCGAAATTTCTATTAGATCACAATCTGTCGATGACTGATTCTTGAATATACAGTATTTTCATGTGTAATTTTATTCGATTTATTGATCTTAAATATTGTATTACAGGTGTAATTTATTAACAAGATACTGTTTAAGTCACTGGGTCAAGGCACATCCTTAGATGTTTGTTGCATTTGATTAACAGAAAAATTAATCGATCAACTTGCAATGTTATATCGCGATCTACTTATTTTCTTAATTAATATATTGTTAAATAATTACTAAAGAAAGAGAGAGAGAGAGAGAAAGAGAATTGCAACTTTCATTCAATAAGGTCATTTACGAAGCAGTTGCAAATTATTGAGAGAATGTCCACAGAAGGTCATTTTCCATTGTACCTACGTTTCTAATCTAAACTGCTATTTGATTGATTAGATCACAAGTCTAAGTGCAAAGTATTTAATAGAGTTGAAGACGAACAAAATAATAAAAATCTCAAATTATTACCATATTTTTCATCGCAAAAGGAAAAGAATTAAAGGATGTATATAGATAATCAAAATCAAGAAAAAACATTTCATTTATCAACTGAAGAGCTAAAAAAACAAAAAACTCACTGTCAGATAAAAATAGAATCAAGCCTTTCCCACAAAACTGATCATAACTCAAAAAGATCCATCCAAATATCTGCTTAACGAGTAAAAACGTGCTATTTACGAGTACGAATAACTTTCTACGTTGAATAATCGTAAACGACAAATTTCGAAATTTCATCAAATTTCTCTGTAAACGATGAAAGATAGCGGTAGAGAAGCCAGGAGAAGGAGGAGCCAGGAGTTTTACATCGCCCAACGGGTTTGATTTCTTCAGAATGAGCAGCTGTGTCTTCCTACCTGCGACAACGATGAACACGACGGCACAGAGCAGCAATCGACTCCTTTCCGACGTCATCCTTCACGAAAAATCGTTTTTTCTAGTTCCCGTTACAATTTGATCAAATTTACACAGCATTTACACCCGAAGGTAAATGTACAAAGATAATTTTCAATTTGTTGGCTCGTGATGCACGAACATACTCGTAGTCGACGAATCACTGAAAGAAAGAAGTGTCACGGTACTGTTAGCCAAGGTTTACCAGCAATGGTGTCTGCCATGGACTACAGGAGTTGGGAACTGAACGGCAGGAATCATTCTTAGCTCATTGGCTGACCACTTTCTACCACCGTCTCGATCGCCCGAGAAATCTTCACTTTTATTCGCATTAGAGCCGAGACAGTGGTTCCGCGTAAATCTTGCTGAAAGCCTGAATTTTTGACGACATTCAGGAATTTTTCGAACAATTCCTGATTTCACGATGAAAGCGAAGTTTCTTCGTTTCTTGTCTCTCTCTTTTTTTTCTCAATAATTTATTAGTTTTTTCGGTGTGGACCATTCAGTAATAAAATTGAAGATTTAAAAGATTGCCAAACTGGTTTATATTTTCACAGAATCTTTTTATAATTCGTCCTCTTACTCCTGAAAAATATTTTAATTTAATTTAATCCAAACTATCAATTGTTTGTGTTAAAAGATAGAATAAAGATATAAAGAACAGTATTCATTAAGAATAATAATCATTATATTTTAATATTAAAAAATATATATATGCATAGAAAAATATGTCGTACTATTTCATTATTTAAAATTATCTGATATTGAAACTCAATTAGATACCTCTAAGATATATAGAAATACATTTCATTAATGTACGTACACATATGAAAAGCATAAAAATAAAATATTCAGAATTCGATCTTGACCATTTGTGGTTTCTTCTTTTGTTTTTCTTTCTTTACCGATTTCTTTTTTGTCGTCTTTTCATTATCTCTTCTTTGAGACTGGGTAGGTTGCCAATAAGGATTGAAATATCCCTGTTCGCGTTTTATAATGTTTAATTCCTGAGATGCTAAATGAATTTTGGTAACAGTTTCCGAGTCTAACAGATATTTTGCTCGATAAGTAAAATTGAACGACCAATTTATGATCGGATTCCATTTTTGTTGCGTCTTAAGTACACGATGAATAATATGAGGAAAATGAAGAAGAATGTCTCCAAAGAATGCCGTGTTTTCTAACGTAGTAGATATTGCTTGGAACAAAATATATAATTTATAAGAACTTGTTTAAAAAAAAAGAAAAGGAAAGGAAAATTATATTAATAACAAAACAATTACCACTTTGTACGGTAACATTCTGTGGCAACGATCTATTATCTGGATTGAAACCTCCACTTTCGATTAATGATTTACTTGTCTCGATCACATTAATCATTTTTTCACCAAGAACTATAATCATCTTATACAAACGTTCGTAGCTATCTATTTTTTGAAGACGTTTAATTGCTTCGGTGTGTTCTTTGCGTTGATGTTCAAATGATTTTTTGACTAATAACATTTCAGTTAAGATGAGTCACTGAATATAAATAATGATTGACAGTATTATCTATAATATATAATATCAATTAATATAAATAAATATTAATATTAATTTCTTTAGCGCCTATTCTATACGTTGTATATTCAAATAGATATAAAACAAGCAACATATATAATCAAAAGGATACAATTATAATAATAAAAGAGCAATAAGCATGATATGTTAAATGTTTAAGTTGCTTTTTTTAATTTAATTTATAGTTATATTTCGAATGGATACATAATTCTTCGTAGACTTGAATTTTAAATGAATCATTATTTCGCGGCTTCCCGTTGATTTGATAATTCTCGACGGTCGGAGAAATATACTGCCCATGCGTAGTACATGTCAACATTGACACGATTACAATATAAAACAGAACGCGTGGCATTTCGGGCGAAAACCTGTTTAAAATATAAAATAATGTGTCGATAAAACACTCGTATAGGAAAGGGTCGTTAAGTATCCACGATCTTTATGCTTTTCCAGGAAAAATTGTATGATTTTAATCAACATTCAATCGACAAAGTGAAGCCACAAGTTTACAAACGCGACATAACAATAATACTGCCATCTACTAACTTCGTATATCGAATGCATCAACGTTAGTGTCAATTTCCTTCACGAATGATTAAAAGATTCGCAGTTGTATCGTACTCATGTAAACAATTTATATCATGACGCGTATATATCTTTTTAGAATCTTTTATTAACACTGTCCATGAGAAGCGTTAAATCGCATTGGGAGATCTTTCTACACGTACAACAACAGATCACTTAAATTATTAAGATAACATTAGGCGAAGATTTTCATGTTACGTGTATGTGACATGACAATTTGATATGATATGAAGATATTTCCATTTAAAATTCTGATAATATATTTAATGATTTCATAATTCAAGTTTAATGTCTACAACAAATATGGCAGCGACAGATGATGCAAAATTTGATGTATGTAATTATGTTAAAAATGTTTTTATTTACATTTATTTATTTATTTTTTAATTCACACAGTAAAAACTTTTCAGTAAAAGTTAATAAGAAAGATAATAACATGTAAACGTTTTTATAATAAATGTAATGTAATATTAATCTCAAATTTTTATTTGTAGTTCAAAGTTACGATGGAATATGCTGACCCTCAGAATATTGAAGGTGAGCTGACAGTGGGAGGCAAACAAAAATCAAATCTTGGAGAACCTGAATTTAATACTTTGGATGAACCAATCAGAGATACGATTGTGAGTTTATAAATATTTTGTATATAAAAATATTGGATATGTTTAAAAAGATTATATTACTATATTATTACATTTTACATTATAGCTCAGGGATGTACGAGCAGTGGGCAAAAAATTTTATCATGTTTTATATCCAAAAGAAAAGAAGAGCTTATTAAAGGAATGTATGTTACTAAGATATAATATTATTTAATATTATAAATTATAAATTATAATTTATATTTACAAAAAATATCTTTAATTCTAGGGGATCTATGGGGACCACTAGTATTATGTACATTCATGGCAATGTAAATTTAATATTTTCCACAATATTTCAAACGCTATTTACCTTATAATTATGGTTATAAATATTTTGTTGTTATTTCAGGATATTACAAGGTTCTTCTGATACAGCGAATAATTTTAATGATGGGGGACCAGAATTTGCAGAAGTTTTTGTAATTGTATGGATTGGATCTATGGTTGTTACTTTAAACTCCAAATTATTAGGTGGCAACATGTAAGTAGTTAGCAGAAAAATTTAATATTTATTCTAGTATCAAAAATTATAGCAGTATGCTGCATGATTTTTATGTATGTAAACTTGTAGATCATTAAAAAACTTTAGTAACTAATACATTTTTTATAAATCTAAAATATAAGAAATGATACAAGAATTTTGTTTTTTATTTGTTATATTTAAAAGATAATATATTTGTTGTAGATCTTTCTTCCAAAGTATTTGTGTCTTAGGATATTGCTTGTTGCCAACTGCCATTGCTCTAATTTTATGCAGAATCATATTAATGGCAGAACAGACTACTTTCTTATTTAGTTTAAGATTTATTATTACTATGATTGGATTCATATGGGCAACATATGGTTAGTATAATTTTGATGAGTTTTACATTAGATACTTGTACATCACTTTTTCCTGCAAATATGATTTGTATACATTTTAGCATCAATGGCATTTCTCGGTGACAGTCAGCCAGTAGGAAGGAAAGCTTTAGCTGTGTATCCAATATTTTTATTCTATTTTGTAATTTCCTGGTTGGTTATATCTCATACCACATAAGATAGAATGTAAGTTAATTATAATAAGAAGACTGTACATTGTTTCCATATTTGTGCACAAAGTAAAGCTGAAATTGCAAATTGAGCAAAACATTACTTGCATTGTACTTTGAAATTCATTAAATTTAAGCATATGTCACGAGTCAAAAATTGTAGATAAAATCTATTGCTGTAGATGCGTATCTTATTTATTATTATACATTTTAGAAAATCATAACTTTGTATGTCAATTATAATTATACATACATAAACATAAAACAATGAATAATTAAGTAAATTATTACCAGATTGTTATATATTTATACGTAAGCTTGATAAACAAAAATAGTTTACAATGGAAGAAAATAATTTTTACTTCATTCATTTGAAACTCAAAATCATCATTCAATGTGTATAATGTACAGTTTCAAAAAATATAATTATTGTCAACTGCTTTTATCATAAACAAACATTCCTATTAAAATATTCATTTATTTCTTAGTCATTTAATAGTATTATGGAAATGAAATACAGTATCAAATCATATGATTTGTATTTTTTACATATACATATTATATAAATAATGTTAGTTGTAAAATTAAAATCAAACATTAATAAAATAATACATTTTACATGATATAAATAAATTCTGTATTTTTTTTATTCACATGTATGTAAAATATCTCTCTAACTTATTTAATAGAGTTTTGCTATCAGCATGATTAGGATATGTAGTTAGCGACTTTTGTACAGCAATGTAACTTGTTTGAAGATCTCCAACCTACGAAATTTTTTAAAGTAATGCAAATGATATAACTCTATGCAGAAACATAATATAACATATAATTATAATACCTTATAAGCTAAATAAGCACTATTAAAATGAGGTTCATAAAGAAAGTTAGCAATGTTGGCAGCAGCATGAAAATATGTTCTTGCCGCAGTAATGTTTCCATTTCGAATTTGTATAACTCCAAGATTATTATATGCTAAAGCATATCTATTATCACTAACAATAGCTAATTTTAAACATTCTTCTGCCATTGTTATATCACCTACAGTCTAAATAATTGGTAATAAATAGTAAAAATTTGCATATATGTAGTAAAATTTTTATCAAAAAAATAATTTCAATTATTGTTAAAAATTTAGATATTAAAAGAAATGTATACAAATGTATATTGTATACATACAAGGGCAATGTGTGAAATGTTATACCATATGTCTGCCATAGTTTCATCAGTAGAAAGACTAATTGCTCTCTCAAAACAAGATATAACATGATCATATTGCTGAGCATAAAAGCAACATAAACCAAGATTATTAAATAATTCGGCATTATATACTCCCATTTGTAACAATCGTCTATTCAAAAAGCTTAAGTTATATTTTCAATTATTTCTATTTATTTCGATCTGTACTTACCTGTAATATCGTAAAGCTAATTCAGGTTGATCATTGTAAAAATGATGTATTCCGATACTTGCAATTGCTTCTGTATGAGAAGCATCTTCTTGAGCAATTATTTTATAATATTTTAATGACATACTCATATTATTCAAACTATCGAATATACGCCCCATTTCAGTAAGAATATTCACATCGTTAGAAAAATACTCAAGACCTTTTTTACATGTTTCTAAAGCTGTTAATGGTTGATCAAGTCTAACATAAACTCTAATTAGTCTCAGGATCACTTCAATAGTTTTAGAATCTTTTAATGCTGATTTAAATTGTTGTTCCGCATCTCTGATTAACCCTAAACTATAATAACATTTTCCAAGTTGTACTTTCCACCACCAATCTTTATACTGACAAACTTGTGTTGCTTGGACTGCTAAATCTAGTGCCTATATGTATTGTAACAATTAATAGAATTATAGTAAAAGTATTAATTATAATATTAATATTTCTAATCATCTACAAATATTGAATGATATATGTATGTTTACTTACGTATCTTACATCATGTTCATGATAATATATATATTCAAATAATGGTTTTGCAATACATGGTTGGCTAGCATATTTAGAAATATTTAATCGTGATAATTGTATAAAAGGTCCTCCTGGCTCTGTTAACATGGATGCTGTGCCTAATCTATGTAATATAATCATTTTAATTTTGAATGAGTAATAATTGAACATTTTAATTACAATTGTGTTACAAAATATAAAACAATATTAAACCTAATAATTATACCTAACACTACGACTAGAACTTGCAGTAATTGGTCTAGCTGTCATAGCAGTTCTTGGTGTTTTTAAAGTTTGCTCAATTGATTGAGACATAGCAGATTGAGTAGCTGGTCGTACAACACCAGTAAGTGGTCTACCTTTAAAGCATATTAAATTTTAAAGTTACAACTTCATTTTATATTTGATTGCTTTAAATTATTCAAACCTGATTGAGTTTTAGGTCGAAGATATTGTCCAGTGAAAGAAGTACCAGGATTTTTTAAAGATGTTCCTGGTCTAGGCATAGAAGATATTGTATAATTATCTAATAAACTTTCAGCAATTCCTTCTTCTTCTCCTTCTACATCATCTACATATATTTGTAATGTTAAGGCACGCATTTTTAAAACCCATACAGTCTATATAATGAAAAAATATATTTCTGTAGAAATGTAAATTGTTATTTCAAATTTATATTAAACTTGTACCTGATTAAGAGGATTTTTTTTTAATAAATTTGTACATATTGTTGCACAGTCTTCATATTTTCCTTGATTGAATAAGTTTAGGGCTTTAAATAACTCCATGATTTAATAAAAAGCTTAATAAACTTTTTCATTCAGAAAAGAAATTTATAATAAATTTTGTCAAACTATACTATTGTGCTTAACATTTGCTATATAATGGAAATATGCAAAATTTACATGCATGAAGATATTGATTAACCTGCTTATAACCCTAGGTACACATAAACACATACATGAGTATAGATTAGGGGATAAAACATATACTTCTTCTATATTTTGTGTAAATTTACATAGACTTCACAGTAAATTTTATAGAAAAAACAGTTAATTATCATAAACTATATCTATAATATCATTCCTCATACGGTTAAATGTCTTTTATTCTATTCATTCATATTAACAAAATATTATTGCTTGAAATAATCTAATTTTTACATAAATGAAAAATACTTTAAAAATAACAAAGAACTATCTTATACATTTAGTTTGTTTTGTACATGTCAAAAATTGACAAAGGAAATTTATTTTCATATCATTTTCATTTATACTGTATATATCTTGTAATTGACATTATAATTCATATTGTAATCTAAATAATTATGAAAATGGAATATTCTCGTAACAATGATAACAAGTTAGTGTATATTCAAAATACTTTATAGAATTAATTTCTTCTTGTATTATAATATATACGTGTTTATCTTTCTCATTTAGCATCCAACAAGCTTTTGACGAGTTTTTTAAAACAAAAAGTATAGAAGAACAATGCACAGAAGAATCTTTGAAGCAACTGCATGAAGCATTTTTGGTACTTGCGAGTTCGAAAAAGAATTAAAATATTTTCTAAAAAATTTTAAACAAAATATAAATTTGATATCTTTATCTCTCGCATGTACACTTCAGTAATTAATGTAATGATTTTTATTTTCTATAGATCTCACCAAATGAAAAGATGGATATAACTCAATTATACGATGCATTTGAAAATATATTGCACATTCAAATGCCGTATGATGAATTTAAAATTTTATTTAAAAAAGTAATATTGTAGATTTATTCTTCTATTTTTACGTATTATATATTTTTTATTATATAAAATTTCTTTCTATTTATCTTTTTATTAATTTTAATTTTAGATGAATTTGAAGAGAGATGGAAATATTACGTGGAATGAATTTATTTCGTATTTATTAGTAGAATTTCAAAAGAAAGATACTACATTACAATGGCAAATGTTGAGACTTCCAATAATTGATACTCCTCAACTTTTGAAATCAAATCATCGTACAGTTATACACAAGATCATATTTTGTCCTGAAGTTTTACCTGTATATATGCAATTTTTGATAAATATATTTGATATATACACATTGTTAAGTATAATCTTTTATGTATAGGATAGAACTGCGAGTTTTCACAGAGGATTTTATTTAACTATAACTAAAGAAGGTATCATAAATTACTGGACTTTGGATTTAAAATACGAACGTAGTGCACAATCTATAAATCGTTAGTAATTTTATATTTTAAAATGTTCTACAATATCTACATTTATTTTCGAAATTTCTATCTTCTCAGCATATTTAAAAGTACAACAGACTTTAATAACCGATATGATAGTATTGCCCGATATACAAGTAGTATGCACAAGTTCTACTGAATGTGATCTAAGATTTTATGATACAGCAGCAAAGAAATTTGATCTTCGAATAATGGTTATATTTCTTAAATAGATGTTATTATTTATTTAAATAAACTCTTCAGTGTTAAAATCTTGTACAATTAGATATCTGGCTTGGACAATGCAGTCATTTGTATGGATTATTATTTTAGTAAAAATATTAAAGAAGACTCGTATATTGTGCTTGGAGATATGAATGGATCCATCAAAGTTATGTCTTTTAGTCCAATACAGAGAGGACCATTTAAACAAGAACCTCAACGTGACACTTTATTTATTCGTTATGAATCTGTCTTGAAGGCAAATAATTTATCTTTTAAAGTTTGTCATTAATATAGAATAAGTATATACAAGAATAAGAAATTATAGTTACTTGATAATTCCAATACTTTTAAATCGTAAATTTGAGAATTTCGAAATATTTTTGGAATTCAGATTTTCATATGCTATACTATCTAAGACAAATAGATAAATCTGTAATATGTAATATATATTAGGGTGAACTAAAAGGTTTAAAAGTTATAGAATTTAAGAATGTACATACAGACTGGGTGATACAAGTAGCTTATTACGGAAGTTTAAGAGCTTTTATGTCCAGCAGTAAATGCAGTAGTTGTTCTTTATTATTCAGTGATCTCACAGGAGCTAGAATTCAATACAGATTTAAAGTTAACATGGGTATATCCTGTTTTACATTTTGCGAAGGTATTTTATCAGAAATTTTTATTCACTTTTTTACATATATACATATACATCGTATTTTTTAAATATATAATTATATAGAGGGTCAATTATTAATAACTGGTGGACCAGATTGTGTAGTTCGGGTTTGGAACCCTTTTGTGACCAGAAGACCAAATAGTACTTTTCAAGGTCATCGTGCGCCTATTTGTGCTTTAATTGTACAAGATGCTGGTAAACGCGTGTACTCTCTTTCAAAAGATAGATGTATCAAAGTGTGGGATGTATTAGCTCAATCTTGTGTTCAGGTTTTAATAATAACATACTTTATTAAAAAGTATTTTTCTTAATTAATAATTTCACTTATAAAAATAGCATTAATTAAATGGTAATATAAATGTGTGGTATGTAATTCGAATTTAAGTTTGTTTTATACAGACGTACAATGGCCTCCCTAGTGAATTAGGTGAATATATATCAATGTCTGTAGTATATAATACATTGAATCGCAAAATGATTATTGCCAGTTCAATGATTGCTGTGATCGTTTGCGATCCTGAAGTCAACAAAGAAATATCTGACGGTTTTACACATATAAAACCTATCAGCTGTGTTTTGTATAATCATCTCTACAAAGTGGTAGTTTTTTAATGCTTTATATAATTTTTATTTTCTACGCTAGAAATCCAAATTTTATCGGATTGTCTACGAATTTAGATAGTTACAACCGGATTAGATTCTTGTATAATAGTTTGGGATCCATGGCTTGGAAATCGTTTGTTCTTAGTAACACATGCACACAGTAGATTCTTATATGGTCAGTTTCATGACATTGAAATCACTGCTGCTTGTTTCGATGAATCTGAACAATTATTAGTATCAGGCGCTCGTGATGGAACATTAAAAATATGGAATTTTAATACTGGCACTTGTTTACGAAACATGACACTTGAAACTCAATGGTATATATGTACTTATTTTGTTATTTTCTATTTCTATTTTTTTATCATATCAGAATTAAAATACTTTCTAATAAATATTAAATATTCCATTAATAAGATTTAAAAATATATTTCCTATAAATTTCTTTCATTATGCATAGCGAAATAACCAGTTTAGTTTGGCTGGAAAATCGAATTTTATGTAGTAGTTGGAATCGTCAAGTCGTAGAATTTGCAACTTCTGACGCATATGTATTTAGAAAAGATTGGGGGATAATCCATACTGATGATATTCTTTGTTCAGCCATGTGGTATCCTCAGGTATTGGCTACAGCAACTTTTAATGGAGAAATAATACTTTGGAGATTAGAAACAGGTCAACCATACCGAAAATATAAAGTTAATGAACCAATGTCAAGGTAAGATCTAGAATAAAATGTTCAAATATTATAAAAATTAGAATTTTAGAAATAATTTACTGTAAAACGCGATTTTAACTAATCAGTAAATTTTATTTATTTTTTTAATTATAAAGATTTAGGATAAGATACCATAAGGATGAAAAAACGTATGAAATAAAAAAACCTAAAGAAATTACAACATTCACTTCCAAACAGAGGTAATTTATACATTACACTTGTGGCTTTGCGTAAAAAATTTTTTTATAATAATAAATATTTATAGTCAACACGTGATGGTTTCTAAACATCAAGAATCTGCATTGAATATTACACGAATTGTTGCTGTTCGAGCTATGATATTTTTAAATGCCCGACCGGTTGGGCCTGATGTTGGAACATTGTTAGTTTCTCTTGATTCAGGATATATACAAGTATGGACTCATCATCCTGCCGGTGGATTTCTACAAGCCTTCTCAGTTGTTCATTCTATACACGATTGTGCATTAGCATTAGCAACCGATCCCAAAAATCACTTTCTCGTAACGGGTAAAGAAAGTACATATTTAATATATATAATAATTTACTTATTGTAAAATTATCTTTTGTATATAAATACTACAACAAAAAGTTTAATATAAAAGAAAAGATAAAACCAAAAAAATATTATTGAAGAGTAAGTTCATTTAAAAAAATTTAGGCCATAATGCTGGATATATTAAAGTTTGGTATCTAGCAAATTATTTGTTGCCAAATCCTCCTAAGATATCTATGCCCCTTTTACGATTGGAATTTCCATTTCTATGGAAAAAGAAAATTATTGGCAGAGCAAAAAGAGCAGTAAGAGATCAACCTTTACCACTTTTACTTTCATCTATACATGGGCATTTAAAATCAATTACATCCGTTCAAATAATTCCAGATGCACGCATTATTATTAGGTAATTAACATTAATATAGTAGTTATTATTTTATGAATTATAAAACGATAATTTTTACGATAATTATTATAATATAATGATTATTAATATAAAAATATATTACTTTTGAATTTATCATTTCTTAATCTTTTTCTATAAAAACAATTTTTATTTCCCTAATATATTTTATACAATTTATGCAATTCTTTTTGTTGATTTTAAGTGGCAGTACAGATCATTCCGTACGGTTGTGGACTCTTGGTGGTCGTTACATCTCAACCTTTGGAACTTTTAAGCCTTGGTCAACAATTTTACCAACAATCCCAACATATCAGTATTTTAAAGATTACAGATATCCACCAGATATTAAAAGAGTCGCTAGTTCTACTACACTAAAAGTAATTAATTTCGCATGCAATAAATCAATTATTAAATTACGAAGAAAATTTGATTATTAAATTGAATTGTTATACAAACATAAAAAGATTTTCGAAGGAGATATCAAACAAGAACCAGACCTTAAACGTGAGGAATTAAAAGAGATTTTGAAACCTGAGCGTACTATGATTAATGGGCAAAGGCTTACTATTGCTGTGATGGATACATCAGTCTTAATGATCTTTGCAGATCAGCCAATTTTAGATACATCTTTACCATATGTAAACATTTATATATATAATGTTATTTTGTTTATCGCAAAAGCAATTTATCAGAAACACGTGGTTCAATAAGAATATTATTACAGATACCTATATACACGCACTTAAAATTAAGACCTTTGGAAATCATTCAAACACCAAAATTACCATCACTTTTACAAGAACAAAAAGAGTTGATGTAAGTTGTTTCAATTATTATTAATTATTATTAATAATATGTGATATTATAATAATTTTCTATTTAAAAAACGCATTTGTGATTATGAAATCACTGCACGTACAAAGGAAGATAAAAGCAAACTATACAAACATGTTAATATCTTAATAATGTCATGCGTATTTTAATAAATTTTTTAAAAGAAAAGAAAGAGATACACAATAATATCCAATAAAATTTACTTCTCATTAAAAAGTCGTACTATATATTCATTATCGCTATTATTATTAACTATTATCAATTATTAATAACTAACTAAATTATGGGTCTCCTTTTTGCAATTAATGCAATAAGATATATATATAAATAAGAAAAAATGATAAAATTTGATTAATATGGTAAAAATAACATATATTCATTGATTCGCTGATATATTAAAAATTCATGCATATTGTTTCAATAACTACAATGTAACATCATTTTGATATCACATGTGCAAAATATCGTTCAAAATCAAGTATTCTTGTTCTTAAACAATACGAAATCAACAACATATTTAATAAATTCATATATCTTTCGTATACCTTTTATTCGACTCCCATCATGGAATAACGTGGTGGTGTTTTCCAGATTGCACTGGATGTACGTTTTAATCTACTCCTATCTATACCTTGAAACATTTGAGTTAAATCTGGTGTGCATTTCTTGGTGTCAAAGAATTTATAAATTGCTTTCTCCGGAATGTATCGTTGTATGGCAAGTTGAACTTTGCGAACGTGCGCTAAAATTAATGGAAATTCAAGTATTCTAAATATTCTAATGTTTGTTAACTCATCAAGAAAAGCATACTTACATTGTGCCCAATATGGAATTATATGTTTTGGTTTAGATTCATCATCTGATTCATCGTCGTCAGGTTCACTATCCAAAACATAAGTGGTTGGACCATGATGCTTGTTCCCATATTTTATCTAAAATATTAAATGAATAATAAGGTACATGTAGCAGTATATTTGCTTATGTTTGTAATTTTACCTGTGACATAAGCATTTGATGCTTAGCTTTCATTGCTTCAGTTGCAGCTTGTTGTTGGGCTCGTTGTTCAGCTTCTTTTCGTTTTTCAGCTTCCTGTTCGCGACGTCTTTGTTCAGCTAATATACGTTCCGCTTCTTCTTGTTCTTGTAAACGTTGTAAACGTTGTTGCTCTTCTTGTTTCCTTCTCTCTTCCTTTTCCTACAAATTAATCCGATTGTAACTTAATTTTCTAAACTACATAAAGATCAATTTTTATATCTATTTTTATAAAGATTTATTTTAAACTATTAAAATCATACCTGGGCACGTTGTAACTGAGCTAAACGTTTCTTTTCCATTTCTTCGCGTTGTTTTTCTTGCATTTGTTGTGCTAATCGTGCTTTTTCTTCTCTTTCTTTTTCAGCTCTTTGACGTTTTTCCATATCTTGTTTTTCTTTTGCTTCTCTAGCTAATTTATTTTTTAATTCTTTTTCTTGCCTTTTCCTTTGTATAAAATTTTACATATTTTAGCAATATATCTATTAAATAAAATTACAGTATTTTGATTAATTTTACTTTACCTTCTTTTTTCTTCTGTTTGAAGCCTTAATGCCTCTTCTCGTTTTTTCCTCGCATCTTCATCATTCAACTTTTTTCTCTTTTCATCCATTTTATCCAGTGAATTACGTTTATTCATTACTCTTGTAGTTGGAATTAAAGATTCCACCGATGTAATGATATTTGAACGAGTGGCACTTAAAACTTTATTGTGCTAAAATTAAAATATTACTTTTCAAAAAATATATAATACGAAATGTTATAATATTAAAAAAAAATTAATTCTTACATTCACATTAATTTGATTTGCTGGAGTTTGAGGAATACGATTAACAGACACTGGCAACTGAGTTTTTGTTTTGCTTAATGGAGTCGCCTTCTGTTGTTGCTTGCAATTTATTTTTTCAGAAATTAATTTATTAATTCTCTGTTCTGAATGTGACTTATTCTAAAAATAAAATTAGAAATATGATTAAATTTGTAATTTATAAGAAAACTCAAATAGTTTATTATTATAAAAATTTTAACTACCTCTTTATCTTTATCGTTCATATCCTTAGTCTGTTTTGCTAATGAAATTTTCTTAGCTTTTGCAAGCGATTTCCGTGCTAATTTTTGAGTAACGGCTTTCTCTGCCATATTTGTATCTTCTAAAGCTTCTCTCTCTGCGCGTGCTTTAGCGCGTGTTTTTGTTCTAGTTATTCTAGTTGGTGCATCATCCACAGTGAATTTTGGAGTATTACCTGCCTGCTCAAATGCCTCGACTCTTTTTTTCACAGATTCCTTGGCATATGGACTAAATAAAGCATTCGATTTATATATATTTTTTACTTCTTGGAATCCTGTAACTGTATTCATTTGCTTCAAAGTTGGTTTTACTGGAGTATTAAGTATTTCATCCTCACTGGATGGCAAGGTTTCGATTTGGCGTTTCATTCTTCGTTTTTTAATTTCTTGTTTCTTAATATTTTCCTTAGGCTTTATCACTTCGGGAGATGATTGATCATCTGTAAATAATTCATCAAATTCTTTGTTCGCCATTGCTTCTTTTAATTGCTGCATTTTATCCTGCAAAATTGTAATCGAACGTGATTTCAAATTAGGTAATTTGGGAGATTTAAATTCAGCTTTTGACTCAGTTGTTTTTTGTTCATCACTCTTTTTTATGCTATCCGGCAATTTTTTGTTAATTGTTACAGTTTCGTTTAATTTTATTGCCGATAAAGGTTCTAAAACTACAGTAGCATTCATTATTTTCTGTGACAAAGTAGAATTTAGATTCATTGTAGAATTCATAATAGGAATAGGTTTTCCAATTGCATCCTCATATATTGAAGGTTCTTCAATATCATTTCCTGTTGGTGCAATTACTGTATCATCAATGATATTAGAATTTTTATTCTTTATATTTTCATTTTCTGATAAAGTTCTCTTTCTACTATTACTATGATTTCTTGTTGTCATTGAAGATCTTAATGGTTCTATTTTTTCCTGTTGTATTACATCGTTTACAGGATGATTCTGTGAATTTGTATCTGTAATTTTCTTTGATATAGTTTCACTTAAAATATTCTCTTCTATTTTACTATGTTTTGTAGGAGCTTGCATGCTTTCTTCATCTGAGCTGTTTCTAGGACTTTTCTTCCTTTTAAATCGGTTTTCATGTTTGCTCTAAAAATTTAAAATATATTTCATAACATCATGAGACAATCTATATCTATATTAAGCAATAAAATTCAATATATTAATGATGTAAGATTAGAGATAAAATATAGGCAATATACAAACATTTCTATTATTATCTTCAGCAGTTGATGGTCTTCGTAATTTTGTAATAAGCGTTAATGATTGCTGTTTTTTAATATTATCTGCAGCTATCTTTGAAGCTTGTCTTTTAATTCGGCCAATTACTATTTCATCTGCAGTCTCAGTTTTATCGTGTGTTATGGTAGAATTTGATATTGTATTATCAACAATCATAACTTCATTTTCTGGAATAGTTTCTATACGTTGAATGTCCCTTTTCCTTGGAACTTTTGGTGTTTTTGTAATTAAAGGTCCAGAAACTGACTCTGGTATTTGAGAAATTAAACTGTGTAAGTAATCTAAAGTTTCTTCTAAACTGTTTTTAATAGACGTTTTAACTTCCAAAGAATAATTATGTATATTTAACATTTCCTTGGCAATTATTGCGTTAATCCTATTCTTTGATCTAGTACCCATATTTAAAATCTGTAAAAAAATTATTTAAGTATTTAAAACATACATTATAAAACCATTATAAAGCTATTATATAACTTAAGAGTGTATATAAATTATTCTTCATAAAGCAAATATTTATTTGAAACTAGTATAATAAAATAGTAAAATTTTAATAAAATTTTATTTAATTATATATAATTTCAAGAATTATATTATAATTATATCATAATTATAAAATATATATATTATATATAAATCTCTTTAATAATTCTGATTTTAATTTTATTAATATCTACAATCAAATTTACAATTAATCTCAATTATCTATTTATTTATGTACCTATTGTTATATTGAACAAGTATCAAAATACTATAATGAATAATATGATGAATTTAAATTATGAGAGGTATACTTTAAAACAAATAAATTAAATAACAAATATTTATTAATATATTTACTTACCTTTTATGATTGCATGAAACTAAAAAATAGTAAATATAAACTTTTACAACCGAAATAAACAAACCATAGAAATCAGTGTCTTCCAATGATAAAATACATGGAAGACGAGAAAACTTTAACGATAACCTCCATTTCGCGTCACAGACGAGATCGTAAGAATTTGCCCTCAGAAAGACATAACGACTTTTCAGTTTAATTTGAATCACTGTATTTAGCGCCCTCTATTCTCCCGGGCGCGCCATTTCTCTCTAAAATATAAATTATATTCAACGTGATTTGATTGGTTAAAGAAGTATCAGTTGTATTCTCATTTAAAATAAAAGGGTTTAGCTTTCACTGTAATAAATTTGCACTCTAAGTAAATAAATTTTGCATAATGCTGAACGCAATAAATTAATATAGTATTTTTTTTTAAATATACAACTTATTTTTAATTGTATGATTAACTTAGAATTAAACCGTTCTACTTTTTTATATATATTTATTAATTTAGTGAGTAATACTATATTTGATATTTTAAGTACAATACTGCTTTACTAAGTATCCAGCTGTCTTTATCCCATATGATTTTTTAAGAATGATTTTATGAAGTAGAATTCTAATACAGGATATATCAATTATTTGAAAGCCTATCTATATACAACTTACTTCAGTTTGTATACATATTATATACATTTATAGAATGTTATATAATATTATAATATTATTGTTCGCGAGAGTTTTGTTCTGCGGTAAGCTGGGCCCTCGATCGGGGTTGTGGCGTAAAGACAACTCTCCCGAACACGAGTGAGACACGTTTGCCTTTGTTCCCCACCTTGCGCTCACGACTCCCCACAGCCAAGGGAAGGGGAACCGAGATTACCTCCGTACGTTCCTCGGCTTAGAATTTTAGAATCGGTCTGAGTTCCGAGCCAGTAGGTTCATCTCTTGCGACACGAAATCAATTAACGAGGGGACAACCTCACCAATATCTCAGCGCGCGATTAAACATACAGTCCACTTATCAACCAAGATCTCGCCACACTTATTGCGCGAACAATTATTATATAATACTATAATAAAATGTAAATACTTATATTATACTTAACATAATTATTCCTTAATATACTTATAACTTGATTATTAGAATCAAGATCAATAACAAAGTTGTATAAATATAGTATATTTCAAGCAATACTAGTTGATAGACCAAAAACAATTGCAATTTATAAGTTTATATAACTTTTAATATTTAAGAAACTAGAGTTTATAAAATAGAGATTACAAACCTAGCTACGTAAACATGATAAAAATATGTACTTATATTACTCAGTACATTATTAATAAAAATATTAACATTTTGATATATTATTATAATCATAAAATAATTTTTTAAATTGCACGAATTGTTCTTATAAATTACTCTATATTACATATACATGTGTGAATTCCATCAATTTATGTGAATTCCATCAATTAAAATAAATATATCAAAAACAAATATTGGATAAACATTAAATAGGTACATATTTAAGAAACATATTTAAGATTTTTAAAGAATAAAATATTTATAATTCATAACATACATAAATATACATACTCAATAATAAATATAAGTAACATTTTAATATATAATAATTTTATAATAAATATGTTTAGAACGCCTGCGTTCTTTTAATAAACAAATTTTTTAAATTCTTATATAGTAGGCCTTTTTCTATTGCTTTTGAATTTAAAACGTCTTACAATTTTCATATCCTAAAAACTTCTAAATTCTTGGTAAAAATATTACGTATTTATTCTATCGTATGCCTACTACAATTTTTTTCATGTAATTCTAATTTAATAGAATTTCTTGAAAAATTTGTATTATTTTGATTGTAAAGTTGTAATACTTCTTCCTCAAAAGTAGGATCTAATAGGATAGCAATACCTTTCATTCCTGCTTCCACGTATTTTTGAAATATACTTTTAGACACTTCCCACAAAGCTCTATTTTCTTTCAGCACATCAACAAGTGATTGTACCATTGGAAATAATGTAGAGAGATTACTAAGGATCAAAATAATAAAATCACTAATATAGAAAATTAAATAAAAACAAAATTTTATGCTACTATCTTTTCAAAAGAAATTTTTTGAAAGTATCACTACCCTTCTTAATTAAAAAAGTTTTTATTGTACAAAGACAGTTTCTTTCGAAATATACATAATACATACTTACATAAAAAGCGGAAGGACTATATCTGTAATGAACTGAACTTGTAAGTCTGGTATAGATGCTCGTTCTCTATCCATCATTTCTATAGGAGAACTACCCATACTTTTTTCTAAATCTCCTTGTGAAAAAAATTCATCATAAATTTCTTCCTAATGCAAAGAAAAAAGTATGTAAACTTATAAATGCATTATATCTTTAGGGAATTTATTTAGATTTAAATTTCTACTTACTGCAGTTTTCTTAGAAACTTTCCACTGCTTAGTTTGGTCACTAAGATCACAACATGTCATAAGGATATGGATAAATAATCTCTTGTGTTCAGAGTCAGTGTTATCAAATTTACCTCTAATCATTTCTTCTTGTTTTTTCATCATCCGAAAATGACATGCTAAATCAGTTGCGAGTATATTATCTTTTAGTAGATCTAATGCTTGACCATACTCCTCACTATTAAAGTTTTCAAATATATTGCAACCTTCTTTATTTAAAATGCACATAGTTTGTGCAAAATGATGTCTCTGTTAAATAAGAGATTAATAAGTTGCATTAATATTACATCAATGTACAACGTTTTTCTTAAAAACAATTTACCTCCATTACAGAACCTTCAGAACTATAAAGACTAGCTAGAACTGTAGAGCTCTTAGTTTGAAATGAATTATTTGTTCCTCTGTGGTCTATATCATGACATAAACAAGATACTAGAAATACTAAAGCTTCCATATGTGTCATATAATTCTCATTAATAAGATTTAAATTTTGTATTAATAAGTATCCAAAATGTGTCACAGAAAATGCATGTATCCAGTTATGATATAGCGCATCTCTATATCCTTTCTTTACATATAATATAAATCTGTGACATTTATATGAATATTTTATTTTTGTAATGTCAATTTTGTATTAAAAATTTTATAAAAAAATTTTAAAATTTATTACCTTGTCAAAGTTGATAATTTCAGCTTCCAATGCTTAATAAGGCCTAAGTCATTGAACATTTTGATTGTATAACAAGGCATATGTTTATAAGGTACACATCTAGGACTAAATTCAAATTTATTAAAATCTTTTATATTATGTTCATCCTTACAATTCAATATTTCTTGAACAATATCTTCTTCCACCTACATGCAAATTTTGCAAAAAATAAAAACTGACAAAAAATTCTATATGTTCTATGTTCTATGTTCTATGTTTTAACAAAGTTTTACCTTCATATGGTACATCATTATTTCGTTACTAAGTTTATTTCGTGCTTGAGCATCTTGCATTTTCTTATAAACAATACTATGCATTATAGAGATACCACAATAAATACTAAATGCTGTTGCAACTTCTTCATCAAAAGCATCAAAGTATAATGCATCTTTTTTATTACAAAGCTGTGCAACTCCTATAATTACAATTTTTTAGTTAAAAAAAAAAAATAGGAAATTTAATTTTTTTATTTATATAAAATAATTTTTATTTACCTACAATTCCAGTTTCATCTGTAATTGGAAAACATAAAATATTTCTGGTCTTAAAGCCTGTTAGTTCATCTACACCACGATAAAACAAAGGATGTTCATATGCATTTCTAATATTAAGCACTTTTCCAGTAGTTGCAACATGACCTGCTATACCTTGTCCTATTGGTATTCTCATTTCAGACTAAAAATAATTATGCTCTTAATTTTACATTTACTTTACTATGACACATATTTCATAAACTCACTTCTTTCATAGCAATACCATCAAATACTTTGGCAACTAGATCTTGTTGATCAGGATCCAATAAAAATAATGAACAACGTTCAGCATTTGTTAGATTTCTGGCTTCAGCCATTATTTCTCTTAATAAATCAGAAAATTCTCCTATTTAGTAATATGTAAGATTTAATAAATATGTATTATTCAGTACTAACTACTTTAATTATGATAATATTACCTAAATGTACAAAAAGTTTTCTAGAAACAGCAAGTAGATTCTGACATTGGTGTTTCAATCGAGTTTCCTCATAGCATGTAAATGAATTTAGAAGAAATCCTAGGCAAAATCTGTATTAAAGAAAAAATATTTAAATATATTGAAAGAAATAAATTTTTAATGTTATATAACTTTTATTTAAAAAATTTTGTTTAATATTATAAAAGAAAATAATTACCTAAAACATTCTTGCACTATTGCACATTTACATGTAGTTTCATTTTTAATATCATTATCAACTAAAGAAACTAGTAAAGCTATATGATTCTGTTTAGGATGTTGTATAGGAATTATTAAGAATGAATTTAACTTTGGACATATTAATTGAAGATGATGTAATAATTCTTCATCAAGTTTTGTAATATCCGTAGCAGTTGGTTTTCTATTTTGTATAGCTTTATATAAAACATTATTTGATATCTGAAAAAAAATTATTTAAAATTATCAACATAATATATATTATTAATAGCTGAAAAAATTATTAATCATTAACATACATAAAATTTAATCATTGATATAATTTATAATTTTTGCATGTAATATTATATTTTAATCATTGATATAGTTAATAAATTTATTTTATATTTTATTATATACAGTTAACCATAAATTAATTACATTATTTTATTAAAAGAAAAATTATGATGATTTAATTTATAAATAAATGATAAAACGAACTTTATAAATGTACAGATAATAATCTTGATTAAAAAAGTAATAATGATAAATTGTATCATTGACATATGTACATAATGTACTTTTGTATTATTCAATTGATATGTTTTACTATATCAGTAATACCTTTTTATATGGCTTCTTTTATGTACATTTCTAAGAATTCTATTTAAGGATTAGACACTGCTAAGCAATCTTTATTTGTAACATAGGACAATTTTTTAATTGCCTATTATTTCAAATTTAAACTTAATGAAATGTTTTCTTCAAGACATAAATTTTATTTCAAACATCAAATATTAAGAAATTAAAAAACCTATGACATTTCTAAGGTTAATTAAATTGCAGATTATACTTCTTATTTATTATAATTATACAAATATTAATTTTAAATTGGAAGTAAACAATATATTATAATTTATACTAAATAATTCTTACTTACAGGAAATCTTAATTCTCTATCTAAAATTTTCTCTCCTATGACATGGATTACCATTTCCTCTGTTTTAACTAAAATTGGTATCAAAAAAGATAATTTCGTATTTGTTGCAGTTTGTATCTATAATATAGAAAAACGTAATTAAATTAATATTTATGGCTATAAACATAAATATCTTCTTGTATCACGATGATATTATAGTTGTACAATATATTATAATTTATAATGTAATTCGTTATAACAGATAAAAAAAACATTTGTATTCAAAATAGAAATTACTATAGAAGAAAAATCTTTTCATCGTTAAAATTTATTACCAATAAGAAAGTGCAACTTTTTTAAAAAGAAACACGTGTATCGTGAGAAATTAAGCACGTAAAAGCGATGATAATATACTTACGTATTTGTTTAACTTTTGTTGCACTTGAGGATAAGAAAGATAGCACAATTCCTCTAACAGTAAAAGAATTTGTTCTGCATTTGATACATTCAAATTAATAGAACTCATTTTTTATTAATTCCACTATTAATCCTTTCAGTATCAAAATTGCTAGAAAACATACAATTTAATTATAACATGATGTATTTTAATGATCATTTCAACGGTTATAAAAAATATCTGTTTTGATCATTTTTTAAATTTAAACAGATTGTCAAAGTACAAAATAATAACGCACAGTGGAGATTCACTGCAAACTTCCACAGAGTTCTGCATTCTGCATACTGCAATATTCTTCAATCATGAATAAACAACTAACGCGCGCATCTCGGATTTACATTTATATCTGCACCACATTTTTCAATATCTTTTCTTCCTTTTCTTATTGAAATATATTTTTCCCACATAGGAAAATTAAATGTTATACAATAAATAACAATATGTAATACAATAAATATAATTTGTCATATCTTTCTTTTAAGATGTCTTAATCATTTTTGGATTATATTATATCATTAACTAAAGATAGAATAGACCAGACATGAAACGAGATTTCACGTTTGAGACTCTGAAATACCGACAATCTAGACTGGACAACCGACACAGAGGACGTATAAAAATAAACTTAGCACCTTACGGGTATCTGTGCCCGGGGAACTGAAATTCCGACATTCTAAAAAAATCACTGATTCTTTTAGCGCACTCTACGTTTAAAGAACGATGAATTGAAGAATTACATCAAGTAAAATGATCAAGGTTGGTCAGTAATAAAAGCGCTAGGAATATGATTTTTGAAACATACTACAAAGTTGTCAAATTCTCAATACCGAAATGTAAAACTAGTAACTAACCGAAATCATCTTACTAGAGTATTGGGATTTGCTTTTTTCCATACCCAAAGCTCCGGCGAACAAAAGTCAGTTTTTCCTTTACCCAACATCCCGTGTTTTTCCATACTCCAAGCACCAGGGAATCTATATTTTTTCAAACTCCAAGCTTCCGGGTATTGGATCTGGCTTTCGGAGACCCAAGCTCTCGGGTATTGGAGTCTGTGTTTTCAGCGAGAAACATTTTCTGACCCTTGAGATATTCCCGCTCCAATTTTTCTTGAAAACCTCTGTATCAAGAGAACCGCTCGACAGAGGGCTTTGTCGTGTCATCACCTCGATGGACATATGCTCCTGATACATCATTCGAAATTTCAGCGTAAAACAATTTCTGGATCTCGAGATATTGCTGTTTTAATTTTTTTTTGAAAAACCTTGGTATCAAGAGAACGTCATGGGCCACGAAAGTTCATAAGATGCAATATCTATTCATCTACTTCATCTGTACTCTGCAAAGTCCTGTTTCATTTTCGGTCTATTTTATCTTTAGTCAATGTCAATGGTTATATTTGTTAAAATATTCAAATATAAATAAAGTCATATTCTATACTATCTAGCTTGTATATTCTAAAATATTTTAAAATATATTATGAATAATTCTTTACCTTGTTTAATAAATAATTAATTATATAAATTATCATAATCTTCATTAAGTACATACATATATATTGAAATGCAGCATTTGTAAATAAGAATGATATTCTATAATGTTGGTAACACTTTTGAATAATGTTTAACACCTAACTGGACATGTTAGAAAGTACGGTAATAAGCAATGTTGCTCGTGTAATCTGTAGGAAACAATGCAAGTGTATAATAAAAGAAATCGTAGTTTTTTTCAAAAATCGAATAATTTGAGATAGATTTATAGATTTGGTGAAGCATGATGAGATATCATTCTTGTATTCTAATATTTTGGTTATATTAACGTTAGTTATTTGAGAATATTTATTTTTATTAATTGTATATCAAAAAATTCTTGCAATAAATTTGTAAATATAATTACGTTTTAAAAAATATGAAGTTCTAGTTATTGGAATATAAGTAGTAAGCATATATTAATGAAATTAGCTTTTTATAATTATAAAAATGAGTTTGGAAGATGAATGTAACATAGCTGCAAGGTATCGAACTGTCCGCAAGCATTTAGATAGCTTAGGATACAAACAAGCACTTACATTAGACTCACTTCCTCTGATAGAGAAGTTGTTGGCCGATTTGATACAAACAACAGAAAGTTTAAAGCATTTTAAAAGCATTGCTCAAGAAAACATTGAGGTTTGTGCTTTTGCAGTTAAAAATCTTTTTCTTTTGTCTTCAATATAAAATTATATTAAATATGTATTTTTGAAACACCCCTTGTATAAAACAATGAATATGCTATGAAGATGTAATGATGAATTAGAGAAATGTGTGAGATATTTTAGAATAATAAAAAAACAAGTTATATTACTTAATTTTGTTATTATATTTATATAATTTAATATTTACACTGTATCAATAGGCACACGTTCAGTTACAATCAACAATAGATCCTTATAAATGTGATAATGCAAGGCTGGTACAAGAATGTAACCAGCTTCACTTAGATTTGATAAAAGAAAAGGAATGTCATCAAAAGCAAATTAAAGATCTCAAGAAGGAAGTATATAAATTAGAACGTGAATGTAATGATCTTCAATTGGCATCTTCTAGGAATTTACATAGAATTAAAGAGCTTGAAGCTGAATCTGCTAAAAAGTCAAAAAGAATTTTGGAACTCCAAGGAAAATGTTTAAAACCAACTGTCAGTAATGTTGGACTAGGTAAATTATATTTATTTTTTGTCACGTTTGAGATTATCTTTTTACGGATTGTTTATGATTTTGGAAAATAATATTTTCTTTTTTAAATTGTTATTTTTTATTGTTACTAATGTTTATTTTTTATTGTTACTAGCGTCTAAGAAACGTCCTGTTTTTCCACTTCGAAGACCCATTATAGAAAGTGAACCATTATCAAAAACGAGAAGTAAATCTACTCCATTACCAAACTTAAGTGTAGTGGAACCAAAAATTGTTGATTTATTAAGCATGGCTGATCATAAGATGAATTGTTTGAGTTATGAGGTAACAAAATTAAAGGAAGAACTCTCTTTACAAATCGACAATGTACAAATATTAAAAAGTCAGGTATAATGCTATCGATTACATCTGCATGAGTTTAAATTGCTTCTACTTGCATGTAAAAAATTTATATAATATATAAATGTTTTAATTACTGTTAATTACAACTAACAACAGAGGATATATGGATACTAAGTATATGCATGTTTATTTAAATTTGCAAAAATTGATCAAAAGGATAGATAAAAATATATTACAAAAATATATTTATAGCTGACTACTAAGGAAAAAGAAATTTTGCGATTAAAGAAGATGTTAGAAGGAGGTAGACCATATTTGGCTGTTTCTAAAGATTGTGCTTGTAAAAAAGCAGACTGCAGTTTTGTAACATCTAATTTCAATATAGATAGTAATGAATTAAAAGTTCTTCAACAAGAAAAATTAGAATTAGAGCAACAATTAAAAGGTAAAAAATTTATTTTCTTTTATTTAATATATATATATATATATATATATTTTTTTTTTTTTTATCCTATACAGAAGCTTTAAATAAACAGCATGATGCAATGTCTCAAGCACTAAAACTTGCTGATCGAAATGAGGAATTAGAAAAGGAATTAAGAGATATAGATCACATTGCATTAGCTGTGGAAGCTGATTGTAATTCTGCAGTTAAAGAAAATAATAGAAGAGTTTCTAAATTACAGGTAATCAGTTGTCGAAGATTATATTTTAATATTTACAATAATCGTGTAATTTATAATTGCAATTTATTATAATTTATTATTATGATATTTATGTTCACATAGGAAAAATTAGAGAATGTAATGGCACGAGTACATGTATTAGAAGGTGAATTAACCATTGAGCGTAGAGAAGTTCAAGAATTAAGAGCAGATCTAGAAACTTGTAAATTAGAGAAACGTAATATTGAATGTACTTTGGAATCTACATTAGATGAGAAAAAGCAGATAACTGACAGAATAAATGAATTAACAATAATTGGTATGCGGAATTTTTACTTTTATACGATTATTATAAATATAATTAAATAATTTTTAAGGTGATAGATATTTTTCTTAATAATGTTATAGAAAAAAATTTAAATGATGAAATTGAAAGATTGATTAAGGAAAATGAAAAACAAAGACAAGATATTATTCAATTACAATATAATAATAAATTATTAAAAGAAGAAATGAATAGAAGAGAAATATTATTAGATGATAATGGAACAAAAGGTGCTAAAGAAAAAAGACGACAGAATAATTATGATAAAGGTAAAATTATAAGATATAAAATATAATAAAAAGGAAAGAATAATTTTACATTTAAAGATTCATAAATCTATTTAAAATTATCAGGAGAGAATAGAATAGAATTTCAAGAACCATATAAAGAGAAAGATTTTCTTCAAGGAATAAATAATCCCGAATGTGAGAAAGAAATTGAAATAAATGATGTATGTTTCATAAAAAATATTTCTTTTACGTACTTGTTTTGTAATGATATAAATATATTAACCAGTATTTATTTTATCAGTTACAACAAGCTATTGAACAATTAAGGAGAGAGCGAAATTTCTACAAAAATGAATATAAAAATATTAAGGATAATTATAATAAAGCGATCGAAAAAGACCACGTAAAGTGTCATCTGTTTTTACTCATAGTTTTCTTTAATTTATTTAGTAATTTAGAAAAGTTTCAAATAATTATCTTTACATTCAAAAATAGGTTGATCTATGGTCACGAATTCGAGAATTAAAATGTCAGTTAAATGAAAAAGAAAATGCACTAGATGAATTACAGCGAGAAAAGAAGGAATTGTATCGTGAAAAAACTAATTTAGAAACACGTTTACAAACTTATAAAACTGAACATAAAGTACCTTGTCGACCTTGCAGTCTATGTAAACGTGGTGTTGCATGTAATTGTTCTCCTCCAATTATGAAAGATTTAGATAAAATGAAGGTAAAGATTCCAAATTATTTTTTATTTTATTATTTTTTGATAAAATTGCAATTTGTACTTTATTAGAGAAAAGCTTCAAAGTCACAGTATCTCTTTTCTATAAAATGTTTTTAAGAATTTGTAATTAAATTTGTAAGAGTAATATTTTTTAGAATATTATTGAACGTTTGGAACATGAACGGGATATTGCACGTGCTGATGTTGATCGTTTAATTGAAGAACGTGATGCATTACGCGAAAGATTGAAGGTAATTCGTTAAATTTAATTATTGATATTGATATGAATATATGTATATGACAATTTATAAATCAGATAGCAGCGGAAGCACATACATCTGAACAACGTCGTTTAAGAGAAAACTTGACCGATGTTGAAACACGATTAAAACAAATAGAAATAGAACGACAAGAACTCTTACATACACAAGGAGCACGAAGAGCTACCATAAATGGACTTGAAGATCAATTACAAGATTTGCGAGAAGAATTAAGACGAACTAAACAAGAATTAGGAACCCAGCGAACACAATATTTTCAACTTCGGTACTACTTATTTTTCATTAAAAAAATTTTAAAGAATAGAAAATGCAATATAAAAATATTTATGGTGTATTATTAATATATATATATAATTAATAAATATGTTAGAGCTCTACAAGATCAAACTGATCAGGCTTTGACAGATGCTCAGAATCAATTAACACATTCAGAATCGGAATTAAATAAAGCGTTGGATCATAATCGGACCGTGGAGCGGCAGCAGTTACAGCTTGAAAATCAAATAGAAGAATTACAACAAGAAATTACTAATCTTAAAGCAAATATGACACATTTGGATCATGAAAAGGACCAATTATTGGTAAGTAAGTAATACATATAATAATGTTACAAAATAATCAATAATATACTTTTTAATTAATGAGTCATTTATCTTAGATGGTATTGGACGAGAAGACAGAAAGAATAGCCACTCTAGAAAAAGAAATTATAATGAAAGAACAACAACTAATAGGAAGGGAGCAACAGGTTCGTGATTTACAACACAAAAACGAGTAAGTAACATATAAGTAATTTTATAAGTATTTATAAAATTTGATATATTCTGGAAAGTTGGTTTTCAAAAACTTAGTTATTATATTATGAACATAACACTACAAATTGTATATATTTACAAAAGATTGGCAGTGAAAGTGATGTTTAAATACTGAGATTTGATAAAACTATTTTCATATATATTCATAATAGAGAAATATTAAATAGTAGAATTAGACTAATAATATATCTATAAAGTAGGATTTAAAATAGAATAAACCTAACTATAAAAATAAACAAAAAAATTTCGTAGCACTAATACATTAAATAAATAGAAATTTGAGAAATTTGCACGAGATTGTTGGGAATATTTTATGCAGAAGATTTGTACATCATTATTTACACAGAATATCAAAAAAAATATATAGTAAATAGTTCAATTTATCACCATCTATTATACACAGTCCGATATATATATTTAAAATTTAAAAATTTATCGATTTCATTTTTTCATTGAGAAACTTTGCTAAACTTACTGTGGGTGGCTGACAACCACCCATAGAAAGAAGACTATTACTTTCTAATTCAACAATTTGTGAATTTTCCGTGATTCGTTTGTACCCGGGTCTGCATTCACATCTTGCTCTTGTTTCTGATTTTTCGTTCTCCCATAAGCTCTGTTTTGGCATTCTTTTTGCAACTAACCATTCTCCTGCAGTACATGGGCCTTGCGTATATAATTTATAACAGGTTTTATTTATTTCTACCATGCCCGGTGTTGATTCACAGCTATCATTAACTTCTTCGGAACATTTTTCCGAGTTTGTCAATACGTTTTTACATCCACATACTCCATTATAGCTAATTCCATCAACGGATGGTCGTATATTATAATCATATAAAACAACTTGTCCGTTGGGACATGGCCCTCTAGTTCCTATTTTGTAACACGTCTTTTCTTGTGGAAAATATAGTCGTCCTCGTTTGCAAGGTACAGGAATACAAGTCGTCGAATTTATTAACATATAAGCATTTTCACATGGCCCTTTTGTATAAAGTCTGTAGCAGAATCCATTTTCATAGAGAACATGACCTGGCTTGCATATGCACTTAGCTCGAATTATTTCGTCATTGATTACTGTATTTGTTACAATAAAATGATGCCCTTGTAAACATGGACCGATACCACCTGTCAATAAATGAATGTTTTTCATGATAACAATGTGAATTAACAATAAATTAAAAGAGTAGATTAAAAGATTTTTTTCTATCGTTTGTATTCTGAGTTGTCTTACCTAATTGATAACACATTCCAGTTGGTTCATGATAATGAGGTAATTTAGAATGACAACCACATATACCACCTGGTAAAAATAATTCTCCAAGTTCTGTACATGGTCCTTTAGTGTAATGTTCGTGGCAGCCACCTATACTACCTGCCCAATGATATCGTCCAAGTTCTCCATTTGTAGAACAAGAACATATCGCTAATCCATCTTCATCTACAGTGAGGAGTTCACCCTTTGGACATGGTCCTTTGCTAAATTTGGGATAACATTTGCCATCCCTAGGCCAGTAAATTTCTCCTTTCTCTGTACATTGTTCTGGATCATGACAAACTCCCCATCTTCATTTAGAAATGAAATAAATTTAGAGGGATACTTTTCATATTAGTTATGCTGCATTAAGTAGTTTTTAAACGAAGATCTATTAAATTTGTTGTAATACCTAGACTTTCCAGAAGTCTTTGGTACAGGTGCAAAGAATTGTCCTTTGGGACAGGATGCTCTTGTGTAAATCTTGTGACAAAGAGCATCTCTAGGAGATTGTGCGGTTCCTGGAGGACATCTGCATTCAGCTACAGTCCCACCTCTACCTGCAGCTGGACCAAGTTCCATTGTCTCTGGACATGGGGCTCCAATCTGTTGAACAAATCCATTATTAGATTATATTTAATGTCAGTTAAGTAAAAGAAAGAAAAAGAAAAAATATGAAAAGCCGATTCTCTAATGTACAATCTCCAATGATTTTATAAAGAGAAATGCAGCACCTGCCTGGAATATTTTGTAACACTTTCCATCCGGCGGCCAAAATAACAATTGCCAGCCACGTGGTTGAGCAGCGCAGGGATTGCTTGACGGATCTGCCCATGGTGGAGGCATTATTGCTGACTTTACGTGAACAATCGACGTGAACCAAAGAATTACTAATACATCTCGTAAAGCACTGAAACGCATTGGAAAATTGAATGAAATGCATGATATACGGTAGTATTCTGAAGTTACAATGTTATTTTGGGTTATAAATTAGAATTACATACAATGATATAATAATTTTCCTACTATTAGTAAGAGGAAGAAAACGAACAAATATAAATTAAAGTTATATCATAACAAGAAAAGATCTCTGATTCTACATTAATCGAGCATGTGAAACTGACAAACATCGATTGCGATAGAAAATGTCATGTATTCGTGTCTACGTATGTCAAGATCGAGGGTACTGGTAGAAAAGAGCAAAAGCACGACAGAAATAAAATGACCATACTTTCACTGTTTCACTATGGCAATGGCATTGTCCCTGGTTTGAGATGACGACATGCATGTAGAATAAGAATGTCTTTATATACGTGTCGTATAACTGTTGCAAATTGAAAGCAAAAACACTTTCTTCTTTTTTCTCTTTTGATTCTGTCTATTTTTATACAAACTGAATGATTTCAAACGATCTGTTTGAATTAGAAGATTTAATTTCCATCCAAAATTTCTTTTTAAATAAAAATGTAACATTGGCAATGGATATTCTATCATATTGATCATAAATTGTTGAAAATTCAAAAGTTGTATTTAATCCGCGAAATTACGCGCGTTTATCCGTTCCAAAATCAAGGAAGCGATTACAGGATGTAAGGAACCTTGGCACTTAGATCCTAATAGTTGCTAGACAAGCTTTCTTCAATGACTTTCCATTGCAGTAGTGGGACGAGTTCTGTCGATCGTTCTCTGGTGTTTTATTAATTACATTTTTTTTTTTATTGTTTTTTTTTTATGTAGGTGTTTCAAGTAGAGTCATGACACTCTTGATTCGAGGAAACGGATAAATTGCTACTTATTTGTATATGTGATATTGCTACAACTATAGAATTTCTATAGTAATAATTTTATAAAAATATTACGAACAATGTCACGTAAATATTCATAGAAGTTCTAATATTTTTGAAGATGAGCAATATAATTGATGATGATTTTCCAAGTCATCAATTTTATAGTAAACAAATTAGATTATTTCGCGCGGTTCCGGTTTGTTGGCGCTCATTAAGGAAAGTCGCACGGTCGTTAGAGAACTATCACGAGTTGCGGAATGCCGAGCTTCCTTTTTCCTGTATAATTATTACTCATTGTCAAACTGGTGTGACCACCTCGCAGAAATAAAAAGTGAGAGTATTAGAGATTTATTCGTTAAAGTATTTATGCATTCTTCTCGTGCATTGTGGAATAATAATTTTATTACAAAATAATGAATTACTTAACAAACTTTACAACAACGTAGAATTTTTCTTATTATGATACTCTCTGTTGGTTCTGTTTGAATAATTTAAAAAGAATCATATTTGAAATTTCTAAAGTTTGCATTGAAAGCTCTAAGAAGAAAGAAAGATTTAATTTTCCATAAAAAGAGAAAAATACACAGTATTTGTCTTTATAAACTATAGCTGAAGGTGAATATCTGTCGCACTTAATGGTTAAAAAGAAACATGATTTTAAGATTAAATTACTATGTTTATTTGCAACGATTAACCGAGAGGATTTGCACGAAATTACGTAAATTTTTGAATGTGTATTTTTCAGTTACTTTCGATTAAGTTTAATTTGATAGATTTTTTTAAAGATAAAAACACGAAATCGGGTTTATTAGAACTTTGAAATATTCCCCAATAAACAATCGAGTATCAGAAAGCGTAAAAATAACTATAGTGACGCGAGTTTGCAATAATGATGGTAGTGTTCCGTACAAAATTATTAGTGCAGCTGTTTGATTTATTTCTTCTATTCTAATTACTCCAATATTATTGAAAAGTAATGATGGGCGTACGAGAACATCATTGGTGGTATTTATTCTGAAAAGAAGTAATGATCATGAATTCTTTGAAAGGTTATAGCTGTTTGGATGGTAACGATGACAGACGATATAGGTATGATTTTTTTAATCATTTGTTTTCTAATTAATGTATAATTGCTATTAAAAGAGATCATATTTCCATTCAATCTCTTTTAACTAATTGAGAACGATTAGAACTACGACAGAAGTTCGATAAAGAATGAATTAATATTCATTGATTAACAAAAGTATTCTTTACTCTAATGTATATATTTAATTTTGTTCCAATAACTGTAGTTCTTTTAACGCTAGTTAAGAATGATTACAATTACATTTAATAGTAAAACAATAAGAGTTCGATAAAGAACGAATTGATTTTCATTAATCAATAAAAAAAAATTCTTTACTGACACTAATTTATGGACATATGTAGCATACGAATTTCGTCTCAATGAACGGAGTTCTGTTTTCATAATTATGCAACTCCCATTCTATCAGATTCCCATTCTTGCGAGACACTTGTTATTTCATGCTGCACACTTGTTATTTGTCATCCCCTATGATGTAACTCGTCATCTATCGTTGGTCCAGTGTCTGATGTGTATGTACTATTTCTTTCACATCTCTTTCACGTCTACCTTTCAGTTTTTTATGTGCGTTACATAAAAATAATGGAGCGAGCGATAAAAATCAGAAGCGTTATGTCAGTAGTAGGCCGCACATTTTGGAATAGAACCTTTTACATTCTGGCCGGCAATTCGACTAGATTTCAGGATACGCTTTGCACGTATGTACTTACATATCTTCGAAAAGCATCAAGATAATTGTTTAACTTCGGACTTTCATTGCCAACTAGCTTTCTCCTTATTCACGCGGTTGAAATGTAACGATTAGTTGTCGTTCGTTTAGTTGGGTAGGTGATATTTTTCAACTTTTACGTGGCCGTTAAAGATATATGTATATACATATATCAAGCAGACATTTAAAATTGAGATTCTTTTGCTTCGTTGCCTTTTATTCTAATATTTAAATTAGTTTGCTTAGGTTGATGCTCTACGTATGTGAGATTATTTATTTGATTTGAATCTTAGAATTGTTGAATTATTTAAATTCATTTCTTATTTAATAATCATTGAACAAAGTAATAATGATATTTTTCCGTCATCTTTTAATTTTAATAAATTCTTCGAAGAATAGTCATAGACATTTAAAAAAACAAATATTTGATATTTTGTTACGTGTATCAATTTTAATTAATATCTTCGTACGCTTTCACAACAGCATTTACATTTTCCTTAATATTTCAATTTTCTTTTGAATTTAGCAAAACAAATCAGCTGTTACTTGAAATTCAATCAGCTGAATTAAAAAATAATCATTTTCCATGACGCTTGTCGTGATTGTTGCTTTTCATTGAAATAAAAATCATTAATTAACGAATGTGACTAATTTGAAATTCTGCTTAATGAACCTCCGTTATTAGAGTAACTTTCATTGTCTTCTAGATGAGCTATTGTGTTCTGCTTAAATCATTTTAATGCAAGATGTTATATAACAAGAGACGTAATCACAGAATAATGTCACGAAATCACATTGATCTATAATCTCGCTAAAGATCAGGTCGTGACATTTGTATTAGAAGAACAGAACGACCTTTCAACATTAGTCAATGCCATTATGCAACTTTCACCATAAATGTATGTCTTAACAAATCTTTTCTTTTTTTTTAAATGATAAAAAAAATTTTAACCAATTTGTTTTGTAATGGACTAAACACATAAATAAAAATTTTTTACATCATTAAATCAAGAGAAAAGGAGGAATTTAGGAACTTTGCGAACTTTGTATCCTAACAAATATTAGCGAATTTACTTATTTGTGAAATCGAAATTTTACATTATTCTGAGAAAGTAGCGAGCATTGCTTTTCATGAAGTTAAGCATTGCTTTTCTTCAGGAAAGAATAATTGCACTTCTTATAAGTAATATTTGTATCGCACCAAGCGATACTTAATTGTCTTAACTATATGCGAGTTATCATATACTCGTTACTGGTGTATTTTAAATGTGCTCTTTTTTTTTATCATAATTGTTGTTTCGACCTCATTGTCGTAATATATTATACGTATACCTCATAAAGGAGTTTAATGAAAATTTTCAATATTTTTATGCAGATTTAAAGCGTAATTCTTGTTTTCGCTTAATGCATTACAATTGTTATTTAGTTCAACGATGATTTATGTAAGAAATAGAAATAGAATAGTTTTAATTGTATCTTACAAAAGAGATAGAAAATATCATATCCGTGAGAAAAAGTACCATAGTGATACAAATATAATTATCGATCAAATAAATAAATCATTGATCAATCGTTGATGAAACTATGACTTACAATAAACCATGACTTACAATGTCGTTCTCATGGTGAAGGCGATTAAGAGCTGAACTTGTTGATAATCACATCACAGATATTCACCAAAGTTCACCGTGTCCTTTTATCGCAGCCCTTGTTTGACATCCTGCGATCGACGCGAGGCGTGCACGAAACGAAAAGCGATGGTGTTAGCTCGAGCACCGCGACAAGACTGAACATCGACTTCGAATCACCTCCGCGACTTCGTGCTGTTACCTAACTTCTCCAAGACAAGAACCAAATAGACCAGCGCTCGTCTCACTCTTTTTTCTTTTTTTTTTTGTAGGTTCGTTTTATACCCGAATGGATTGTGATTACATCGACAAAACTGCGTAGATAAAATTCCCGATCCTACGTAGCCATACCATAAACGCCTTCTCAACTGCATGTGTTCACCACGTCACATTCTTAAGTGCAAAAATTCTCTATCGCGTATCCGCTTCAATACGAGTGAGAATCAGACAGGAACCGCAATAGTTCCGTGATTTGGAACTCGTGCGTGAGTTTTCGTAACACTCGATGTATAATGGAAATGAAGTGATGATCAAATAATTTCCTAATTCATTCGAAACGTATCACTACCTGATAATCTTCATCTGTATACATATGCTTTATGTCTACGTTCTTCTATAATCGAATGGATTGTAGGGGCTGAAGTTAAATTTACTCGTATCGTCTCTATTTACAATTAATAGTGTTTAGAGGTAGAAATCGGTTGGTATCCTCTTTTAAACAAATGTTGAATTAATAAGTTCACACAATCGCAAAGGTGGAACACGCGAGTTTTCATTATTGGTCATATTACGAGTCAAATATTATATACATATACACGTGTATAATATTGCTTGATGAAGAAAATGAAACTTCTCGCCACTGTGACGAACTTGTTACTCCCTTGAAAATTTCCAGTTGTGCAATTCTCATGGAATCGGAGACTTTCGTTGTCCGACCTCCGAAAGGTCGCCACAGACGTCCAACTCTGCACGAACGCACTTTCGTCGACTGAGTTGTGTGTTGCATAATTCGGAAAGAACGGGAGTCAGCGTCTGGCTGGATCAGTTAACGGAAACCGTCATAAACCCCTTGAAGTCTCTGAGATCCTCGTACACGGATGTCCGTAAATTGGCATCTTTGTGAAGATGGCTTCCAGGAGAAATCTCTCAAGACCTTTGATCCTGTTAAATGAGGCGGATAAGTTGTCTCGTTGTTGAAGTACCCCTTCCTAGCGATTCTGATGACTTGACACTTGAGGGATGAGATTCCTGCATATTGTAATACGTTCTATTAATTACTCAAGATAGATTATGTTCGTTCGTATTTTGTGATTAATGTCACAAAGTGATACTAAACGGTGATAAACATGGTGCAGTTTTTGTTGGTGTTAATCTTTCAGAATTCTATTTATTTCTAGAGAAAAATATTATTAATTAGTTGTAGCTGCTTACTGCATCTAGGAATTAACAATTGTTGAGGATAAATAATTTCGTATTTTTGTAATGATGTATTGATGAAACATATATTAATGAAACAATAAATAGGTCAAATGAAATTTTCAAAATGTGAATATATGAATGTGTAACTTTCAAGTACAATACGATATTATAAGGGTTGAAAGAGCTGCATGAATCATACAAATGACTAGCGCTTCAGAGAAAACTTTCAGAATGACTTTTTAAAAGTGCTGTATCAATAAATCAGAGTTTGTTGCTCTATTTGAAAGTATTGCGTTACAAAACAGAAATTCTTTTACTTTCATCCAGTAAAAGTTTAACGAAAAAAAAAAATCATTTTTATTGATTCTACTGCAAAAACCATTTCTATAAAAATTCGACTTCCACTTACGTAATGACATATTCTCGTTTTCTTCCTTTAGAATTTAGAACTTACAAGCGGTTTTCCTACCCCTTTCGTTTCGGTAATTAATAAAGTTTTACAAAGTATTATACATTGACGGAAATAATCCAACACCTGTTCCCAGAAGATTAATAGTTACGAATAGAAGATTAATAGTTCAGGAAATGTTAAGACGTCGTTGTACTTTGTATTTCTTCCTTGCTATTTCCTGACAATATTGCTTAAATTATACATTTACTATAGTGTGGAATGTTAATGATATTTAAAAATATGAAAATACAAATTATATATAATAGGAATGTTATTATATTTTTAAGCATCAGTTTAGAAACTCACGTTTGTATCAGATTTCCTTTTTTCGAATTACCTCATTATACAACTCCGAATTATGTAATTGACGTAACCGATTACCAAATAGAAAATTCAATCGTTGGAGTCGATCAGACGAGACCTCTCAAAAAACCAATCTGACTCATCTAATCTTGCCCCATCATTTGATATCTGTTCCCTCTCGCATCTGTCCTGAATTGAATAGGCATGCATAAGTATAGCAGCTTCTTAATCTCACTCTCGTTTCAACAAACAGTTACATAACTTTTGACGCTTCGTCTTAAAAATATAACTCGTAATTCAAGACTTACATAAATTCGTTATTATTGTCGTTGTTATTATATATATATATATATATGCACAATTTTGAGAATTTTATTTTGTATATACTTAATGGTTCATTATTTCAATATGTTATTACAAAAATATCAAATTACTTATTTATAACAGTTACAGATTTTAAATTTGAATTTGGAATAAATAGTTACTATTATTGATAAATGAAATTCTGGTTACGGAGGGAATGAGTTGTGTAAATATACCTAAATTTTAACCAACATATCTTTTGTAACAAATATTTCCCGCATGGTGGAGAAAGGTTAGAACGTGATTTCTGTACAAGGATTCGGAGTAATGACAAGCTCTGTTTCAAGGAGTATCGGCGTAATCTCTAGGATCAACGAGTCGAAAAGATTACAACGGTTCTGTGCATCCTGTTACGAGTGCTTCTCACGCGCTTACGTTCCCTGCATTTCGAGGAACCGTGCATTGCCCTTTGCCTGTAATGGCCGAGGTGAATGGCACTTCTAAAAGGGCGTTCGTTTTGACATCGAGCACCGGTAAAGAATTCTGGCCGGACATCTCCTATCGACTTAGACGCCGGCTCGGCCATCCAGGGCGATGCACTTGGCCGTGTGAACGATTTCGTGAACTTTCGATCACGATACTGTGACCATCCTATTGTTAGTTTCTTTAGTAAACCTGCTTCTCACTCACTTGCCTCTCAGTTAGGTGGAAAATTGTTTTCGATCGATTTTTAGAAATTAATCCACACGATAAAGATAATTTGTAAAACTTACGCTTCGAGTAAATTATAATATAGCTGGATTGCAGGTTTTTATGCATTTGTGGGAAATTGGAAAGTTGCAAAAATTATATGCGAAAATATGTAAATTACGACGCGTTGAGACAAACTTTCATTTAGTTCATTTTCTTTAAAAAATTTTATAAATTCTGCAAAATCCGCAGTTTAAATGTGTGACATATATATATAAAGAATTTCACATTCCATTTCTCTAAGCGTACAAATAATTATTCTACGAAGCAACGTTGAAGAAATCTGGGAAATTTCATTGCTTAACGTATATTTGAGTCATGATTGAATCTTAAGGATAGAATGAACTTTGCAATCGTACTTGTCAAGTTACGTGGCCACATTTCGCCAGATTACGAGATCACATTGATCGTGGTCGCTCGGAAACTCCATGAAAGGAATTCAAAATTCTTGAGACACGATCGATTGCAACCGGGTATCTCGAAGGCGTACAACATAATCGTGCGAGCCTACGCGAATAGGCTTCTTTATCGCGGCTTCGATTTCAGGGACATTCTTCGGGACGAACGAGAATGAAAGTATGTCTTGCTCAATGACAGTGTCTAACGTATATATATGATGATGACCTTCATCGCATGAAAACCTTGAATTTCATCCGAGACAAATCTTTCGTCCGTAATTCTTCATTTCCTTCTCTCACCTGTAACATAAAAGATAATAAAAATATTAGATAATAGATAATAGAAATTAACTAATTAAAAAGTCAATCAAAACGTAGAGATGACATGTGTTTTAGTATTGTTGTTCTTAATTTTTGAGTTAAAAATATTTAAGTAAAATATGGAAAAGATGAAGAAAAAGTGTGAAACTTTCTTATTTCGTAGAAAGCGCAAGTCTCTTACCACGCTTATCAAATTGTGGTATTAAGGATTAATACACTTAGAATTTTATTTCATTGAACATTATTACATTGCGCGTACGTAGATACGTGCATCGTGATTTTTTTTCTTCTTCGGCAATGTATTATGCGCGCGTTAAACGTAACTGTAAATTGAAGGTTTCCAACGTTTGATTCACGATTATGAAAGTGCATATCTGGCTGGAAAATAAGTAAACTCTTACCGTAATTAAACGAAAGGGAAATGAATACCAATGAACTTCCGCGGTCGTTTCATTGGTCATGTGATGTATATGAGAATTTACGTTTACATGAAAAACGCCATAAATTGTCGCGTTTTCTTTTTTATCTATTCAGCATTTTTTACATGTATATATTCCTATATTCTTCCTGCATCCGGAGAACGTTGGCTCTCGACGATCCATTACTTTCAACAGTCTAAAATGTAATTGGATATCTAAAACAAACGTACAGTATATTATTAAAAAATAAAAGTAATGAAACAAAAAATATTGAAATATATGAAAATATATGAAGGCGATTTTTATATTATTTCTATGTATTCACATCTTTTTAACTATTCTTAATAAATACTTTAAAACCTTTCAACTATCCTTAACAAGTATTTTAAAATCTTTAATAATACTTTTATTTAATTTAATTAATTAAAATTCATTTCTTTATCTTGCATTAAGTTATTATAATGTGAAACAAAAACGTGTTATAATGGCCATTACGAGAACGTTCTGTCGAATGCGAACCCGGTGCTTTCTACGTTAGTTTACCTATTTCTTTTATGTATTATAGAATAAGTTCACTTTTCTCCAGCCAGTGTAACCTCAGTTGGTGAAAGAAAGTAAGATAGACAGAGAAATTCTTCAGTTTAATGTTTACGGTATATATATTACACCTCTTTGCATTTGTTCCTCTTTGAAAATTTATTACCAATGAATGCAATATTATTATATTTCAATACAGTATATACCTACAGTATATTAAGTTTGGAACAATTATAATGATAAAATACAAGACATTATAAATTAAAGATGTAAATCGTGAGTATTTTCCGATTTATTTTATTTTGGTGCGTATTCAAATTATTTTTGATCACGTGATAATAGATATTGATAATAGAAATCCAAGGGTTACGCAATCTAACATATAACTATATGCATTAGATTTAAAATCAGTATTTTTCTCGTATGTTTCTTCACGAGGTCCGTGACACAATTCTGGTCGCTCTTATCACACGATTGTGATCGATTCTTCATCCATCGTGTTATTTTAAATAACTGCTGACATATTGACTTCTTTGTCTGCTATAATAATATTTCATATAAAATATGGAAACATTTTCTAGATCATTATGTTTTTAACTTATGTAATATAAGATCGTTGTATTTACATACTTGGATATTTGCATCATCGTGATTATTCATGGTAACATTTTATATAAAATATGTGCGAACATTATGCTTTTAGTTTATGTAATATAAGCATTATATTTACATGCTAGATGTATTATTTGTAATAATATTCTATGTAGAATGTAAAAACGTGCTTTCTAGAATATTATGATTTTAATTTGTGCACGAAATCCCATTACACGTTCCGTATCTCGATATTTGAGAAACGTACGTATTTACGACGCACTTGCTCGTGAATCTGATGCGTGCGTGAATGACATCGACCAATGTATAAACTCGTCTTGAGGTTATTTTCACTTTTATATGAAGGAAAAGGCAGCGTCGTACGGATACGGACGATCGAGGGAAGCTGCCGGTATCGAGGAAGGATGTCGAGATGAGAGAAAGTCGTCTGTTCGGTGAACAGGCCTCTCTCGGACTTTTTTCCTTTTTGAATCCCGGCAACTATGCGTTTATTGCCTCTTACATAATATGCAGGCGCGTAATCGAGACACGTATGATCGATGATCATTTGAATAAACAAGCTACAGCATTGTCCTGGTTGTCTCTATAAAATGCTATTTCAATCTGTTTGATACTATTTTTATTTTTTGAACTAAGTTAAAACTGAATATTAAAAGTTAAATTTGACAAGTTGAAATTGAATTATTATATATATTCGGCATTTTATTTTTTTCGTTATCTGTATATTGCACATATTGAAAACTGCTCGAGCAATCTTCTCTTTACACAACTTTTACATAGTAACGAAAAAAAGAAGATAAATAAAGTAAGCGAAATATCTTCTGTTTTTTAATCATTTACTATCTTTTAATTATTTATATTATGCATTAAGATATTATTTAAATCGACACTCACTCGCTGTTGAAGTTGAAATATATTGAAGTCGTGATTTGTCTCAGTAGTTAGAATATTTTAATAATAGAAACGTGCAACGCTGCACGTTGTGACTTAATACAGGCTTTCTACGTCTTGTTTTTTCTCCTCTTTTTACGTATTTAGCTTTTTGTCCCCAATAAAATCGTATTTGATACTACGTGACCCGTAAACGGAACGAAATCTGGCCGCGTAAATATTTCTTCGGGAAAGAAGGGATTAAGCAACTTCGGCGCGATAGGTGCCTAATTCGTCAACGTAGTCATGCTGCCCTTGTCCTCTTTCCAGAACGATGCTTGCGCCACAAGGGTTGAGCATGTGATTCGCATAATCGAATAGGCACGGATTCAATATTAAAACTTTGATGTAGTATTCGATTTCATGACAAATTTGACGAAAATGTTTCATTCGACTATTTATAATCTATCTAAACTTGCGTCTAAATAATATAAGCATACTTTCTTTTTTACATAATTCAAATCACTTCTTTATTGATCACTTAACACAGTTGGTCCACTTAAATATTAAAACGGAAAATAATTGCAACATGTTGCAATGATGAATTCTTTCCAATCTCTGTTTCACTTCTAGATCTTTTGTAGTACGGTTCGATGGTGAATAATTAATTAATTAATTTTTTGTTTTTATTTTTACGATATCAGAATATGCGTGGATCAAAGCGCGGATCAGAGCAGACAACTAAGATCGATACAGCTGGAGATGGAAAATCTTCAGCGACAATTGCAAACGGCCTCGTATGACAGAGAGAACGCTATTCAGGAAAATCGACGAATCCAGGATGACTTAGCTGCGACTACTTGCGAAGTAAGGAACCTGCAGCGCGAATTAGAAACGTCTCGCGCGGAATCGTTCGATCTGAAGAGACAACTTCAAACTTATGTCAGCGAAGTCCGTAGGGCTGAGGAACTTCTTACTAGAAAGGTGATTCTATTGAAATTAAATTTGAAATCTGATTCATTTTTTTTTCCTCCTACAAATTTTAAGGTTTTTGGTGTTAATGGCATTATTACAAGACTTGTATAAAATTTATTATTTTTTAATCATCCTATTATTTTTGTTATATTTATTATATACTATTATTTATACTATTATACTGATATTTAACTTGATATATATATATATATATATATCTTTTTAATTAACTTTGCATCCTTTGCTAAATATAAGATTGACTTACAATTGCCATCAATTTTATTGATTTGATTTCACAAATAATATTATACTTCGATAAGTAATAATGTTATAAAAATACAGTAGAAAAGAAACTAATGTCATAAAGAAGATATTCAAACTGTTTCATACGTCATTCAGGAGAGAATAGTTTAGTTTGATTCTTTCAACGTTGACATGGTTCATGTATAATTGTAGTAATGTGAAATGACCTCGAAGTGATTTTTCGTAACAGTTACAAATGTACTATCATAATATCTGTAAAATATAGCAGAATTTGCTGCATCTTTTTCTTCCGTTTACTTTATAGGAAAATGAACGAACAGAAATGTTGAATCACTTCAGAAGCCTGAGTTTGGAGGCGACTGTTTTAGAGAACAATAACCATAGTTTGGAGTCTGAAGCAGCTGAAGCAAGAGGAGCACTCCAAACGGTTAAAGATCAGCTGTTAGATTTGGAACGACAATTAACGGACAAGGATAGCTTAATAAGAGGCTACGAAACGCAGGTTCCATTTTTTAAATATATCGAAGAAGAGGAGTTTTAATAAAAAATTTGTATTTAATCAAGTTGGAGAACATATATATATATATATAATTATGCTAATAAAAATCTTTCAGATCAGTGAATTAACTCAAACTGTAGCTAGTATGGAATCACAATTACGTCAACAAGGTGAACAGAAGCACATTGCAGAAGCTGATTTAACTGCTGTTAGAGATTTATGCATGAAATTAGATCAACAGAAAGATGCTCTTATGCAACAATTAAATGATAAGGATGCACTTAAAACGCAGGTAAATATTCGTGGATGAAAGAATTTCAGCTAGTGACAACAAAGAAAACAGTTTTGTAATTTGTGTTCGAATTTTTAGTATGATATGCAAATTACTAAATTAAAAACGGAGCAAGCCGTAATTCAAGACCAAATGACTAAAGACCGTGCAACAGTTGAGCGCCTCCAAATGTTGTTAGATCAAGCGAGACAAGAGTCTATAACTGTCCAGGCTAATAATCAGGAACTTCAGAATGAAATGGCTAGATTGAGGCAGAAAATGTCTGAACTTCAAAATAAATTGTAAGAAATTTAACTATTATAGTTTTAAGTATTGGGATAATTTTTCTAACTGAAATAATTAACACGTTTCACATAGAAAAGTAAGTTTTTTGACAAAACCTTAAATTTTTGTAAGAAATTTTCCGGCATTTTAATTAATTCATGATGTACATATATTAATTAATAAGATATTAATTTTTAATCACAGACATTTTTTTTTTTTTTTTCTTAATGTTACAGGTCTTCAGAATCGACGAAACTTCGACAGTATCAAACTCAAGCTGCAGAATATTCCAAGCAAATCAGCGAACTTCGTAGACAAGTGACGAATGAAAGATTTGATCGCGCAAGAAAAGAAGAAGAACATCGTAGGTATGTACAAAAGTCATTTTAATGATTCGTTTTTAAATTGACACAAATTCAAAATACGAATGCTTTTCGATTATGTCGTTTTTAGATATTCAGACAGTCTCTCTGATTCAATCGCACAAACTTCACTTCCTAATCAAACTAATAATCAAATTCCTAATGAGACAAACGATGCAAAACACAGGTAGAAGAATATTTGATTTAGTAATAGCAATTTTAGATGCAGAGGAGGATTTTTTTATTATTCTCATATAATTGACGACAAAATGTAATTTTACACAATTGTTTTTCGTCTCCGTAGAAAGCTCAAAACTTGAATTTTCCACCTCTGCATTATATTTTCAAGTTTCAAATGATAAAAACAAAAATTAAACTGCCAGGCAAGTAGACTGGCTGAAGAAACCTTACACCGCGATTCCCAAATATCCTCATACGCATAATGGCACGCGATCGGTATTTGAGCGACATTCCTTTCCCTTGGATTGCAAGTATTTGTCATCGGAAAATGTCTTGCACGATCCATCATCGAAAAAATCGCCATTTACGCCTTATAGTAACGAAGCAGATGTCTCAAAGCAGAATGATTTCGTCAGATGTCCAAAGCCTTTGTGATTTTACCAAAACTGATTTTGTATATATCTTGTAGTAATTCTACTAATTATTTATCTACTAATACGATATTCCCTTTGCATGGAAATAATAAATACATTCCAGTGCAACAGGAGAGAGCATATTAATTTAACTTTCAAATTTATTCCTGCAAATTTCATTAACAATGAACTGTCAATAAAATCTCTTGATATTTTACATCTACTGAAATCCTTTTTGTTTTTTATTTGCAGGTCTTTAAATTCAACACCAGACAGTTTTAATGTAGATTCAAATGTGGTTATATAAAGCGACTTAATCTACTCTAATCAATAGATATTTGCAGAATGAAACAAGGAAAAAAAGTGATGGTCAGACTGAAAGACGCGGAGTGAAAATATCAAATCCCATCGTTGTCGAATGCAGTAACCACTCGAAAGATACTCAACGTGATGTTCCTTGTATAAATATAATTTTACGATCAGATTGTAAAATGCATTCAAGTCAATATAACTGTATACAGAAAGAAAATACTTCACTACTTCAAGCTAACACAGATCCAACGAGAACTGATCTTAAGGCATCGAACATGCTACAATTCTATTCGTTTGATAGAAAATATGATTATAATGCCGTTAGTAGTTTAAAGAATCGTTTCGACGTGTCGCAATCAATAGGAATGCACTGTGAAAGAAAATACAATCAAGATAACAATGATTCAATTTTTAACAATATCTCACAACTTAAATACAATAATGATCCGTCTTTTCTTCATCGTTCTGTTCAATCGTACGAAATACCAAGTAATAACGAGTTTCAATCAAATTCGGTCAAAACGAACTTACTTTCCAAGATTAATGGAACAGTTCTAGAGGAAACTTCACTGTTGAATAGGGTTGCAGTAACAGATTTAATTGCTGATGATAATATTAAAGCAAATTTTAACGCGAATAAAATTGCTCAATGTCCTGCAAGCTTTTGTAAAACATTGCCTGAGAATTTTCCAGCAACAAGATTGGATAATACTATAAAACAAATAAATGATAGCAATGAAGTTTCTAAAATGATAAAAACCGATTTATCATTAAATTTGGAGCAAATTTCTAAGGTGAAAGAAAATTCTACTAAGTATTTGAGTTACCCTGTGGATTTAAAATCAACTTTAAAAAATCCTACGATAAAATCCTTACAATTAAGACCTTCAGATATGTTATCTAACATTGAATTTATGAAATCGAAAAGTTTATTTAAACCTGTAACTTATACACCACGCAAAGAATTTCTTTATATGAGTTCTTTTACAACTCCTGATGTTACCAAAAATGTAATGAAACACAACGAGTTTAAAAACACCATTTGTATTAATAGAAGTATAGACGAAATAACTAAAGTAATCAAGTATGAAAGAAGTAAATTTAATAAAAATATGTTAGTAACGAAAAAATTAAAAAATTTGTCAATTCCAGAAAGTATGGATATTTGTAGTATTGCAAATTGTGATGAAATTAACTGTTCCATATTAAATCCAAAACGAGACGAATATGACAACAAATATTCAAGTATAAAAAAACACAGCGAATGTGAAGATAAATGTATAAATACGATTGACAGTTCATTAAACATATTACAGAATATGCTGAAGGATGTTAAAAGATTTAAGGATAAAGCCATAAAAAATTCTAATGATCAAAATTATCAGTTCAAAGAAACAAAGGATAAAAATATGAATTGCATCGACATGAACGGAGGAAACGAAGTTATTTTATCAAAAATTAATCGCGATTCTTTTAATTCAGTAGAAATAATAGGACCAAAGTGCAGAAAAATGTTGCAAGAAATTAAAAAACATGCAGAAATATTAGAAGAGCAGTTAATCTTCATAAATAAAAGTATAAAAGCTAAGAAAAAGAGAAGCGAAAAATCTAATGTTAAACAACATAGGGATATGATTACACAAAACCCCGAAAAGAAAAATATTTATATACAGAAATCATATTTACAAGATAACGTAAAATATTCGCTAATAAACCAAGAAAATAACTTTAATTCACAACATGTTAAAGGACAAGATATAATTCTTTCACATATTGACAAAGAAAGCATGTGTAAGAAAGATCATAATAAAAAAGATAAAAGTTGTGGAAGAAATGATGTTAAATCAATGTATTCTAACAATATTTCTCCAAAATGCATAAAAAGTGCCCAAGTTCAATGTGCAAGGTCTGTATCGCTCCATATTTTTGATTTATCGAATTTTAAACCAATTGCTACGTCCACACCTAAGAAGATTAATCCAACGGGAAATGATGAAACTTTTCATTACATATCAGTTTGTACTCAAACAACTTGTACATTTGAAGTAAATTTACAAACAACTCAAATTGAGAAAATTACATCAACTACTGAATTCAGGAATTATCCGATAAAACAAGAAAATAAAACAGCTAATTCAGCAAATATAAATGAGAAAAGAATATTTTCATGTTGTAATGAAAAAAGGATTACACAAACGAATGAATTAAAAAATTATCCGATAGAACACGAAAATAAGACAATTAATTTAATAAATACAAATAAAGAACAAGTATCTTCATGTTGTAACGAAAAAGCTATTATAATGCCATTTCTAACGAAAACTGTAAGCAATAAATGTTTAAAGTCTAAATATAAAAGGTCAGAGTTCTTGAATTTCAGATCGAGAAGTTTGATTAGTCCATGTGTTCAGTGCGGTCAGAGACTGATTAAATGTAAATTGTTCAGACGTAAAAAGCAGATGCCTATAGTATTCAAATTAATGTCTGAAGCATATAAAAGTGAAGATTTTCGTTCTAATGAAAATAGTTGTGATTATGAAAATTGCTCAGTATATAACTGCAGAGTATCAAATTTAGTAAGTACCGTATGCACGCAATCGTCCAATTTAAAAATCACAATTGCCACCTCAGTTTCTCGTACCTCGGTTAGCAATCCAAATAACGTGAAAAATTTTAATAAAGAAAAAATATCAAGAAATGAAGAAAGCTGCATATTGAGTTAATAATTGATACAAAGTAAAAAATTACTAATACAATGTAGTCATTTCTTGAAATAAAATTAAATCATAGAACACCTAGAATAAGTCTAATTTGTAATCTAAGCAATCTAATCTCTTGTAGAGCGAGATCGATTATGAAGATAATATTTCTGACTACAATTTTTAAGATTATTATAAAATTTTAAATCGACTGTATTAATATTATAATTGAAAGAAAAATTGTTATATTGTACGAGTAATATATTATAAAGAGAACTTATTACATTTGTTTATATAATTTACTTGCGGAATTAATAAAGTCATACATTGTAATAAAACATATGACATTATTCATTACCAACATCAAATTTTATAATTTCCTCTCTTTTTTTTAGTACTTAAAGTTGTTGAGATTGTTTAATATTTGGAAATATTATATTTAAAGTACATTAAAAAACATAAACCATTCTTTATATATTTGTTGTCGAGTTCAATTGTGTAGGTGAAACTCAATAAATAAATTTTATGAATATACCGAAACTTAGAAAAAACGCAAATTTTTGGATCGCAAAATGTTAAAATAAAAAGTATAACTAGTGTACAAAGTAATTACTGTATTTAACTCATTCTCCAGAACGTATATATATATATATATATATATATATATGTGCAGATGGTAATGTAAGCAAAGCGAGAGCAAAATTTTTTGTAAGTTCAACCAAAATCATCATTCGTCACTAAAGTTTTTTAATCAGGTACGCTGAGACTTATTCCACTCTATAAAAAATATAATGCAATCAGAGAATAAACATTCAAATAATTCGTACGTTTAATTTTAATAGTTTTCCTTTTGTATTTAGTAATTTATTATATCATTCTTTTATTCCTTTACACATATTGTTATGATCTCGATGATCGTACGAAACGGTGAACATGTAAACTAGGTAATTACAAATAATAAAAATAAAAAGCCTCTCATAAGATTTCTCTTCTAAACGGTCAGCTATTCAATTTGATTTATGTATATATTTATATATATATATATTTTAGTCATATGTATTTTATATATATATATAATATTTATAATCTATATATAAAATACATAACAGAGGCTCGCACAATGTATTTATGTTTTACAATTCGCGATGTTAAAATTATCAATTTCTTTCTTCGTTACAATCGGTGCCAGCCAGTTCTTTCTTCTCAGCGTCCGCTGTATATCGATTCAATAATTACAAAAATTCTTTTTATGTACCTTGCAACTCCTACGTCTTGTCATAATCCTATTATAATACAAGAATTATTTTTTCACTTCGCTTCGCCAGACATTTAATCTCACACCTTTAAGAAAAATTTACACAGAGCTCGCAACATCATGAATGAAATACAGGTATTATGTACAAATATTTATAATTATACATATATACTTTAATTCTTGGACTTTATTCGAATACGACCGTCCTATGATTTTTAAATTCGCGGATCCCGCCTGGATAGCTGGGTAACTCGACGACTTATAAATGCAAACTCATCCTCTCACGATTTTCATTGTCACGTCTGATAAACGTAAAAAATATATATATATATTCGTTTACTTTCCTCTTTTTAAGGTATGAGAAACAAAACTGACTGCTTTTTTTTTCCTTTGAATTAAAACACATTTTAACGAATAATTAACTTTGTCAAGTAGAAAAATTTAGTTATTTCTCACTCTTTCGGTCTTATGAAACAACTGAAATTACCATTTCACAATACACTTTCTTTCATTACCTCTTTTTTTTCTTTTTTTTTTTTTAATACAGTCTATGATACAAAGAAGTCGATAATATTTCATTATCATTTTTGAGATGAGAAGAAAAAAAGCTTTGTTATCACGCGCCGCGAGAATCACTCATTCCTAAAGTCATTGTTCAAAGATTCATAGCAGCATCGTATTAAGAGTTTCAAATGTAAGCATCGTACCATTGAAATTCTTGCCACTTTTGTTATATTTAAATTTTTATTTAAAAAAAAAAAACGAAAAATAAATATTTAGAACAAAATGTTTGCCTTGTCCTATTTCCAAATAACCAATTTACAATGCGTTCGAATTAAAATAAAAATGTTACAATCGTTTTATCTATTCAATTCATTCGTCAATCGTTATTTAAAAAAAAAACAAAAAGAAATTCTTTAAATACTGGCAAACTGCCTCGGAAAGTGTTTTTTTCAGTTTCTTCGTACCCAGCCACTCTTTCTTTAGTGCTGAAAATTTGAAAAACACTGGCTTTAAGAACATTTAGGCCTTTCTAAGTTCCAAGTATAAATATACTTACATTTGTATCTATAATATATGGACAACTCGGAAGCAATAATTGATCTGTGACTCCTCATTTCTCAGAATTCCACGATTCACACAAACCAGACCACGTTAATATATGTGAGATGAGAATAATAATATGATCGAGGAAATGATTCAACACGACACGCTCGAAGTTTGCCCGAAAAAGTATAAAAATTCCTTACTAAGAATATCTCTTGATTTAAAGTTAGATACAGAAGTCGAACAAACGGCTAGAAGTTTCCGAGCTAAAACCGATCTAAAGCAGAAGAAGTTCTTAGAGTTTTTATTATAAGATGGACTTGGGGCCGGAATACGCCGTCGTCAAACTATGTGCGATGCCTTACTAATGTCATACCTTGACAGAATAAGATTATTCAAATAATAAAACAAAAGAGAGACGATAATATAGCCATGTAATTGCAATATGCAATTATATAAGCGAAATCATAAATTCCTAACAAATACATTCCATAAAAAGGTTTTCTTTACATTCTAGGTTTTCTTGTGGTTGACTTATGAAAAACATACAATAATAATATTAATAATAATTAATAATAATAATATAATATAATATAATATAATAATATTGATTGTAATTAACTATAACGTCCATAAAGTATTTTCTTCGCCCTTCATTATTTTTGTACACAATTACTAAAAACATTTCTTCCGCTTCTTGTTGAGAAAATAAATATTAATATTAAATTTGAAATATTATCTCGTTTTTTGTTGCTCTTTTCTTTTATCACTGATCTGAAATCACTTCAACTACTGTCTTTCGTTTCTGTTAACTAGTTACAGTACGTTATTATAGTCTAAATCGGCAAATCGACTTGCCTAGTAAGTTTATAGGCCTCTTTAATAATTATGGAACATTGCCGTATCCTCTTCTCTTCTAGTTTATTCTCTTCGTCAGTTACATCTTCCGTTTTTTTTTTCTTTTTTCCTTACAACGCACGAGCACATCTTTCTTTTGCAATAAATTGCAGACTTTCCGCATCTTTTTCTATGATACTTTTGTTCTTTCACTTTACACTAAAATTCAAAATAAACGAATTGATCGCTGCTCGCAACGTGAAAGAGGTTTCTTTTAGAGGCCTGGTTCAAGAGGTCACCTATGGTTACTGCTGCTTTGATCGTTCATATCATATAGAACTTGTGCGATTGTTCTCGATGATTCGACATTACTTAATGCCACGCCTGCCAAATGTGGTTCATACGCTCTAAGATGTCTGAAAACCAAATATTAACAATAGTGAAAAAATGTATATATATTTTTGATATAATTATTTCTAATCATAGTTTACTCTTATAAAAAAAGTCTTATAACAAAACGAATTGGAGAAAGCCGTAAAAAATTAAAAATTTCTATATTTATACGACATGAGATGTTATTGAAAATTTCAAATTTTTATACATTCTTAGTCATATTTTTGAAAAGATGCAAGATATGCAAGATGCATTCTCACAAGCTATGTTTCAGAATTATGAAAGGAGATTATATTTAATTTTTATGATTATCTCTCATTTATTGATTAATTGGTAAAGTGTTAAAAACAAAGTTTACCTTCTGCCATGTGTTGAATATATGACTAGGTTTCTGAGAATAAGCGCTGCTGTTAAACGAATACTTTTGGTCACTGGACCTTCGTTGTCATCCTGTTAAAAAATAACAAAACAATTAAGAATTTATCGCGTTTTACATTATGTATTAAAATAAAAAATCAAATAAACCACTTTTGAATAACACTAAGATAAATAATAATGTCAAGAATAGAACTATTATTTAATGATGTTTGAATTAATTAGTTGCAACAGCTTTAAACATTAGTAAAATACAATTATGAAAACAAAATGAAAACACTGATTTACAAGATGATGTGAATAGATTGTACAATTTCAACGATATACTGTATAGAAAGTACTGACACTACTACAATACAGCAAATATTAAATTGTCCTTTTAAGTGAATATAAGATACACTGAAATTACGAATGATTTAGTCCAAAAACAAAAAATTAATTGGAACATGCTTTGAACGAATTTCGAGAAAAAAAAAAATTGCTTAAAAACGTGATTACATAATATAAACAAGCTGATTTTATTTAAAATTAATGCAAATACAAATATACAATAACCTGACCATTAAAATTTTTTTTTGATACCAAAGATATTTATATATTTGATAAAAGCGCAAAAAATTCAACACATCTTTGTAAACACAATTGTTAATTGATAATCTAATATCCTCAGAAAAATCTCTTATTGAAAATTTGTATAGAAACAAATTTTCATATTTTGATATAAATACAATTGTTAAATTTTTAAACTGTAATTAATGCAAAGGTAGTTTTCTGTATGAAAAGCGTGACAAATATTTTATGTTATATTGCTTAAAATATTATACCAGCACACTTCATCATCATGAATACACTTCAACTGCGTGAACACATAAATTATACAGCGACGCTAGCTACGAAATGAAACTAAAATGAAATCCATGCTAACAAAACATACGTATACAAGGAAAATCGTAAAACTAAAAATTAAAAAAAAAAGAAAAAAGAAAAAAAACACCATGTATATTACGAAAAAAAATGTAGCGAAAAAAAAAATAGGCGGCAGGAACAGCACACGAGGGCTGTGGCTGTGAATCGTGAATCCTTCTGTTTTTTTTTTCAATTTCTGAACACGTTTTTACCTGTTCTGGTGGAGGATTTTGCCCAGGTCTGGGAGAAGAAGAGCTTGAGGTGGCTGCAGCGGGCTTGGTTGGCCTTTGCTGCTTTGCCAAGAGAATAAGAAATTTCATTATATTAACAAAACTCAATAGACTCTCTGAACCGGGGGACTATAAAGGATTCTCCGAAATATTGGTAAATTTAGTTTATATTTGTAAACGCGTTATTTTTAATATTATTTAATATATATTGTGCTATCTCGCATAATAACTTTAGTGCATCTGTTATCCCATGATTAAGAAGTGTTTTATGCTTCTTTCTTTTTTATCGAAATTACGACTAGCTTATATTTATTCGCATTATCGTAATTCATAAATGAAACTTGTGATTTCATATGATCTTACTAACCATTAATTCCTTTGGATTTACGAATTCCAAAGCGTGCCGTTTAATAGCATGGAATGCTGCGTTCGGTGCATATCCAGGATGATGAGGAGTTGGCGGTGTCGACGTGGAAACTTCGGTTTTGCCTGTTACCGTTAACTGTTTCCTCCTCATCGACATTGTCTATAAGATTATTAAACATGCAGCTTTAGTGAGATCGTTTCAAAAAAAAAAAAAAATTAATAATAACACTTACATCCGCATTACAATGCCTATCATATAAGTGTGTCATTAACGAAAATCTACGTCTTTTTAAGGCATCGCAACTCGCCCAAAGACACAATATTTCCTCTCCACCAGTTGGACAATGTGCTTCACACACATGAAGATAAACTTCGTGCGGTGTTTTAAATTGCCTGTAAACACAAAAATGTTTAGTATTAGATAATACTAAACGACGCGGTTAATTTGAATTTAACTTATAAAGATAAGAGCACTCTTTGAGTACTTTTGTTTTATTTTTTGAAATATAAAATATGATGTTATATTTTAAGTTCTTGGATCACTTCATGCTGAGGACCAATCAATTACCTCAGACAACCTCGCCACTCGCACAAATAAGCATTGGGATCGATTTTAATGGTGATGGTTTTCTCTGATTGATTCTGACTCGTAGACGGCTTAGATTCCGGCTCTGTGGAAGTCGAGGAACTGACAGTTTTCATTACTTTAACAGGTTGTTTTGTCAATCCGTGTGTTGCAGCTGCTTGATGAGGCGTGGTAGGTCTGGTAGGCGGCGGAGTCGAGGCCGGTGTTGGCGTTACCACTCTTGATGGCACACTGGTTGATACTGGTGTCTGTTGAGCCATCGCAGGAATCGTGACAGTCACTGTGTTCGGATTTGTTTGTGCTACGGAACTGTTCACTATTATAGAAGTTTGTGGAATTGTGCCTGACGTTGGAACCAAAGGCGGAGGTATGTTGCCGAGTGCTGGACTCTGCAAGATAGGACGCGAGACTTGTGTAACAACAACCTGCTGTCCCTGAGGTGTGACGGCCACCATTTTTTGTTGGGTTGGTTGGGCAGCAGCTTGAGATTGCAAAATAATTATGGTTTTTGCACCTGTTCCTTGCTGCTGTGTTGTTTGAGCAACTAACACAGTCTGCGCTTGACCCTGAACTAATGTCGTCTGCGGTTGAGCCAGAACATAATTTTGACCGGGCACACCACCAGAAACAACGTACTGTAATTGACCTCCCGCACCTTGTTGTAATAAAACTTGTGGTTGAGGTTGCGCCTGCCTCCCTTTCACTGGGCCCGCTGGTATAATAACTTGATTATTTGGTTGAATTGTTTGTTGTACTACTATTTGCCTAGGCGCTGTGACAATAAGTTGTTGCGGTTGTAGTTGTGGCTGCTGTTGTTGCTGTATTTGTGGCTGCGGATGTTGTGGTTGTGGTAGTGGTTGCTGTAGTTGTTGGGGCGGTTGCGATGGCTGCTGCTGTTGAGGTGGCTGTTGATTAATTTGATTGACAAATATGTGAGGATCCCCTTTTATGGTAATAGGCTCTTCTTTCATTGTAACAGGTTCCTCTTTTATCGTAATAGGTTCTTTTATTGTGATAGAATCTTCCTTAACATTTACGTTGACGTTCTCATCAAGATCAGTTTCATCTTCTATACAGTCTGCAGCCAGAGCAGCATAAAGATTTGCGGCTGTAGAGGATACGGTTACTTTTTCGCTATCCTTATCATCGTCTTGTTCTTCAGATTTTATACTTGAGACAGTGGATTCAGCAGTAGTCGAGTCAACAGCAAGATCTGGTGACATCGTACCATTGGAATATTTTACTTTCTTCACATCTATTTCATCTAATTCACTGGCAGATCGTTTTATGCCTCTAGGTGCTTCAATTAAAGTATCCTCAGACACTTCCGTATCTTCTTCCACTTCAGCTTTCATTTTAATGTCAGTAGGAGATTCTTTTAGTACTTTCTTAATGTGATTTTCTACTAAGTCCATTCCTTTCTCGTTAATTGAATTTTTCCCTAAAACACCGTTTAAAATCGGCTCTTTGTCAACTTTCCTCTCTAACAAATCTGCAAGCATCATACTTTGAAGAGGTTTCTCTTTAGATGTCACACTAGATGAATCTTTCGAAGATCCATCCTCCTGTGCATCGATATCTATATTGCTTGGTGCACCGTTCAAGAGAATTCCCTCGAAACTAGTCAAAGAATTATCCTCTTCTATACCGACACCAGAACAATCCCTACTACCACCGATACCACTACTCGACGCCAAGGAATTGTTAGTCGAGTCCGAATCTTCGGCAATTGATGTACAAGTTGAACGTTGGATAGCTTTATTTGCTGTAGTTACTGTTGTAGTTGGAGGCCGACACACTTTGATAGTTGATGATATATGATTTTCAGTTGAGTTCAAAATCACTGTGGAAGAAGTTGTCGATGTTGCGATTTGGTTGACATTTTCATTATCGTTTACTTCAGTCTGTAATGTAAAATCATATAATTTTATAACATGTTAAAGTTTAAAAATTACAAAATTTTAAGATAACTGCATGATTTGTCATAAAATTCATACTATACCTTGTCACAATTATTAGTCATAATAAATTTGGCTCCATTAAGCCTTTGTATTTTTTTGGCAGGAATGGGTGTGATAGCTGGCTTTTGCTTCGAATTAACAGGAGTCTTTGGGAGTATTGTAGTTACGCTAGTTGTTGTTTGGGACACGTTAATTAACTGTTGCTGCAGTAACCTTTGTTGTTGTTGGCGTTGCGCAACCTATATAAATAATAAAATTTACGGAAGTATTTATTACTTTTTAAAAATTATTTATTGTACTTTATTATAGAGAAGAAAATAATTTCAATTTTGAAAACCATGCTTTTGTTAGTAGTATACAATATATTATTACTTTCACTCTGAACTCAAAAAAATATTTAAAAATTTTAACTCAACAATAAACACAAATAAAAAATTTATCTCTGAAATAGAAGAAATGGCATAACAAAAACATAATAATTGATAACTACTTCAAAACGCAAACATTAGAAAACTTTTCGAAATCAAATATGTTAAAACATACATTCACTAAGTACGTTTCCAAGTGCGATCTTATCCTGTAAAATGGTTATTTTATAATATAAATAAATAAACATTATTTTATATTCAAATTTAATTATCGTACACATATCTGACATTGCATTCTATTTAATATAATAATTCAATTTCGTATCATGCTTGGTATATTTCCAATTTCTCGCGTTGTGTAAAAAATCTTTAACCATCCTACAATCTATGGTTGCACTTATATTAAAATTCTTTTAAAACGTTTAAAGAATTACTTCAAACATTCTTTACTTTATATAAAACAAAATCATCGTCAGGTTCATACAAGGTGACTCCAAAAAAGATGGCAATTAAAAAAAATTATGGAAATAAAAGAAAATAAAAAAACGTCTTGTTGTAATACCAAAAGTCCACGTCTGATCAAATAAATATTATGCAGCAAATTATTAAATGCATTTAATAGATAACATGTAATTGTAAATTTCTACAATAGCTTTAACTTTCGTGACGTAAAAAGTTTGTTTGATTAGATACGAATATTATATTAATAAGATATTTCTGAATATCTATTACCACGAGGTGATCATCTTCTTCAGAGACATCCTATATGTCAAACTCAATGTCCTATAAGTATAAAAAAAATACTACTGTTTTCATTGTTAATGTACAACAATGATACCTGGTTGCTGGTTATTAGCTGGTTGGCACTGATGCTGGATGCGATGCTAGCAGTAGTGTTTGTTACACAGGCAGTAGGGGTAGACACACAAGTCGCAGCAGTACTGGGCATGCAGTCGCTGCTGACCGTTACCTTAGTAGCCAGAAGGCTTTTAATTATGGAACTGGATGTAGTACCACTTCGATTATCTTCCTTTGCAACAATCTGGACAGTTTGACACTGTTGCTGTACTTGCTGGATTTGTGACTGTGGCTGTGTTTGAGAGCTGCTTGACAGCAACGCTTGACTCAGGTGAGGATGCGATACTGACACCTAATCAACAATGATTGTTATGTAATTGCAACATCGTTACAATATACTGCGTGACAGCAGAGATGTCATTATAATACAGAAATATTTATTTGTACAATTTTAAATAGAATTTACAAAGAAAATATTCCATATTTAAACACTTTAATAGTACTATTTAAATTTTTCTACTACAAGATAGTTTATGTCGCATAGTTCTCAATAATTCAGCTATATCTAATAATTTCTAATGTTGATAATGAATTTCATAAAATTTCATAAAGCATGATAGTTAAATGTTTTCTCACAGTAACACTTCGTTTATTATTAAGCATGTGATAGATTGAAGTAATATGAATGAAATTAATCAAGAACAGAATTTACATTTGTTATACAAGAAGATAAGACTGCAGGAATTATCGTATTATACTATATGATAGATATACCTATACAGATAACACCTGCATAAAGAATATGTCAATCAAAGAATGTATATTTATGAAATAAGAAATATACGCCGATCATGCAGTAATAAAATTTTTTAGCCAACATTGCATCTATTACTGATAAAAGTAAGATAAAAGTAAGAACTATAAGCTTCAATCAATGATGAAACGAAATGACCGGATTTTACACACACTATTAATTTTAAACAGTACCTATAATAGTCAGTATAGTAGTATTATAATAGTCATTTATACTTGAATTAATATGTATACTTTATGTCTATATTTAATAAGTTTCTTTTTCACTTATTTGATTGAAACAAAGAACAGATGCATTTCATATAAATATATTAAAGACTAAAACAATTTTTCTTTTTTACTGAAATACGAAATTTATACATAATAATTTTTCTATGAAAGAAACTTTTCAGAAAAGTATGTATTAATTTTCTGTTCACACATGTATTTATCTGCATGCACACGTAGCGATGGATTGCACGGGATTCGAGGCATGCAAAGTGTAATTTTGTTAAGGAAAGCCCATATTATAACAGCGTAGTGAAACCATAACCAAAATAAGAACCAAGGTCATGAGTGGTAGAGAGAATGGTAGAAAGCTTAGGACTTGGACCCACCTGACTTTTAGAATCAACCTTGGTGACTGGATTTTGGGATTGAATTGCAGTGTTCGAGATACTGGATGGTGGTTTTGGTGGAGCAGATAATTGGGCTTTTAGGATAGGTGACGCTGGGGCAGAGATTTTTGGAGGCCCAGATGCAGGATTGTCTAGGGCCGTGCTATCAGGAGCAGGACTTATACTCTTGATTGTACGCTGTTGTACGGGAAGCACCTTTACTGGCGTTGTGTTGACTGCTGGAATTGGAGCTGTGTTAGTCCCAACTGCAGTTTGGCTCGGATAAGTTACTTGGGGAGGTGTAGCCCGTACTCGGATTCCTTCGTAATACTGAGTACCACTTGTTTCACCTTTCAACGGATTTGGTCCGACGCTTCCACCAAATACAGATCTGTAGAAAAGTAAATTTATGTGAATAAATTGATACAGTATATACGAACGTTATCTTGTTCCACCAAACCAAAATTGAGAAATTACCTAACACATCTTGGAAAATGAAGTGGAGCAATAACACCTCTTCTACCGATCTTTGTACAGCAACCAAGATATTTTTTGTATAATTCTTCCTGTTCTATGCGTACACCTAGTGCAGGTTCAAAAGTAGCTCTCAACCAACTTAGAGCGAATTGCTCGTTTTCCTGTATGATTTGTTGATGCGCATGTTGCTGTTGAAGTGAATTATTCGTCTCTACTGCTTCTACAGATATAAAAAGAGGAATATCATTATCATCGTCATTTAGCTTTTATTTTGAGAATTATTTTATTATTTTTATATGTACTGTGCGTTGAAGATTTTGTTGCAGTCGCAGCTGGAGTCGTTGGTCGCGAAGGTGCTGGACTAACAGGAGCTGGTGTCGCAGTAACTGTAACTGGAGTAGACGGTACAGACGAGGACACTGTTGCTGCTGGGGCAGTAGCAGTAATTGGAGTGTTTTGAGTAGCATTCGGCGGTGGTGCTACTGTGGATACTGTTTCGATAACTCTCATCAAGATACAGGCTTTTGGCCCGTAACTTTGCGCTTCTACAGTAACAAGTGCGACTAATGTGTCGATAGCTCCGCGTACCCGCGCGACGCTAGTACATGGCCTTTCACCTAACGAAGTCAACGCGTACAAACATTCCAAGGTATATACTAGAAGAGCTATGTCGTTCAGAGCTAAAAACCTGTAAAAAGAAACATAAGTTTTATAAATTTTCTATCAATGCGAAATATGTATATTGGAAAATTCCTATGATTAAAGTTTATAAATAAAATTTATAATATAGATAATGAACGAATTAAAAAAGATATTTTTCTTTACAAAAGTGCTAGAAATATTGTTTGAATAAAAGATTTATATATATTGAAATTTATAGAAGAATATTAACTCACCTGCATATAAGTTCATATACATTGTCTTCTAACCCAAATCTAACAATTTCTTCATTGCTGTCTTGTTGGCTAATTTTATTAAGCACCTCCAAGCAGGAAATAACGATAAACCTGTCTTGGGATTCAATTCCCTTTGCCACACATGACAATACAACATCTGTTATCCTCTCACCAGCTTCTTTTAAGATTATTTCATTCGCTATGTTCCCTAGTATATCGAAACCAAGCTGATGCAAATTACTCCACCTTGCTCTCACGCAAAGTAATACAAATCTTAAGAAACATAGATTTCTCCCTAATACAGCAGCGTTTTCTGGAGTAAAACTTAGATTTCGTAAGATAGACGCTATTTGTAGCACACGTTGACCATAAGGATCTTGCGTTCCTAGCGTTCGTCCAACACAAAACAAATCTTTATCCTCTTCTTCAAACTTTATCGAGTTTTGGTTTTGATCTTTCAAACTTTCATCTTGATGCAACCCGATTGGATCTAATCTTGGACAGTCTGGAATCACCTGTATGGACACATACATATACATATATATATATTCACAGTAAATAAATCTCATACAAATGTAAATAATGCAGTAACATTCTTATTCGTATATTTTGCTTGATCTATTAAGAATCAATTGCAATTTTCATTTTCAATTTTTTTCAATAAATTTATATTATTCAATGCTATCACAATACAATCACTTAATATTGAAAGTATGAAAGGAAATCTCAAGGATTCGTTTGATATTTATTCATCATTGTGTATTTTACCTAGATCACTTACATTTTTATGAAATTTAAATAAACTGAAGTAAAAATTTATAATATGATATGATCTAGCAGAGCAAAGCAAACTACTTGAATTTCAAAAACTTAAATTAGAGATTACAAAGTTCTTTCCAAGGATAAAATTTAGCAATAAGTAAGACACATAATATCTCATTTTATCTTACTCCGTCGATTTCCATCGACGTGGAAGCTTCATCGTTCTCCGTTGATATGGCGCTTTTGTTCTGCTTCTCCTTCTCCAAGATTTTTCGTCTGGAAAAAGTCTGTGGACTGACGGTTGGTTTCTTCATGAATGTCCTCTCATTCGTAAGATCTATTACGTCCTGGGAGTCGAGGACATCCGACCAGAATGAGTTGATCGAGTAGTTCCTCACGCGAGAATAGACCTCGATGAAGAGCTGCCGCGTGCCCGGTGAGTCAAAGACACCCGCGTGCGCCAAAAGTATGTTCACGAGACGGGGATATTTGTCGAGACGTAGGATGTGTTTGCCCTCATTCGACAGCAACGTGCAGACGTTGATAGCAAAGTCCTGCTCGTTGGGAAGAGGCGAGAGAAGCGACAGTGCGAGTTTATCATAGTTGGATGGCTTGTAAAGATCCGACGAAAGGCCATTGTAATCACGAAGAGATTCTAGAAGACAGACGTGAAAAATAGAAAGTTAATTTATTGCTAATAGCAGGCGATGTAAAGAAAACTTTCTTTCTCTTAGAGCTTCTGTATATATTTTTTATATAATCTTTCTCTTCCTGCTAAATAGTCTCGCAGTATATTTATCATGCAAATACTATTTATTTTTTATAGTTTCATCCCTAAATATTTTATTTGGTATGTAAAAAGAAATTTTTTAATGTTAAGAAAGTTATTTCTGAATTAATTTATATTTTGCAAGTGAAATACTCTATTAAACAAATAAAAAAATGTGAATTTAATGATATAAAATAATTTCTGTTTCTATTAATACGAAACCACGTCAAATACGACGTCGAAAATTTGCACAGATTAAGATAATGATCAGACACGCCGAAGAAGCGAAATCTAGTTCACAAGACTCTAATCATCTCATGCGATCAAAATCTCTTCTTATCGAGCTACTTATCACGATTAACGTTCAGTTGTTTCTCAGAACATTATTAACAACGTTTAACAATGTTTCTCTGCTATCATAATTGATCAATGATGCAAGAAAGGAAAAATACCGTAGTATACATTAGTTGTACAAAATTATAAAATGTAAAAATACTTTCTTCCTTCGTTCTCGAATTTTTATAAATCTTCAACTTAAAATCATTTGTATTTTTCGTCTATAATGTATCAATATAAAAGCATTTAAATTTAAGTCATGTCCTTATGATACATTCGCTTTATAACATTATATTCAATGAAGTTGAAGTACTAAAACTAATAAATTGAAATTGCCGTGTACTTATATATGCATTTGCTTTTCTTTAGATTGATTTCACTGCTTGTATGTGGCATAATGTAGCAGAAATGAAAGTTTAGTCAATTCCTTACTTAAGTTTTGTCAGAGTTAGAGAGTAGCCAGTTGAGTGGAGAATTTAGTATAGTTTCATATCATAGTCAAAGAGATGGAAATTATCTTTACAAAGTTAAGAGGTCAGTGATAGCAGAATTTTAATTTAATCATACTGAAAAATTAATTTTGTTAGATTTCCATTATATTTTTTAAAATTGATTTTAATTTAATTTTGCGCATTGCAAATTTTGTATGTAAAATTGGTGTTAAAAAAGTGCGCATATTTTAAATGGTATGTGTTTATGCATTGTATCGTAAATGGTTCTTTTATAAATGAAGGAAGATTAGAAGATCTGCTAACTGACCGACGACGCCTCATGCAACTGGTGTGATCGACAAATCACGAGTGTAAGTAGGTTGTACACCAGGTCAGGGCCAGATTTCTACAAAGCAACGAAAATACCTCGATCGAACGGAAAACGCGCCTTCTTAACCAATAAATTGTACTAATTGGCAACAGCATGATCTACTCAACAAATTTTCCATGTTTGACATTTTTGATATGTATATTTAACAAAATTGTACAGATTAACCTAGAAAGAGTTTCATTTGGCAATCCGATCAGGAAAAACCAAATTAGACAATTATACTCACTAAAATAATTCTTTTCGTTTATTATTTTTGTAATTGAAATTAATAATTACAGTTTTTGCGATAAATTTTTCAATGAAATATGTCACGATGATGTAAGGCATCGAAGAGCAAATATTCCTTCACTCTAAGAGATTATTAATAACTACAGGATACAATAATAACTAAAATCAACTACTTCTATCGCTCGTCTGGTAATGTGGGCATTTGACTATCTATAATAAAGAAAAACTTCATAAACCTCGTATTAATAAACCAACCAATGAAATTACGTAAAGAGCAACTGATATGTACTCTTATTAATTCAACCAGGCAGAAGGAAAACATCTTTTTGTCATAAATGATCATACGATCGTTGAAAGCACGTTCTTGTACTTGTGTACGATCTCTGGAACAAGCAAATAAATCACCTATACGAGTTTTCGATCGAAGGAAGATAATTTTTACGTCGATTAGAACTGCACGTGTTTCAGACAACGCTGAATCTGGTGCGGGATTGTCTTTTCTTTTTCTAACGGCATAGTCACGAGGTTCATGTATAGGCAACGAACAGACTGGAACTTGCAATATTATCGCAAATCGCGGTAATCTTTTTCAGCCGCAAAACCGCGATCAATATCGCGCGTCCCGGGAGAAATGCTACCTTTTGCCGGAAACTACGGAATCCGTCGGCGGAAGCCGGGGGAGGGGGGAGCAGAGAGAGGAGGAGAAGCGAGGCAAAACGAAAAACGCGCGCGCGGAAAGGACGAGAAAAAGGATCGCTAATAAAATTGTGCCCCGTCGGGATTCTTTCATATTTCTGCTTGAACAGGGCGATAAAAGATATGATTTATCTTGTGTAACGTGTTTAATTTTATGTCTAACTTTTTTTTTTATTTCTTTTCTCCTAAGAGAAAGAGACTCGTGAGTTTTTTTTTTTTTTTCTTTTTGTCAGTTCGTAAGTCTATGGATCATTGGGAGTGAATTGGATAGTGAGTAACATAAATCTGCCATTTTCTATTACGCTGACCGTAATGAACAAAGGTTTCTATTTGCTGACTACATTCATATTACAGGGAAATGTAAGCATGAAAATTCAGTGTCAATTAGATGATGAATAATAATCAGACAAATGCAGAAAATATTCAAGAGTGCTGAGTGAATGGATAGAGATAAATATGAAGAGAGGAAAGAGGGGAAAAAGAACAGGAAAATTGCCAGTGGATTACACTGACCTATAGAGACTTTTGTGTTTTTAAACAGCCAATATACTTATTATGTTATTGTGTTCTTTGTGAAAGAAATACCGTCCATCTTCTTATTCTTTGTTTTAAATTATTTTTACGTTTCAATTAGTTATCCTTTCATTACTCGAATATTGAAACAATTACGAACGCTGAAATATTAAGCTTAATATTTGTGGTTAATGACACTTAGCTTTATTTAAAAATAAGATTATTGCTTCGCATGCAATAAAAGCAGTGTATTATACATTGCTACTTAATGTAAATATTAATAAACGTCAATTTTGATGAATAAAAGAGGATATATAATCGATATATGGGAAACTGCATTTTATGTATATATATATATATATATATATATATGTGCATACACGTACTAGTGATTTTTATCGATTTCTTTTTTAATAAGTTCCAATATTGCAGAATGGATCAATTCGAGAGAATAGGTAAAATTTTGAGGAGACAATTCTTGGTAATAATTAAGGACGACTTTCGAAAAGGCCATTTTTAGCAGAAGTTGACTTCGATTAGCCAAGTGAGGATTTGCTTCCAGGGCTATGAGTTACCACAGAACTTTCCTTGCACTACATCTTGACCTAATTTTATCATCGTTTAAGATACACGAAATATCATGATACTTGATGTATTGTTACTGCAATTTTCAGTTGCAATACAAATACGAATTATTAATCGAGAAACAACGAAGCTGATAAATTTAAAGAAATCGTTGCAAATTTCATCATCAATTGAAATACAATCGTAGAAATCTAATTTCTAAAAGGTTGCATCAGAGTTGTACCGATCATTGTTCGTTGCGAAGTAAAATTGAAATGACATTTAATTCATACGTTTGCACACCGGTGCACGATCTAGGGAATGGTGTTTAATAACTACAATTATTCCTCGTATAATGCTTATCAACTCCGAGTGCTCAACTACTATTCACTTCGCTATTTCGCTTTTAAAAGAACAACGTTAAATCGAATTATAATCCTACCAATCCTAGTTCAGTACTTATGTTCTTCATCCGTGTTTCTAATTTTTTTCTTTTTTTAAGTTTGACTATAGTTAATAAAATAATGATATAAATATAAGTTTTTCGTTTTGTCCAAATAATAGTTTTATTTAGTTGTATTTTTACACCTTCTAACCAAAATCCTGTTATTCCCATTTCTGTTAACTTGACTCAATCATTTCCATTCATAACCATTCAGAAATGATAGATTTCTATACCATCGACGAGATAAGAAGAGAAACACAATTTATCATCATGAAAGTACATATAAAGTTCACGTGTTAATAATCCGCGCAGAATACTTGACACGCTGCCAAATGTCGGCGAAAATTCTAAAAGGAGGCACTCGCAAACCGTTTTAACGCGACTCTCCATGTCGATCAAAATAGTGTGTAAATCGACGACGCAGAAAGTTCACTTTCTTCTTACAGTCTTATCGCGACAATTCACAGTTTGACGACAATTAAAAGCTAAATACTCGTTATAATAGCAACAAAAAGCTATCGCAAGTACGTACGTATGTACCGATACAACACGATTATTCCTCATTCTTCTTCGCCGAAACAATGATAGGAGTACAGCAGCGTTGTCTTTTCCTACGTCCTGTCAATATACTCGCACGTAAATGAACGGCTTAACCGAGGAATAATCGATAAGCGATAGAAGAACAATTTAACCTTGATAATTCTCTCCTCCACGTAAACACTAAAAAGTGCTAAAACAAGGTTCCAAGGTTCCAGGTATAATTATCCGACATTTGGCGCGTGATGTTATAAATCTCTACATTAAATACTGCATCCTAAACATTTTGATAACATTCTGCTGGAATATTAAAGAAATCTCAACAAATATAATCTAGTAAATAATTAAAAATAACCTACCGATAGTGGTCTCAGTGGCCGACAAACAAAGTTACTTAAAACGACAACTCTCCGATCACATACATTAAATTTCAAACAATCCACTTTTCCCCTTCCCAAATACTTTTCTACCCTCTCGATTAGTTACACGAATTAATTAATAAATCGATATAACCTGATCCGAGTCCCTCCGTCGATCGATTCAGCGTCCAACGGTTGGATGCACGTTAAAAAGCGAAGGGAGCGACAAATTCGAGAAAGTTAAGAGCATTGTTTCATCGGCAAGTGATGCGCGCACAGTGTACGGGAGCGCTGCGCACGCGACGCCGCTAATTGGGCTTAAAGGACAAGCGTCGTAACAAGCTACACCGGCGGCCACTGGGTGGGTGAACGTAATGGAGCAGGGCATCTGGTATGTATCGATGGCACGCGGTCTAGACTCTAGACGTCACCAATCGTGAGAGAATGGTAGCTGGTTCACCTGGATGACGCTAGAATTCAGGCGACGTAGCAACCGGAGAGAACCACCAAGTGAAACGAAGGCAGAGAAAGACGAGGAGGAAGTGGGGGTAAACGCGCAAAGCTGAAAAGAGTCGGTGGGGGTTAAAATCGGAAGCTACGGAGCATCGCGCAAGCGTGGAGAACGCTGTATTACGCCGGGAGGATCGAGGACTCACGGAACACCTATCCCCGCAAACGCTTATTGATTGTGACTCTCGCATCGTGTCTCCCTCTCTGTCTATGCTTCTTTATCACACCCTCGTTTTTCTCACTCCCGCCACATCTCTCTCTCTCTCTCTCTCTCTCTCTCTCTCTCTCTCTCTCTCTTGTTTGTTTTTGTATCTCTCTTTCGATCCGGAGATGTTTGTTTTATTTTTTTTTCTCCCCGGAATTTTCCTCCAAATATGCACGTACTCGAATCTGACGAGATCGAAGTAACTAACCGGTCAAATGAAACGAATTCGATTACATCGTTAGGGTAATTCCGATTAGTCAGCTGCGACTATTGGGTCTCGCAATAAAATTGAACGTAGATTTCAGCAGGGGAAATCTAAGTAACGCGATGAATTTTAACGTGAGGCATACGTATAAACTAACTAACAATGCAATTGACATTTCACTTTCTAGTTTTGTAATATAAATTTCGCTACGCGGTACTAACTTAATTTATTAAGTTTTAAATATTAATGCGTTTCTCTACGTCTTATAATCCAGGAATATTTTTTACTACTACTTTGCTCGATCCAAGTGTATGTTTTCAAAAATCCTCCATAATATTAAAATCGTAAATCCTTTGTTCATGCAGTCTCTTTAATATTTTGGCGTAATGCACAATTCTATTCTTTTGCTAGCAACTAATTACTCGTTATTAAGTATTCACTGAATTGAAAATTTCGTTTTATTAATTTTTCGTTGACTAATTTCAAAATTATTTCGTTTAAAACGACCAGATCAGTGAAAAATTATCGTGCGAAATAATTATCGGACAGTCTGAGAAATAACGTTTTTTCGATGGATATATTTTTCATATATTCATCCGTTCACATCTGTTTCCCGACGAATTAACTCAACGCAGAAGAAACGGAAGCACGAGTCGGGAACGTTGGCGAGCCTAGGCAGTGACATCGTTGAAGTTCAATTCAATGACTACGCGTAGCGAATGCTTAACAAATGGTTTAGCGCGCACCACGCAACTTCGACGCCTCGACATAATGTTACGCATGAACGCGCGCATGCAGCGCGCGCGAATAAGATAGGACGACTTTGCACAGATATACTACACGCTCCTTAAACGCGCGGCATCGATTTTGTGGGTGCACGCCCATTATTTCATCGCGAAATCATACTACATTTAGTTGATTATAAAAGTGACGACTACCTTAACAGTTCTAAGTAACTTAATTCCAAAAATGTCTTTGTGACTCGTCCTACTGCTTCTTTTCTGGGAAATCTATAGATAACGTAGAACGTGCCTAACTTTTAAAACGTGATATCTAAATACGGCAATATAGACTGTCTTTTCTTTAACTTAGAAAGAATTATCTTAGATATAGTACACTTACAAAAAAATTATGAAACATTTTTCATACTAACATTTCATTTCAAAGAATGTATTAAAAACATTGAATTTATTACTGTGAGAATTTGCTAATTTACAGTATGTATTTCCACAAAATATATATTATTGATACAATTTACTAACGACGTCACAAAATTTTTTCTATGGTTTTCTATAATTATATTATTTCTTAGATTATGACGAAACTTGTTTAAAAGGATGCTAGGACATTGAACATTATCCAATAAATTAATGATACTTGAAATTTTTTAATATAAATAACTCATTAGTACATAGTATTATTTTTGCATTGCACGATGCGACACGTGAATAAATTGTAATTATCTTCTAATGGATCTTTGAAAATTGTACAATAGTAGCTCGAAAAACTGCCTTCCTGTCCAATAAAAAAATCATGTCGATTATGGTGGTAGGAAAGTCAACGTCTCCGAGCGTGCAAGTACCCGTCACGTTTGTTAGCGGTCAGGTCAATCCCGAGTTTCCGCGAATTCGGTAGACATCGCCGAAACGGCCGAAAGTCCTAAGTTACCGAACGCGTTCCGGTATCCAACCGTTCCCCAGTCCGCCGTGTCGTACTCGAAAACTAGTGGGAAGACAGCGAAGGAAAACGAACGAGCAACGAAGAGACGAGAAGAGGGTTAAAAGTGGGGTGACGAGCAGTTCGGTGCGAAGCTGATAGTCGATCGTACGCAGGCGCAGAAAATATAGACCCGCGTTCCGACAGTCGGAGCACGGCCACGGAGGTGTGCGCGGTTCTATGTGTGTCATGATTATTGCCCATTAAATTATCTTGCACACGTTGTGCGCGTTCTACTCTCACTCCCTGACATACGAAGCTCCATCATCAACGTATACATATATATGTATATGTATGTATATGTATGTATATGATGTATATGTATATATATGTATATATATGTATATATATGTATATATATGTACACATGATGCACATACATCTCTATATACATCTGTATCGTGTACACGTACGCATTTGTTCCCAGCCAGACTGGCTCTCTATATCCCTCTCTCGGCCGACACAGCTCCACAGAAGCACGTCAATAACCCGTTGCCGCCTCGACATGCTGCATACAGTGCGTTTATAGCGCGAGCGCACATGTGCTCGCAACACACTTAACCGACGCTTTTTTATGAAACGAGTTTCGGAGCTTTCACCTGTTTCCATACCACGGACTCGGCTTCTCGGTTCTCTGGAACCCTTTGCGCTCGCGTGTTTGCGCGTTCGTAGATGCACTTGAGCCGCCTCTACGGCCGCCGCTGCACCGCTGCATCGCGCTGCGCCATGCCTTTCGACGACTCTGTTCTGCTCTACTCTCTCCGTCTTTCCATCCACGTTTCACACAATTTTTTTTCAATTCTCCTTCCCCACCTCCTACCCCAAAGGCAACATTATTTCGACCGAGATTAACGTAAATCGTCGTTAACGAATTACCGAGAAACGCTGAACGATAACGCGCGCGCTTGGAACTAATTGGGCCAGAATGTAATTACACGGGGAAGCATATTTTCGCGCGATGGGAAATTTATAACCGAATGCCGGAGACGAGATCGAATATTAGAGACAGTTTTCTAAAATCCTACGCGCGGAAATCCGATTGCGAGAACTACTTTGATTAAACGAATATAAAACACCAACTCAGCGAAGGACAAGAAATCATATCAAAGTGTTTCTCAAAATAATCTCGAATTGAATATCTTTTCCATCGTTTTTGGCGCATCTCGTACAATTCTTGCTAGTTTAGATACGTGCATTTTTTGGTTATTCTAGAGAAAATCGTTACAAAAGTTGTTACAGTAAAATAATAGGCACGAATATACCTTTAACCGTGCTTCTTTCTTGGGGACAACCGTTGTGGTGCATCTGAAACGTACTCACCGAGCGTGTAATACTGTTAACGCATTGCTGCCTGGCACAGCGGCAGGTTTTTGTCAACCCGAACGGATCTGAACGTCGAACGAAAAAGTTCTGACAAACGGAAATTGCTAACGTGGCGAATTATTGAACCGTGGCACCTGGGCACGTATACACGTCCCGTACACACGTGTGTACCCTACGTGTCCGCGTGATATATTTATGTTTTTGGATTCGTGTATGTGTCGATGATAGCGGGAAAGAGCGAGGAAAATAGAGGAAAAATGCACGGTAGAATACGCATTTGAAAGTCGTTGGAGCATGTGGGACGTGCATGTGAAATGCAGCGCGACGAATACGGTGGCGTAAGTTGGCAAAAACAGTTTATCGGCAACGATCGCAAATTCAGCGGTCGATCTGGCAGACGCTGCGAGCTTCGCGCTCGCAAAAATGTGATTGGAAAGCGTGGTATGACTTTTTGGAAGTCGCATTTGACGCGTTGTGCGATATGGAATAACAATATTCTCATACGAGAATAAGAAACAGAGAATTGTACACAGAACTGGATATTGTACGTTTAAAGAATTATTATTGTATTTTTAAAGAAGTAAATAAAATATATAGCCCAAGTAATAAATACAAAAAACTCTTATTAACTAATGAACTAAGATTCAGAAGCGGATTTTTATAGATCGTCGTTAGAGCCTATTTTAACGTTTGAGATTAGGAATTTTATACTTGTGCTTCTGCAAGCACTTTCCTAGCAACTAATAAGAAATGTAAGAAGCACAAACATTTCATGTGTACTATATCACTTATACAGTATGTTACGCGAAAGCGATTTTCAGTATAATTAACTATGTTATATTACCCCATTATACGTATAAATCAATATGTAAGGTATATGAAGTATTGTAATATATACATTCAGAAACAAACGAAAATGTCCAGTGGGTTATGATTTTGTTCCATACTGCATTATTATATTTTGTTTTATATCGCAAGTGTTACTATATCTGAAGCAATGTATATTATGAACATACTTTTGTCCCAATTACGTAAGTACCTGTTTCTTAGCCTTCACTGACTCAGTTTGTTGAACGTACTATATGTTAGAAATATGAAATTACCTGCGACATTGTGTTGATGATGATTATAAGTAAGAGGAACGGAGTGTAATGCCCTAGCAGACCACTTTCTGTGTCTAGAATCCTCGTCATCGTCGTCAGCTTGTTGGCCATCCTCTCCTAAGAAGTGTACCTTCTCATACCTGTCCAGATACCTGAAATAACGAACAACTCTGTTAAATACAACACAATAACTGATTCAATTATGAGATTATATTTTGAAATATTCCATTATATTATATAATTTCTAGATTATATTCTGTAGTCAAATATGTTGTATTAAATTACTGTCTACTTTTTTCACGTCAAAGATACCCTATGTGTAAAATAATTATATCTGTCTGAAAATACCTTAGTTATAGTATATCAGAGAAGCATCGATTATTAGAATTAACGTGCTCCCTCCGTTCTCTTTGAGAGAAGACACAGACACGCTATCTCGGTGATTCTTTCTCTATGAGCTGAGTTTACGAACACAAAAGACGAGTAAACCTAACGAAATATAAATGTACGTGATGCTTTGTGTATGTGTTCTCTTCAACGAATGCTAATGGTCCGAGAAAATATGACTCGAACGTATTGCCTTTGACAACATCCATTCCATCTTCATTCATCCACTTCGTGTATTTCGTCAGCTTACGTTTAGTCTGCGTCGAATGCTCGAAATCCATATACGAGAAAGAATTTCTCTCAACCTCTGTAGGCATTCAGATGAACTGTTGTCTGAACTTTTGACGCATGCTGGTAAAATGCAAAGTAAGACGCAAATCTTGAGAAATACAATTGCATCAGAATGTGTATTGATTAGTATTATTTTCATACTGCGGATGTTTATTTATTCGTGAGAATTTTAAGAATACAAAAATGCAGAAAATGCATATAGTGAAACACTTAAAATGGAGCACATCTCACAATATATGTATGTATGCAAATGAAAGGAGTTTCTGATTACATTTTTTTAAATGACACATAATGTATATAAACATTCGCAGTTTATTTTGTCGTAAAATAATTCTATATACTTGTTACATACTCTGTTTTCGCTGCTACCTAATCGCAATTACTATCCTTTTACAATGGACACACAATACACTTACGAGAATTATAACCTCACAATTGCCTTCTCCTATTTGTGGCACGTGTACTAATCTATTGTTACTAGCACGGGTATTCTCTTCGGGAAAATCGTTAATCTATTTTCTCCTACGAATGAGTCAACCCGTTTCGTGGAACGCACGTTTCATGTACAGTGTAACTACGAACCAGCACGGAACCAGGCAGACTAACCACGACCAGCAACAAAGAAGACTAACTTCGCATGTGGGACGAAAAGAGTCTTGCACAGTGAAGTTAGAATTACCCGAGAATGATGATAATAATAATAATAACGATAAAAGGAAGAGAGGGAAGAGGGGATAGAGAGGGGATAGAAAGAGGGGGGTGGAGGAGGGTAAGAAGAGAGAAGAGGAAAGTAGATGTGGTCGTGGGTGGGCGAAAGAAAATAGTGGGGGTAGGTGTAGTGGATCCATTCATGCACCAACGTAGAGTACGGAAAGGTGCAGGCGTTGGAGCACCCAGTCAGAGCCTGATTGGCCGTTGCTCGGTGCAGACTGAGTATAGACACTTTGACTACTGGCTGACTCTGGCCCCCGTGTCCGTAGACCGTACTTCGTGTGCCATATAGATCGCGAGTATTATGTAGTAAGGAACGTCTGCTACAGCGTGCTACTGGTGCTGCTACTGTTGGTGGCACCGGTGAACTCCTGGTGACTGTAGGATCCGGCAGGAGTCACGTGTTCGCCACATTCTGCGTCGATCAACTATGAATGAATCGCCATTTGGATCTCGCGCCGTTGTGAACACACGTGACCCCGCGTTTCCGAGAGTTCCCAGGATTTCGAGAATCCTCGAGGCTAATTTGCACTCGTAATTAGCAAGTGCAAAGTTTTTAGATTCGTCGAAAAATGAAGAATTCATATAACAACGATGTATGAACTGCTTTTAATCTTGTCTTCTTCTTTTTATTCTTTTCTGTTTCATTCTCGCTTTCCTTTTTCTGTCTCAAACAGCATCATTGAGATAAATTATTAAAATTTGAGGTATTTAATATTTTTTTCATTTTTATTTTATACTCTCCACGATTAAGGTATTAATGGTTATCGGTAGCCCAACGCTACCAGCTAAGAATTACTCTTCTTTCCTTCATTCCATTCGTCAATATTTAGCCATTAATCCACTCATATTGTAACAGGTAATATAAATGTGACATTCGTATTGAAACATGCAAATACTTTTTACCACTAATATCGATGAAATATGATATTTTTCACAGAAATGAGATAAAAGTACCTAAAAAAAATTAATACTTTGATCGTGAAGATTAGCAATTACCATCACTTGATCTACTAATGGTGTCACGGGGAACGCGGTGGTCAACGATGAATTAATTAGCACTTTCACAGCTTGTAATCTCCTCCCTTCCGTGAAACTGAAAGCCAAGGAAGGAGCAAGGCTAAGGTTGGTTGTCGCCAGTTTCTGTCGTTAACAGAAGAATATGAATTACAACGTCCGCTTAACTTAACTCAATACGTTATTTTGAGCGATAAAAAAATAAAAACACTTGATGAAGAAGTTCATTTAAAGTTTTGTACTATGATGAATTGAATTGTGTAATTTTATGTTAGGAAGAAGAGCTGTTGCGATTGACATATTTTTATGTCAATCGCAACAGCTCTGTATGCCTTTATCAATCTCACCGCTTTGAATACGTTAATTAATTAATTAATACATATTTATTACAAAACGCTGATACAAGAAAGTATTGTAATGAAAATAATTGTGGCAACTAATTTAATGATGGAAACCTCGTTTCTAACATTGCAGGTTTGGCACAAAGGACTCGAACTTCGTTACGTTCACAATTATATACATTTTTCGTTGGATATAAGTAATCAACATCATTGTGTAATTCTAAAATCATTGTGTAATGTAAGTATACATACAAGATTTCTTTCGATGCTATGATAGATCTTTACACTTCTTCTTGAGTACCTGTAATCGATCTATAAATAGTACGTTATTGTATTTTTGTAACACTTATATAAACATTTCTTGTGGATTTCAGTTTGTGGAATCTGGTTTGTAACAAGAACTATTGGAACATAGAGGTAAATGATGTTACTTTTGAATGTTTAATATATCCTTGAAACTACACGTATCATGGATTACGCTGTTTGAACTGTACGTCAAGCACACATACACACCGCGAACTTTAAGTCAACTTTATGAACATTTATAGCTGATGTGACAACTAACGCGTTAACACGAACATCGTGATACTTTTCCAGCTTAAGATCTTTCTGTCTCTGCAGTTACACGGTTTATCATCACTTTTATTTATTGTATCATGAAACGAAAATATGATTATATCTATTTACTACCATTATACCATTTTAATTAGAATCATCACACATTTAAGTAAATGTCGCAGATTGATGTTGATTTTTGTCAAAGCAATTATATATATATATATCCATACACACTATACGTACTTCATTTCACATGATCATGATAATCTACCATGTATATCATAAAATAATAATACAAGCGTGCTCGTGAGATTCTATGGCACCACATTTTACTGACTCGTATATTCTCGTAACATATTCTTACGCGGGTTGCAAATTCTAGCTCGTGTTACCGTAATTCTAGTCGATAAAAGATTAAATATAATATTCCATGTAACACGCTACACCGCTCGCCGTGTGTTTAACCGTAATAAAATATTTATTGCAAAAGCACCGAAAAATCGTGCTCTATGTATAACGATGAATCTCGGCGTGGGTGCCAAGAAGACGCTGTGTTTACGAATGCAAAACGAGAAGAGAACAAGTACTTGATTGTTTGTAAGTAGGTGATGCTCGACACAGCGGCTTTGTTACCTACAATTAGGATAGTTTACTCCGAATATGTTAAATGTACTGTGTTACGTACAAATGAGTAACATTTTATCTCTACACTTATTTTTTTACAGTTTCATTTTACAGTTTCTCGAAGATTGTGTCGCTACGGTTGCCAACTAGTAGTGGAACTACTACGACTGTAGAAAATCCACTGTTGTACACTCTCGAATTGCTCGAACACAGTCAGCAGTTGCGTAATTTAATTCACGTTGAAAGATTACATCTTCCTCTAGAATTATTCTGAACCGTGCGATTTATTTCTTCCGGCTAATAGGACAATCTACATCTATGCAGTAACTTGTGCGAATATTTATTATCACACGCGTTTAGATAATTTATATCGTACTCTTGAGATCTATTGTTGCAGATCTGGAGATCTATGTCTCAGATCAGGGGAGTTGAATAGAAGTAATAAAAGAATCAAGTTGCGAAAGTCTGAGAATAGATGTCTCTATACAGAGTAAACTGCGACACAGAAATAGAGGTGCTTTCGCGCAGATGATCAAATATTTATTCAAATAAAGGACTCGATGGAAGAACAATACAAATGCATTCTTTTTCCAGGAAACAATACAGAACTTACATTTCTCTGAAAGAAGAATGGTAAGAAGAAGTACAAACTTTTCTTCCTAGTAACAACATTCAATTCTTGAACGTACAAATAGTCGCAATACAGTTTCGCGTCACACGCGCACAAGTTAAAGACAGTGGTCTTTTGTGCCACTTTCTCTCCGAGAGCTCCAATCATGGCGCCAATGTGCACTCGATATTAATGCCGATGATCGCTAATAGCAGCCGCAGTGCACGAAGTCAGTGCAACGAGAAGCTCTCTCACTTTTAATATTTAAATATAAAAAAATCTATCGTTGCTGAGAGCTGCGAGCCTCGCGATCGCGTGAAATCAACAGGGAGAGTGGCCGCCGAAAGAGCCGGCGAAGAAGCGACAGAATCGACCGGCGTCCTTGTTTGCAAGCGGCGCACGGTGGTAACAAGGTTGCACAGAGAGAGAGCTTAATCGGGGGGAGAGAGGAAGGAGAGAAAGAGAGAGAGAGAGAGAGAGAGAGAGAGAGAGAGAGAGAGAGAGAGAGAGAGAGAGAGAGAGAGAGAGAGAGAGAGAGAGAGAGAGAGAGAGAGAGAGAGAGGACACCGACTCAGGAACCACGTGGCTCTCGTCAGCGAGGCCAGTATGAATGAATGAACGAACGAACGAACGAACGAACGTACGTACTATACGATACGGAAAATGCCGGCGGTGGTGGGGCGTAGGTAGCAGAGAGTGCCCCGATACGCGGTTGCCGACAGTACGGCAAAACGTCGCCGCTCTCCTACTCTCTCGTAGACGCTCGCGGACTGCCAGACGTAATGGAGCATCGTGCCTCACTGCGACGATCGACGCCTTCTCTCCCAAATCAAAATTTTCGGCCAAACCTTGTTTCTCGCTTGCACGAAGCTTCTTCAAGACGAATGTCGCGAAATTGAGGAAACTCAAAGTAACTTTAATTGTTATGTATCGTTGCACCGTTGCTCGTATCTAATCTGTATGCTGTTCCTCGAGAAGAAAGTAGACAACTTCCATATAGACGTGAATCTTGAATCTTTAGCGAAGTGTATTATCTGTCGGACATCGAGTGTCGGATCATTTTCATCTTTTCATCGTCGCTTGCTTTTTGTTAAATAAGAAATTGAAATAAATAATGTTACGATGGTAATAACAGGGAAATTTATTAGGAAACTTTCACGTCACTATGAATCACAACGATTAACCATTTGACTCCGCTATTGTTGTTCAAATAACCGGTAATAATAATAACTAAGGGTTAATTACCATTTCGCCATTTGTATTGTATTTAGTTATAGAGACACGGACTTGATTCTTTCTCAGTTTTGCTTCCGGATAGTTCTAGACATTCATCCTATGATCTTACTTAATTATAATAATTTTATTAAACTTTATAAAACCAATATTATTTATCCTTTTCCTACGACAAAAATTTTTCAATTGGCGAATCAAAGCTCAATGTTGTAGAATGAAAAGGACTAAAGGGAATACTTGAACAATAGTTGTTTCTTATCAATCCTTTCTTACAAGTACAAATCCCAACTTAGCTCTCAGGCACAAATATAGTATACGCTTAAATCCAAAAATATATTTAGGTGGGAGTATGCCACCTCGCGATTCACTTTTTGCATGATGTACGAGCCCGAGATGCTTCTAAAATAAAGTGATCGATGGTAGCAACGTGTCTCAGCCACTTACCTAAGGTAAATTTGTTTAAGGCCAACCCCGCTGTTCACGCAGCCGTTGGGTAGATGGAATTGTTCGCATAACGATGCCCACTCGTTTCTGGTATTCACCTGAAACACCAAACACAAAGAGCGTTTCAGTACGTTATACATCATACATTCTTGCGAAAAAGAAAGAGAAAGAAAACTATGAATCTCTTTCGCTTTATTCAAAGATTCGAACAATTTTTCAAAGTGACCATTTCGCTTCCTCGAAATCCCAAGGTACATCTCGGCCCCAATATATTCTCCGTGATTGGAAATTGATATCTGTTTGATCGAAATGCCACTGAAAGAAATTAATAAAATTAATAATTTGTTCGTAAAAGCCTACATTTTTAAATGTTTGCAAGCATTTTACCAACTAGCTGAAATATCGCGTGTCAGACGTATCGTTAGTTCTACAGAAACATGGCGTTATTCGCGCTAATGAGTGACCTTACAGTCCAGAGAGGATTCGCGCTTTCGCTCGAATGCGTGCCTCCGCCAAGTGATTCATCGACGTTAACGTTACCCACCAGCTATACTGTTACTCGAGATTTACGAAACTAGTCACAACTATCGACAAACGTAATTTTCGCGATTCGTTGGCAAATTGCGTGTAAACACTAGTGCGGATGTAGCGTCAGCGAAGCGTCTATCGCATTATTTCGACTTTCTTCCATAAGAAATCGTGTCACGCTCGCGTCATACCGCCGTATCGAAGAACGATGCAACGTGACGCGCTTAGATACGGGAATGAACGATCGACGAAGAGAAATATTCGAGCCGGTCGAGCCGTAAACGACTCGGCGCCTGGCCAACGAATTTGCGGTTCCGTTCCGTGAAAACTCGACGGGTCCTCTTTCCCGCGGCGAATCTACATGCAAGGGAGAAACGAAAGACGAAGAAGTACGATCTGTCGGCGCCGCGAGATGAATACAGAAGGTAGGGATAAATAGAATGGGGGTGCGCGATTCTTAGGGAATTCCTGGTAGCGGGACACGAGATAAAATGTGCCGTGGCGGTGCATAAATTTTCTTGGATTAAGCGGTAAAAAAAAAAACTGCACGACTTGTACCCCAGTACGATTCGTGTTACTGAAAGGCCCAGAAGCAACTGTTCTGACTAGGAAATGAAAACGATTTTTTTGCCATAAAATTTTATCGATATGCAAACATTTGAATCGATAGAAAACAAATTACAGGCGTGATCGCTCAGTACCAGACAACGCCACTCCTACTCGAGGTCTATCCCACGCCCCCTCTCACGAATCACGTGATCCAAATCAACCAATCGCTAATTTTTCGTTGCATTAGCGTTGCACCTGAAGAGGCCCGATTTTCTGGATTATCCTCGCTAAAATCACTTTCAGTGATAAAAAAAAAAAAAAAAAACTCGCGTGTTACATGGGCGGTTGTGTGAAAGCGTGTATCGCGGCAGAGGAAAAAAGAACGCGAACAGAAGGAAAGAGAACGGGCAAAAAGTGAGAGTGGAAGGAAATACAGAAGAGAATGAGAAAGATTAAACGTTGCGACAACGTGTAATTTTGCGAAGTATCAGAATAATAGAACGAGGTGAAGAGAGAAAATATGCGAACAGGTTGATTTTGTAAATTGTTCGCTACACCGAGGACACAACAAGGAAACTTTGGAACGTGTATGTGTATTTACACATAACTAATAGTGACACTGGCGAAGCAAGTTTAATTGCTTGTTATGTTTTTCACATATCTCCGCGATATACAATATTGTACAATATTATATAGATAAAATTTGCTTTTTAATCACTATCGAATAATTATAATTGAAATATACGATACGATATGCATGTGTTGTATCCTCAAGGGATGCCAAAATCAAGACCAATAATTGTGAGATTTAGAATTTTGTACTTAGTGTACATACATCGTCTGTATCGTAAAAATTAATTTCGGAGATATTATTCGTCTCGCCTCTGATATTATTCGGTATTTTGATCGAATGAAAATATTTCTGCTGACATGGTTTTGCCAATTTGTCTACTCTTATTTATATATATCGTGTAAAATTAATCAGCATCATACATCGTACACAGAATATAGTTCGAATATAGAATAAACAAAAGAAAACAGCATGCGTTACCTCGTCACGTAATTCGATGTACTTAAATTTCGAGGTTAGGTCGGCAGCATAAGCGTGGCATGCACTTAACATGTCCAGACATGTTGCCGCGTATTAATTACCGAAGATTGAAAACAAAGTTGAATCGACAAACAATCGGAGCAGACGCCACATACGACGCAATAGACATAACGAAATATATCGGTCGGGGCACGATGGTTTCTCGCTGTTGCACGCCGCGTTCGTCGCAAACGGAACAACAGTGAAATCGACGACGGACGAACATACTGGGTCAGTGCTCTCTGGATCCGCGCCCGTTCCTTTGCTATTCTCGTCGTCGCGACGTTCAACCTTATGAATCGAGAATGTGGCGCCCCACTGTGGACGACCTCGCGACATCGGTCTCTCGTCAAAACTGCTCGAACGCAGCACGCGTCGCGCAATAAATATAGTCGTCGCTTAAGCGTTCAAAGTCAGGACCGAAAGTGGAAATAATGGGGAGAAGCAAGACTTCTGAGAAATGTTTGTGCCGAGATATAGGTGTCAGGTATCACTGGCTTTGTATTGTAACGTAGTTCAAGATAATCCTAATTCTAAGAACTGGTGGGGATAGCGGCGGACGCTGTACTCGATCAGTCAATGAACGTGAAACGAATGACCCGAGGGAGCCTTCGTTACTAAAAACTAACTAACGGAGGTCGAAACAGAGATTACGGAAGTAATTTCTCCTTAATAGAAATTTTATGCACTTCTAACGTGCTATATTTTGTTCACTTTGATCTCATTTTCGATTCGACGTCTCCAACACGATCTTTGAATATTTTTGTTAATGCTTTTTTATTAAAGAAGGTGGAGTTGGAAAGAATTCGCGCAGACTGTGACGAATTTATTCTGGATAAAAAGTTGACTTCTAGTCGATCAATTTGATTTTAATATCTTTAAGTATACGTCTAAAATTACACGACACGTTACTCGTTAATAGATTTCGAATTTGGAACTTTTAGCATGCTAGAATCCTAGCTTGTAGAATCCTAGCTTCGTTAGCATGACCAGTGCAAAACAGATTGCTCGTTCAGAGAACAACATTATTTTCCATTATCTCATACATGAGAAATTGACATCCATCATCACTTCTGTTGTATACTTTTAATACAAGTGGTGTTACATAAGTACAAAACACAAGTGTTTTAGGAAAAATACAAAACGCAAAGACATAAATGTGGAAGTTGCGATGGATAAACGAGAAGATGGTATTTCAACGAGCTAATTTAACTCTTTTAACCGGCTTAAACGGCTAAACCGGCATCGAGATTAACTTAGATTCGAAATCTGGACCACGATTGTGAAAATTGGCGCGACATTTAACACGTGAAAAGCTGAAATTAATAGTACGGCGTTACGTAACAGTGCCTTAAATTATTAGCAAACGCGATGCGAAACAATGCGACATTTTTTGCAAAGTTTACGCAACTGATTTATATTATTCCAAGTAGTTAAATAACGTTGCAATTTGTTACAACACACGTTTAATTACAACGTGTCAGTTACTCGATACCAAGAAAAAAATCACGACATCGCGATCGTTTCTCATTGACGTTAGTGATATGTCTCTATACATAGTCGTTTTTCAAATATCTGCAAATATTTTTATCAAGATTTCCCAACCTTGTTTATACTCGTTAAATTGGATATTTCGCGTTTCACAGAAATAACTTTCAATATTGTTATTCTTATAAATAGTTCAACGTGAATATTTCCAGCGTAAAACATTTTCTGAGAGATATATTTCTGGCTAAATTTCGCACTAAATAAATCCAAGTTTCAATAATTACTTCGATATCGTCTTAATTTCATACGAACGACACTTTAATTTACAGCGGAAATGGGCCGAAGTTGCTAGGAAATATGTACTTTATTCTCGGTGTGAAGTTCCTCGGCGCGTAATAAAAATTTCGCGCGAACTAAACTGCAATTATGCGTTTCAGGTGTGCAACATCCCAGCAGCTGCGAAGCGTTATGACACGAGATGAAGCGACTGAAATTGTTGTGAATTGTACAAAGCGTGCGCGCTGATTACGCGTTTATTATAACGCGCGGACGTAAGCCGTGTCTCTACAAAACTTCTAGAATCGTCGATTAGTTAAAACGAACAAACGAAGAAATTCCTTCAGTGAGAAGCAATTTTCACGAGAGTTCATGCAAAATTAAAAATTGCCTGCCGCTTGGATGATTTTTGCAAACGGTGCGCGATGGAACAGTTGGATATTTTTCCTTCATGCTGGATCAGCGGGGTAATCTGGGTCAATTTTTTCGTCGTTCTACATTTCTAAAGAATTTATAAAAATTCTAGGATATATATCAACGTCAAATAATGTTGCAACAAACGTGATTCGACGTATTTGCTACGATTGGCAGTTCATCGATTAATCATCGACTTGTGATTTCATTTTCCAAAGTTTAAGCTGTTTTTACGGGTACTTAATACCAACGCTTCTGGAATTGAGAAATCTTTCGCACGCGAAATTATTGCGTGTGAAAGAGAGTGATAAGAATAAAAAAAAAAAAAAGGAAGAAAGACAGAGATGGACAGATAACGTAAATACACGCAGACAAGGTTTTATGGTTTTTACCTGATCTTATCGGGCATTCTACCACGCAGTTGAGTCGCGAGCAGTTTATCTGGTATAAACACTCGGATGCGCAAGATTTGTCAGAGAACTCAATTTTCCCTTGAAAAAGAATTATCTCAAAAACTTCGAAAAAGAACGATCTCAAGCTCTTATTAATGATTAATACGTGCTATCTCAAGGACAATTTGTATCGGAGCTGCCTTATTATCGAACGAAAACACACGATACAATATTTCAATATTGTATGAACATGCAATCAACATACGCCTAGGTATTTGCCGCAGGAACACCAAATTTAAATACATAAGAAATGTTATAAAATCAACGCGATCAAATAAGTTACACTTTTCTCCGTTTTCTGCGCGACGCTTCTACGTTGAGGAATATTCCTTTGTTCCGCGCAGCTCGGACTACCGAACAATTGTACAAAGATGGCCAACGGGAATTCGCTTGAACCTAAGACCAGCGTTTCGTTTGATCAAAGGGAAAGGCAGGTAAGAAAGGGAAGTCGCCTTGAAGAACTAGTAACCAGTCGTAACAAAGAAGCCAACAGGAATCTACTTCAACCTGCAGCAACTTTTTGTTTGATCAAGAGAAACCATATAGAAAGAGGGAGAGACCCTCGTGACACACCCTAAGCAGCTTTACGAAAGGAACCAACGATTTTCTCCACTCGACCCGTTTAATTGAAGAAAGATTAGAAAAAGAAAGAAACGGAAGCAAGAAATTACGTGAAAATGAAATTGCGACTGTAGGATGTGATTAAATTCAAGATTGAGGATATTTTAAGAAGCTATCAGAGTAAAAGTATCATAGCTGTATGTATATCAAAATGATCATTTTCATTTAATGATCAATTTTTCACGAAAATTTTATTGGATGATGTATTTTAAGGGATTTGAATGATTTCTTGCAGAATGTATTGAACAGGCTTGTCTCTTTCGTTCTGAGACTAATAATATAAAATTTTATAAGAAAAAATTCTGTTAGGAATACGAAGCAATTAAAAATCATAATAATAATCATAAAAATAGAAACTTGGCCCGAACTATGTTCGACTTTACGTTATCTTTATTACAGAGTAACGGAGAATTCTGGAACAAGCAGCTAGATTTTCGGCTTACGACTCATTAAAATTTTACGATCTCGATATAAAATGAAACGGATGATTGGGCGAATGAATATCACAATCATTGGTTTTTAATGGACAGTAAAGCAAACATATCCAACACGTCTCACTTCCAATGGCATTTTATGGTATCGTTACGCGCGCATCCGCCATTAAAATGCCCGCATCCAAAGATTAATATTCAATACTTGCCAATTATAGTCTTACTGCTCCAATCATCCAAGTAAAACCGTAATGCATAACCAATAGAACGCGTAACATCCATCATCAACACCATTCACGCTCAATACACCATTATCCTCTTTCACCACCAGAAACAATGCACCGCAAGCGCCATCATTGTCGAGCGCGCCGCACGACGAAACGGACAATAACACAAAACATCCCATTCATCGTGTACAGTCCTGGGGTCGGTAGGAGCGCGACCGTCGACGAACGAGTTAACGTCCTGAACAATCCCAACCAACTTCTCTTCGCTCACCAAACTTTGCATACTCGCTCGGCTATTGCCATTGGAACTAGGAGCACGGAGAAACGTACAGAACGTCATCTAACAAGAAACGAGATACAGGAAAACAGACACTGAGATGTTTCGAAAAACGGAGATTTTTCAACGTGTAATGGTTCGAAGATGACACTTACAATCTGGCAACCTTCGGTTCAACCCTCCCCTAAAAAAGTTCAGACAAATGATCACCTGACTTTAGAACATTCGAGTTTCGAGATTTCCAAAGAGACGTCTCGTCACGTTTTTACTTTCTGGGCTGGGGGTCCAAACGGATGTCAGCAGACACAGGCTGCCGATAGAGGAATGTAAGAACAGCGGCAAGACGCAAGAACATGGGACAAGTGCGTACAAAGAGGAACACGCTCGCCTGCGAGGTTCACGTATATACGCGAGCGATTTACTGGCGCCGATTAGGTAGCATAGCAGCACCGACACACGCGGATGCCCCATCTCGGCTGTAATCGTACGACTTTGCTTGACCTTGATAGTATGAATTACACCGCGCATGCGCGGAGACGTTCTTCGAGAGCGTCGAACGCTATCCACGTGTTCGTTCGCCTCCGAGGGACTACATGATGAAAGTGTCTTTGCCGCCACGTGCTCGTTGGGGTAGGATATGGTCTCTCTCTCTCCCCCTCTCCCTCTCTCTCTCTCTGACTCTTTCTCCCACCCCCTCTCGCATACGCTTCCCTCCTCCCTATCGTCCCGGTGTGTCCATGCTGCACCGGCCCGCCACACTTCTCTGGCCTATGGCTCCGCGCGCGCCGCCGTTTTCGTGCTCTATCGCTCGGCTTTTTCACGTTTCCAGCGTCGTTGTGTCTCGCGCCGGGGCTTTTAGCCAGTCTCGGTCTCGTCGTTGAACAGATACATACATCGGCCGCGGCGGTTAACAGTGTGACCGACCGCGTGCCGGACTGCGTTTACCACGCTGTTCGTCGCTCTATGGTGACGATGATGGCCGGCGACGGCAGAGATCGCCTCTCAGCGGCGTCCTTCTGATGGTCACTGGCACGAGGGGGAGATATCTCATTTCGAACCATCCTTTGATTTTTTCGCGCGTCTTCGAGCTACTTACTGTTTTAATACTAATTCTAATCCACAATCTCGTTATGTGACACCTCGTACGTTAGATTGGAGAAAAATGGTTTAAATGGCCTTTGTATTCTTTTGCCGAGTGTGACTCGGTATCACAGGCACTCTTATGTTGAGTCACGCTCGATATTTTCCAATTGCCAGTTAAATTGCAAAAGAAAAAAAAAATAATTGAAAAATGGTTTGGTTAAGTAAGTGTTGCATGATAATTTCAGTTCAAGCAGTGTAAGAAAACACGCGAGGCATTTTTAATAATAGATATTAAGAAATACTTCTACGTGATTATGTAATGTAAATAAGCATATTGTCTGATTGCAACAGAAAAGTGGAATTCAATCTTCTTATCTATTAATTAATTCAATATGTATTACGTACTTACATATATATATATATACATATATATATATATATATAATTAGAGATATATATTTATTTGCAACATCGGAGAAATAAATTACAATTTTCTGTTGCAGAAATAGTCTACAAACACATCTATCGTTTCAGTGGAAAAGCATTATCGGCATATTATACGATTCTGCTTTCGAACAACATTGGTTGTATCAATTGTAACTATTTTTATGACCAATGTTATACAATACAACTAATTATATAAACCTTCGTGGATATCGTCGACACAATACGTCTGTTAATTGCGACCAACGAAACGAATTCGTACTGTTCGCGACATGAGAAATTTGATTAATTTCAGACAGCTATTAGGACACGACATGTTAATGTCCGCGATTTTAACGCAGGGATGTTAATTACGGCCAATCAAGTAACTGAATACGATAGTTATGACGAAAATAATTGTTTATGATGACGATGTAAAGTCTCTCAAAAGATCGAGAAAAGACGTATAAGAAGGAAAAGGTAATTTTTTAAAATTTATTTTACAATAACTATTTATGTTCTTACGTGCGGTAAAAAAATATATTCGTCAGAATGTTTTTAAATTCTCACAATGAATTAAAAGGAGTCTAGTGACTAAGGGATGACTATATCTTCTTTTGAAAGTGTAAACAAAATACTTGTGATTCGCGATGTTTCTCGTTCTCCACGCGAGATATGTGACGCACAATTATCACAAAACGATGAATTAGTATTCCAGCGGCGAATTTGTTCTCGGGGTCATTTTCCAATCTCCCTCCAACCGCCTTGCTCTGCTCGAGAGATGGAGAACTGGTTGGAATTACAGTGGATGCCAGTGCATTTATCTCTCATCGACTACAAAGTAAAACCAGTATATCTAACTGATGCCGATGGTGTATCGTACGCGGAGCTCGAAAGCGGCAGCAAGCTGCTACCATACGCAGCCTCCGAGAGGATAAATCTTCCCTTTGACGTTCGCCTTTCGATATTCCGCTCGACACAGCCAGCGATATCGACGATGTCGTCGAATACCCTGCCATCCACGATTTTTTCCAACGATTTTTCAGCACATTTTTAGGACGAGCTGCACGTACTTTAATCCTCTCGTTCTTACGATTTCGTTTTCGATTTGTAATATAAAAATATATATGTAGATGGAGCGTATATGTGTATATAACATTATTCCTCAATGAAACTTAAATGTTCTCAGTCATGTTAGAAATGCTATTAAATGAGGTATATCAATACATTTGAATAACGGTATGCAAGTACTTTTTGCAGCCATATTTATGTATTTTATGTTTCCGACTATTTATATTTTTCAAGTTAAACGTGGGGAACGATAAGCAATATCTCTGTCCATATATGAAACATGAATTGTCTATAATTATAAACCTATAAAAATTGATCGCAATCGTTACCAATTACCATTTCGTTAAATTCAGCCACGACTAAATTTACGATCCAACAAATGTCTCTTCGTACCCGAGTATTAGGAACACTGATCTATAACATTTACAAATCTGCTAATTTGTAAATCTCGAAGACGATACAGAGATCACCGACGGTTATTATAAATTCCAAAGGCGATGATCCAAAATAAACGGGAAGAAGGGAGCCAAGAACCCTGTTCCAAGAATACCGACCGAGTACCCCAGAGTACATTCGACTCGAGATCTCCTTGGAACCGCAATTACAGTTTTTCTACATTTCCAGTGAACCCTGTACTTCGCGATACCGGCAAGAAATCTAAACAGGGCGGTTAATCCCAACCGCAAGACACCAACGTCCTGTGACAACAACTTCTTGTCACAGAGTTTTCAGTATCGAATATTATCGACGAGAATTTCAAAATTGGACGTATTTGAAAATTGCGAAGAAGCCGGGTAAGAGAGATTATCACGAGATTTCGTGTAGGGAAAATCTTGAATAATTTAAGATTAAATTTTTAGAACTCGGAACAATATTACGGATGGATTGTTGAGCAGTATTTATAGTTCATTATGGTAATCATTCGTATTGGAGAAAATGATGCTATTAATAGCTATTCAGAACGAAAGAGTTAAGCAAGCTAGGATTCTCTAAATTAACTATAATGGTAAATATGGAAAAAGAGATACGAAGATGCATGACGGATATCGACGAATACACGGATATCGGACTGATAGAACCAATTACACGCATATGACAGTATAACGGTACGTTTCTATTTTCCAAGGGAACAGGAAATCAAGTTTACCAAGGCAGATGCTGTACCCAGTGGCAGAAAACTCTGACACACCAAAACATGTCTCATACTTGCAGAAAATCTCATCTTCATCCAAAGTATCCTTAGAATCTGAGGTATTCTGTCAAGAGCTACTTCTATCGGAGACCCTATCCGTCATGATTCTGGCGCGTATCGGACGGTCGGTAGCCGCGTGGTCGACGAGATTCGCGTAAGCTTGGACAGTGAGCACGGGACACTGTGCCGCGTGGAGCGGCGTGGAGCGGTGTGGCGCGGCGTGGCGCGGCGCGGCGCGTAGCGTCGCCTCGCGTCGCGGCCCCGTGTAGAGCAGAAAGCAACCGACTTGGATCGCGGAGAGAGCCCCACCATCGCGTGGGCTCGCAGGCCCACGGCACACGACTGACAGTTCCCAGTCAGCTGATCGTCCATCGGGGGGGTTAGGGAGCAGGAGCAGCAGCAGCAGTAGCAGTAGCAGCAGCAGTAGTAGCACGAGCAGCAGCAGCAGCAGCAGCAGCCAACAGCAGCAGGAGGTGGTGGAGGTGGCGGAGGATGAGGTGGAGGAGGAGGGGCGGGTGTGGAGAAGAAGGGAAGGAGGGCGGAGGGGTTGGCGACGCGCAGTCTGCCGTCGTCGTCGGGATCAGCTGATCGGTGGAGGTGTGCTGGTGACTGACTGACTGTGAACTCTGAATGAACGAACGGATGAAGAAGTCTTCGCGTGCGTACACGTATAGGGAGAGCTCTCGCCGGTGCCTCTCTCGGGGGAGGGGGAGAGAGCAAGCGCGTATGCGCGCCTGTCTGCCTAACTATGCGCCAGAGCACTCGCGAGGGAGCGAACACGAGCGTTTAGTAGCAAACGGAAATAGTGGCCCGATACGGAAACCCCGGGATGACCTCGATATCCAGCGCCAATTCATCGGTTCCTTTAGGGGCGTACAGTGGCTGAGTTGCAGGAGGTTGCGTTTCCTTGTAGCGACGAAACACAGTGAACTTGCGTGCCGACTTGCTCTCTATACGATAGAGAAACGTATAAGATCATAGAGGTTGGTAGGGGTAGATTGGAGCTTGGTGTCGATGGAACTTGTATAGATAGAAGTGTTTTCGAGGGTTCTGGGGTTGAGAGGAGAATGAAGAATGGTTTCACGAAATTGGGATGTAGGGTTTTCTAAGTTAACAGGCGTAGGAAGTAGGTAATGTGCAGCTACGAGTAGAAGATAAAAGACGATAGAAATCGGAGCAGAAGAGTGTGTAGGATGATTAGACAATAGACTAGTGGAAAATATGATATTCTATTTTAGGTATCGGCTGAAGACTTGGAATGACAAAGCTTGAATTCTGTCTGTAGCTTTGATACACTCGTCAATACTCTATTATATTTAGGTTTTCCTTGTCACGTGTATTTTGTTATGTTGTACCACACAACATGAATTTTATTTCGTTTTCGTTATAATTATATCACTTGATTCATCGAAACCTTGTGGATGATCAAAGAGGATCAAACTTTATTTTCAATATCGTTGAGCCATCATCCGTCGATGTAACACAACTTTTATGGCTATCCAATTAACTTTGTTCATGGGCTGAACGAGAACTCGATGATATCGAGATCGATTCACAATTCATAATGTACCATTCGACACACTCGTCTCCTAAGTACGTTCTCTTGAAGACAAAAAACGAGAATTCGCATCGAATGTAGAGCGTGGCAACAATCGCACAAATACGATGGCGTCAAATAATTGCTTCATCTCTAATTATTTCTTCTTTACAACAATTAATTCGTCGCTATTTTAAAACACAGATAAGAGGAAATTTTAATGTTAACCAATCAACATTCAAAACTACGTGTCATTTTTTCAAATATTTTCAAATAGCAGATTCTAAAAATCTGTTTTTGTCAGAATCTTTTCTGACAAACTCACAAATTCGAATCTTCTTTTTCCAAATACACGCGTCATTTATACGTGCGTCAGCTTTGCCGCAATGCCAGCCGAGTTCGCCAATAATTGCGCTTAATTACCATGGCCTATCCTTTAGCGATGCATAATCGTTCGATTGATAGTCTAATGAACGCGGAGCATTCGGTTTCATGCTATGTATAGTTAGACAGAGGCTGCGCGTCCGCGTAATAAACGTGCACGTAGTCATCGACAATTGAATACGCGATACGCGGTTAAGGGACCATGTAATCCATGACGACAGAAGAACAGCCGCTCCTTGTTCTACTGTAGACGATTGCAGACGCTGTAACGACATAGTAACTACTCAGACGGGATCTGGTAGTGCTGTTCCGGAAGAAACCAGTCGTGTTCGCCGAATGCCTGGTTTTCGAATAAATTTGTATGGCTTGGGGAAATTGTTCTAAAGTATTGATTAAAATTTCTGTAATAAATGGAGTTATTAATAAACATGTAGCTTATTAATAACTCCATTTATCTGACAATGAATTAATATACCTTTTCCCCAAATCGTTTCTAATCTATTATTTCCTGGCCAATAATAACTCCAAACATTCAAATTGTCTTCAGATGTTTGATACGCAGATTAAAAGCAAAATAACTAAATGTAAAAATTAAAATCCATTCCCTTGGAATAAAATTTAAATAAATGTTTGATATATACGATGTAGACTGCTTCTTTGATGTTTAAAAGATTCAAAGAAATTTTTTCTTTAACAGTTGAGGATCTTTGTGGCGAAGAGTATGCACAAAACGATCAGTACACTGTATACATTAATATTAATAATATTATCAACATATCAATGCGTAGAAGATTATGTAAGTGGCAAAATCAGTTTTGATCGAATCGACGGAAAATACATGGAAAAATAAATTCGTTCTAAACGAAGAAAACTTTTTTTTTAGAAAACTTTCGTACTCCACTTTACAATCACATTATTATTGTTCTAATTCGAATTTTATTGAATAAATAAAATAAGTTAGAAAATTACTTGAAATAAAAAGAAAAAATTCAAATATTTCTCAGATTAAATTTTCCAAATAAACCGATTTAATCACAATCTTCGAATATTTTAAATCAAATTTATATGTAAACAGAAGATAAGACAGAAGATAAAAGATGGACAGAATAAACAAAGAAATGGAATACATGTATAGAATTCGTCGGACGTGATATCAGAAGTTACCCGTAGCAGTTCATTAATACAACACAAGAGTATGTTCCTGTAATTTAAATTCGAATCTGTGATTCGAAATCCAAGACTTTCGAGAAATCAAATATTTCGCTGTTGGCACGTTCGTCTCATCCTTCGAGTTCGCGAATAACATATAGGTGCAAGTGTTTCGATCCCGAGTTATCGTATAACCTCTGAGTGAGGTATACCAGACGCAAACAGTCGTTACAGCGTGTACGTACATTTCCGTTTCGAAGGAAGCAGGATTTTTCAAATTTGTTCATACGACAAGAAAATTTCTTCAATTTCTTTTGTAATAAATGCTCAAAATAACCTACTCGAATATTTTACTACGTACTTGTTCAAATGTCACGTTATACAACTACCTATAAATTAAAAAAGATAATTTCTATGTAGAAAGATTGAAACGCGCACATCGATATCCAACGTGCAATTTGTCTAAATAATTTCTGCTACATCCTCCTCTTATACAGAAAATATGTACGTGTATGTACAGCGAAATTTCAACATCTCCGACATTTTTTTCAGTTTTTCTTTCAGCGGGGCCCGGAAAGTTTGCGCAACGGCCCGTTTAACGACCCACGCAACAACGAAACTGACGGTGCGTAAATACGTATAAGACATTTTTTCGGCGAGGTCCGAGAGAGTCCGCCGGCGGCAGAAGCTCGGAGCCCGACGGACGCCGGTCGAGACACATCTGCGAACTCATGCGGGTGCCACGTTGTACGCGCAGTTGTCGCAAGCCAAACAATGGTCATACTCTTTCTCTGTCTCCGCACTAACTCGTTACATAAGATAAACTAATCTACCAGTCACACTGTGACGAGTGTGCTCCAATGAGATATCGCGTCCGCTAGACTCAACTTATTACAGGGGCCGCCCACGTTGCAACGTTAAAAAAGACTTTCTTCTTATCGCGGGACAAGCGCGAAACGATTAGAAAAATTTAACACTTTCGCAGGCACGATTTCATTTTCTTTTCGTACTGTCGTACGTGTGCTACGCATGTTGAAAGTTTGGTAAAATTCAGAGAGAAATAAAAGCAAATTTAAACTTGATAAATTTGAATTTTTTTTCTCTTTTCAACGAGGTTACGTGTATGTGGTAACAAGTTTCATGAATCGCGTGGGAAGAATAATTTCCTCTCTATCTACGGGAAGATTAAGCTCGGAAAAGATTCATTTCTATCGTCGTCTCACCTAAAGTTCTTTTCTTCGGACTGTTATTAGCAGTTTCGTAACACTATGTGAACGAAATAAAATTAAACGCCAGAAATGAATGAAATACCGTGTAATTTCACAAGTTTTATTGCGAATTTAGGTAATATACAAACTCGATCATTTTCGAAATATATCAGCTCATTCGAACACGGGGGTAACCCTCTTGACGGTATCTAAAAATCATAGAAATTTTCAATTTTCAATCCATTGCACAGATAACGTAAATACGATAATGGGAATTATTGTTACACATTACTTATCAAACCACAAGGGTATTAATAACGCAAGGATTAGATCGCGATGAGACGATTTATCTTGAAAGTGAACGCCACACTTGTCTGAGATAACTACCAACTTTTACGATTATTCTTTAGTGGCGCATGCGCCAGCGAGTTATCCAATTACCCGACTGCCGCGACAGATAATAAAGATTAAGGGACATGCATCTCGCTTTTGCACAATCCTAAATGCCA